>QEOT01002143.1:87591-131382 GCA_003123785.1 Pterocarya stenoptera | reverse complement strand
AATAGGATTAGGAAAACGTTAAAGTCATGACTTTGTCATAATGTCTTTAATTTATAGGACAAGCTGACGGCCTCGTTTGGTTGTTAAACTCATCTGAGTTCAACTCTGTTCACTCTAATTTTAAGCTAAGTCTAACATCAAAATATCCAACTCTCAAATTACTAAACCCATTTCAACTCAAAACCTCTTTACACGTGGGACCCACAACTTTTTCAATTCAACATTTCTTTATACATGGAACCGACAACCTTTTTCAACTTTCCATAAATACATCTTAACTCATCTTAACATCGAAACAAATTTAAATTCATCTTAGGTTGACCTCACAAAACGCACTCTACCATCTCAACTCACTACTATTTATATAGAAGTCAACTCAGTTCAATTCAACTCAACATCCAAATGCAGTCTTAGACTCTTAAGAGGAAAGAAACACAGACTCCTAAAAGAAAAATGATTCAGACTTCTAACAGAGAAAGGACACAGACCATTAAAAGGAAAGGGATTCAGACTTCTAACAGGAGAAAACTTCACAAGGTAAGTTGGACATCTGTATATATTAGGGGATACCCCACAAATCATGTGGACTCTCCATAGGCTCTCCACAAACTCTCTACACATAAGCACCCTACGCCCAAGCTTCACCACACATAGCTACGCCAAAGAATCTTCCCTAAATTCCTTCATTGTATTGTGAGATTCTAGAGAAGCAGAGGAAATATATTTTAATGTAGAAACTCACACACTTTTCATTTACGATGCAGGTATATATATACAAGATGAAAGGCTTGCGTTAAGCCTGAAAATAAGGCTATCCTATAACTGCATAATAGATATATATTAACGCCTATGAGCTGTACAGATTACACATCAAAGAATTTGAAAAATGCAGAATCAGATTTCAGGGATTTAGAGGCTTGATCTGCTGCTTTGTTTTTGGAGAATTAACAGCTTTCCTTATATGCCCCCGCAAGATGGAGGTGCCATCAGTAACTCCAATCTTGGAACGTAAATCCTGGAATTTTTGCCGTGACAGAGGCTTTGTGAGCAGATTTGCCAGTTGGTCTAATGTGTGAACATGATTGACAGTTATACGTCCCTTTTTCACAAGATCACGAACAAATAAGAGATCAATTTCAATATGCTTCATTCGTGTATGTTGAATTGGATTTAGGCTGAACTGAGTGGCTCCAATATTGTCGCAGAAGACTTGTGGTGTTTGCATGATTTTTATTCCAAGTTCATGGAGGAGGGAATGAAGCCAAACTGTTTCAGAGGTTGCTGCAGCTAAGGCACGAAATTCAGCTTCTGTGGAGGATCTTGAGAACCTGAAATCCTTACGTTGAGTGTTGTTAGCAGTAATCACCATGGACTGATTGATGTTGTCAAGTCTCTTGAGATAGGACTCATGTCCTATGAGAAGATCATGGAGTTCTTCAAAAGATAATGACGATTCTCGAGCACGGATTGGTGCTGCAATTTCTTTGTACTCATGGCCTAGACCATTGAGAACATATAATGTGATATCATCAGCAGAGAGAGGGGCATCAATGAGAGCCAATTCATCTGCTATGGGTTTTACAGAATGTAGAAATTCTGCAACATTGCGTGATCCACGCTGAATGAGAGTGAGATCCTCTTTGAGTTGCATGACTCTTGTTCTAGAGCGACTGCCATATAGCTTGGTCAGTTTGCTCCAGGCTTGAGAGGATGTTTTAGAGGCGGCTATGAAGGGTATCACAGCATCGGTCACCGAAGTGAGAATAGCATTCAGGATTAGTTTATCCTGTCTAAACCACTGATTAAACGCAGCAGTGGTTGCTGCATCAGGGGTTGTGGTTGAGGGTCGTGGTGGGCATGGGATTGTTCCATCAACATAGCCATATAGATTATAGCCAAGAAGAAGGGACTCAAATTGAGCATGCCAAGAGGGATAGTTTGTTGGGGTGAGTCTTGTCTTAATCTGCTAAATGGCGTTGATGGCTATGGGACAGATAGTAGAGTTTACCATATGCGGAAGGTGGAGGAAAAATAAAATAAAGGAGGACCAGAATTTTACTCGTTGGAGAGAGGGCAGTCTGATACCATATAGAGAAGCAGAGGAAATATATTTTAATGTAGAAACTCACACACTTTTCATTTACGATGCAGGTATATATATACAAGATGAAAGGCTTGAGTTAAGCCTGAAAAAAGGCTATCCTATAACTGCATAATAGATATATATTAACGCCTATGAGCTGTACAGATTACAGATCAAAGAATTTGAAAAATGCAGAATCAGATTTCAGGGATTTAGAGGCTTGATCTGCTGCGTTGTTTTTGGAGAATTAACAGCTTTCCTTATAATGTGAGGCTATGAGAGATTGTAAAACCACCCATTATAGTGAATTTCACCCCAAACAACCCGTAGACGTAGGTATTATGCCGAACCACGTAAATCCATGTGTCTCTCTTTATTTACTTTTATTCGCTTATTTATTATTTATCATATGGATGTATGCGAAGAGCATCGTATCGAAGCCCGAATCATCTCGTGGGTCGGATCTGTGTAATTTTTGTCATTTACAGTTGGCGCCATCTATAGGATTCGTCTATTCATTATTACTTGTAATGACAGGAGAAGGATTCTCCGGCTCAAGAGATCTTCGTCAAAACAATACCAGATAAGATCCCTTCAACTTCGTTATTTCTCTTGTTGTTTACACTCTAATACTGCAACGAATAATAAAAAAGAAACTTCATAGCATTTCAGTGAACTTATTGCAACCCAAGTTGACTTTGGTGCCATTTTAGGAGTGAGTTGAGATTAGATAAATTAAGATGAAAGTTAAAAATTGAATAAAGTATTATTAGAATATTATTTTTTAATATTATTATTATTTAGAAATTTGGAAAAGTGAAATTGTTTATTATATTTTTTGTGAAAATATAAAAAACTTATAATGATAAGATGAAATAAGATACGATGAGATGAAACACTTGTACAAACACTTTTGCTTACCTTCATTGTTTAGTGTTCATTACCAAACCCAAAACATACGTTTGGTTGTTTCTATCCGGTTCGTAAATACCACATGCTTGGGGTCCAGTAAGTGTTGGTACCGACACTTTAATAACATGCTTCTTAATTATTATTGCTCTGCACGGCATCTTGACTAATGATCAACACACTAGACCCGAGAAGACGAGGATTCAATTAACTATCTCCTCTCATATAATTACTAATTTGTTTTTAAACTTTTACACAAAAAATATAATAAATAATTTAAATTTTAAAATTTTAAAATAAAAATAATATTAAAAAACTATATTATAACAATATTTTATTTAACTTACAACAAAACCTCTCGTATAAACTGAGTAACCAAACTAGACAGTCTTCACTTAATTTCCATCATGTCTTTCAATTATTGAGACACGGATTCAAATTCAATAGGATTAGGAAAATGTTATAGTCATGACTTTGTCATAATGTTTTTAATTCGTAAGGGTGGCAATATGTGGCACAATATGAATCCAACTAAAAACGACGCGAAATTAGTAAGTTTGGATTTAAAATTAAACGAATAAAACATTAATTTCCATCATGTTTTTCGACTCTAAAACACCCGTATTCAAATTCGATAGGATTAGGAAAATGTTATAGTCTTGAATTTTCCATAATGCCTTTAATTAAGGATGTCAATATGTGATACGAGGTAAACCCAACGCGAATACGATACGAAATTAGCATATTTGAGTTTGATATAAATGGGTTCAGATAAAAGTGGATTGACCCAGTAAGACACGATTAATAAAGTACTGGTCAACCTAGTGCTTAATTAGAAATTAACCGCAATAACCCGTTTAGATTTTATTTCGAAATTAAAATTTTATTATTTTTGAGTTGTAATTTTGGTATTACTCAATATGCTTATTGTCGAGATTGTAATTTTGAACCTACGCTCATAGTGGTTATTATAGGGTTTGTAATATTAGTTTTATTACAGGTTAAAATTTGAAAAATATTAATATTTTTTAGTAATTAGTTTTATTGTATTTTTAAGATATTGTGGCTATTAATAATTAAAGATTTTATTTTTTATGTGAAATTATGTTAATCAGGTCAAATAAGACTTGATGCGTGTTAGTTCAATCCATTTACATTAAATGGGTTGAAGTGAGTCGTGTTGTGTTGAAATATTTCTAATTAATTATTAAACGGGTTAAAAAGTGTGACACGACACGATCCATAATTTAAATGGGTCGGGTTAAGGTTTGAAAGTTTGACAAATTTATCTTAATGAGTCAAGTTCGGATTGATCTATTTAGTTGAATGCTCATAACTTGACACAATACAAACAAGACCCGTAAACACAAATTGCCACTTCTAGTCTTTCAACTCTAGAAGATGCGGATTCAAGAGGATTAGGTAATGATAAACGTTATAGTCATGCAATAACTTGAGTTCTTGTTTAGAAAAGACTTTTATTGGCGTGCATATAACATGCATGGAGATGAGCTGATCGACCGCGTGCTTGTCCATAGTTTTCTTCTCTATTGGTCTGTAGCTAGCACCTAAGAGGCTTGCCTTAATTTTTAGTACTTCAGCATGATTAAGAAGATATACATTTTAAACTTTGGTGGCAATTGCCCATAAAACCACACCCAATATACTTCTCAATGTCCAAACTGTACAAATCCACATCTGCCACTAAGTATTCAATCATCTAAAATTCCACGTCTCAACAATACTCGATAAAACTATTCACATCTCAAATTACCATAAATCAACAAAAGAATAATAGTTATGCTGAATATGACTCTCTAATGATCACTTGTACCCTTTAGTACTTATCCTCCTACGTTCAATAAATCTTGCTCAGGCTTCCTACTCTTCGATTCTCAACTAAACCATCAAAATTATCTGAAAATATTGTGGAGATAAGATGTGAGTTATCAACAACTCAGTAACCAGCAAACATATATTAGTGTGTAAACATGAGCCATTTACAAAATATAGAAATAGACAATTCACAAAATAGGAGTGATAATTTCAAAAACATTCCTTTATACAATATAAAATATTTACAAAAAGATCTTAGGCACAAGTGTAACTGAATAACATCAAAAATAAAAATAGAGACCATGTTTACCCCGTGGTAGGATTGTGCATGTCTACGGATAACTAAGCAAAACGTACATCGCTATTTTGTCACCAAAGTGATGCACTAAAAATACAATACATGTTTATTCTCAAAAAAAAAAAAAAAAAATAGAATACAGGTTTACCCCCACGGTAGGGATGCGCAATCTATGGATAGACAAACATAAAATAAATCACTAAGCTAGCAAAGCGATTTGCAGTTAGAAATTATAGGCCCCCATGGTTTTACACCCATGGCGGGGTCAAACATTAGAGGCCCCCCTTTTACACCTGTGGCAAGGTCAAACATTGGAGGCCACCATTTCACACTCATGGCAAGTTAAGACATCATAACCAAATTTATAAGCCAAGCCCGTAACTAAAGGGAAGAAAATCTTATACATCAGGATTTTCATATGCAATGTAATAATAGGAAGAGCAAACTGATCAAATAATATCATTTAAAGCGGATAACTATATTCAGATTCCATATTCATAGTGTCTACAATAGAGAAAACATAGTACAAAAGTTGCTCATATTTACACCAGCCATGATTAAATGTCATTTTTGGAAAGTTCAAAATAGAGACCAGTGCAGAAAAATAACCAAGGGAAACGGATGTTGATGAGTTTTCTTGACTTTTCATGGTTTTTTCCTATAATTTGGCTAAGGATTAGTTTTAGGGATGCAGATGGGAATGCTCTAACTACCGCATTTTATCTCCTAAAATTATTATAAATTTTTAAATTTTCACATAAAATATAATAACGATTTAATTTTTACAAATCCCAAAATAAAAATAATATTAAAAATATGTATTATAACAATATTTTTTCAACTTTCAACAAAACATATCATCTCATCCAGTCTTCATTTAATTTCCATCATGTCTTTCAACTATAGAAGGCGTCATAGTCTTCACTTAATAGGATTAGAAAAACGTCCAAGTCTTCACTTAATTTCCATCATGTGTTTTGACTATAGAAGACGTCCTTCTCTTCACTTAATAGGATTAGAAAAACGTCCTAGTCTTCACTTAATTTCCATCATGTCTTACGACTATTGAAGATGTGGATTCAAATTCAATAGGATTAGGAAAACGTTAAAGTCATGACTTTTTTCATAATGTCTTTAATTTATAGGACAAGCTGACGGCCTCGTTTGGTTGTTAAACTCATCTGAGTTCAACTCTGTTCACTCTAATTTTAAGCTAAGTCTAACATCAAAATATCCAACTCTCAAATTACTAAACCCATTTCAACTCAAAACCTCTTTACACGTGAGACCCACAACTTTTTCAGTTCAACATTTCTTTATACATGGAACCGACAACCTTTTTCAACTTTCCATAAATACATCTTAACTCATCTTAACATCGAAACAAATTTAAATTCATCTTAGGTTGACCCCACAAAACGCACTCTACCATCTCAACTCACTACTATTTATATAGAAGTCAACTCAGTTCAATTCAACTCAACATCCAAATGCAGTCTTAGACTCTTAAGAGGAAAGAAACACAGACTCCTAAAAGAAAAATGATTCAGACTTCTAACAGAGAAAGGACACAGACCATTAAAAGGAAAGGGATTCAGACTTCTAACAGGAAAAAACTTCACAAGGTAAGTTGGACATCTGTATATATTAGGGGATACCCCACAAATCATGTGGACTCTCCATAGGCTCTCCACAAACTCTCTACACATAAGCACCCTACGCCCAAGCTTCACCACACATAGCTACGCCAAAGAATCTTCCCTAAATTCCTTTATTGTATTGTGAGATTCTAGAGAAGCAGAGGAAATATATTTTAATGTAGAAACTCACACACTTTTCATTTACGATGCAGGTATATATATACAAGATGAAAGGCTTGCGTTAAGCCTGAAAATAAGGCTATCTTATAACTGCATAATAGATATATATTAACGCCTATGAGCTGTACAGATTACACATCAAAGAATTTGAAAAATGCAGAATCAGATTTCAGGGATTTAGAGGCTTGATTTGCTGCTTTGTTTTTGGAGAATTAACAGCTTTCCTTATATGCCCCCGCAAGATGGAGGTGCCATCAGTAACTCCAATCTTGGAACGTAAATCCTGGAATTTTTGCCGTGACAGAGGCTTTGTGAGCAGATTTGCCAGTTGGTCTAATGTGTGAACATGATTGACAGTTATACGTCCCTTTTTCACAAGATCACGAACAAATAAGAGATCAATTTCAATATGCTTCATTCGTGTATGTTGAATTGGATTTAGGCTGAACTGAGTGGCTCCAATATTGTCGCAGAAGACTTGTGGTGTTTGCATGATTTTTATTCCAAGTTCATGGAGGAGGGAATGAAGCCAAACTGTTTCAGAGGTTGCTGCAGCTAAGGCACGAAATTCAGCTTCTGTGGAGGATCTTGAGAACCTGAAATCCTTACGTTGAGTGTTGTTAGCAGTAATCACCATGGACTGATTGATGTTGTCAAGTCTCTTGAGATAGGACTCATGTCCTATGAGAAGATCATGGAGTTCTTCAAAAGATAATGACGATTCTCGAGCACGGATTGGTGCTGCAATTTCTTTGTACTCATGGCCTAGACCATTGAGAACATATAATGTGATATCATCAGCAGAGAGAGGGGCATCAATGAGAGCCAATTCATCTACTATGGTTTTTACAGAATGTAGAAATTCTGTAACATTGCGTGATCCACGCTGAATGAGAGTGAGATCCTCTTTGAGTTGCATGACTCTTGTTCTAGAGCGACTGCCATATAGCTTGGTCAGTTTGCTCCAGGCTTGAGAGGATGTTTTAGAGGCGGCTATGAAGGGTATCACAGCATCGGTCACCGAAGTGAGAATAGCATTCAGGATTAGTTTATCCTGTCTAAACCACTGATTAAACGCAGCAGTGGTTGCGGCATCAGGGGTTGTGGTTGAGGGTCGTGGTGGGCATGGGATTGTTCCATCAACATAGCCATATAGATTATAGCCAAGAAGAAGGGACACAAATTGCGCATGCCAAGAGGGATAGTTTGTTGGGGTGAGTCTAGTCGTAATCTGCTAAATGGAGTTGATGGCTATGGAACAGATAGTAGAGTTTACCATATGCGGAAGGTGGAGGAAAAATAAAATAAAGCAGGATCAGAATTTTACTCGTTGGAGAGAGGGCAGTCTGATACCATATAGAGAAGCAGAGGAAATATATTTTAATGTAGAAACTCACACACTTTTCATTTACGATGCAGGTATATATATACAAGATGAAAGGCTTGAGTTAAGCCTGAAAATAAGGCTATCCTATAACTGCATAATAGATATATATTAATGCCTATGAGCTGTACAGATTACACATCAAAGAATTTGAAAAATGCAGAATCAGATTTCAGGGATTTAGAGGCTTGATCTGCTGCGTTGTTTTTGGAGAATTAACAGCTTTCCTTATAGTGTGAGGCTATGAGAGATTGTAAAACCACCCATTATAGTGAATTTCACCCACAAACAACCCGTAGACGTAGGTATTATGCCGAACCACGTAAATCCATGTGTCTCTCTTTATTTACTTTTATTCGCTTATTTATTATTTATCATATGGATGTACGCGAAGAGCATCGTATCGAAGCCCGAATCATCTCGTGGGTCGGATCTGTGTAATTTTTGTCATTTACAGTTGGCGCCATCTATAGGATTCGACTATTCATTATTGCTTGTAACGACAGGAGAATGATTCTCCGGCTCAAGAGATCTTTGTCAAAACAATACCAGATAAGATCCCTTCAACTTGGTTATTTCTCTTGTTGTTTACACTCTAATACTGCAACGAATAATAAAAAAGAAACTTCATAGCATTTCAGTGAACTTATTGCAACCCAAGTTGACTTTGGTGCCATTTTAGGAGTGAGTTGAGATTAGATGAATTAAGATGAAAGTTAAAAATTGAATAAAGTATTATTAGAATATTATTTTTTAATATTATTATTATTTAGAAATTTGGAAAAGTGAAATTGTTTATTATATTTTTTGTGAAAATATAAAAAACTTATAATGATAAGATGAAATAAGATACGATGAGATGAAACACTTGTACAAACACTTTTGCTTACCTTCATTGTTTAGTGTTCATTACCAAACCCAAAACATACGTTTGGTTGTTTCTATCAGGTTCGTAAATACCACATGCTTGGGGTCCAGTAAGTGTTGGTACCGACACTTTAATAACATGCTTCTTAATTATTATTGCTCTGCACGGCATCTTGACTAATGATCAACACACTAGACCCGAGAAGACGAGGATTCAATTAACTATCTCCTCTCATATAATTACTAATTTGTTTTTAAACTTTTACACAAAAAATATAATAAATAATTTAAATTTTAAAATTTTAAAATAAAAATAATATTAAAAAACTATATTATAACAATATTTTATTTAACTTACAACAAAACCTCTCGTATAAACTGAGTAACCAAACTAGACAGTCTTCACTTAATTTCCATCATGTCTTTCAATTATTGAGACACGGATTCAAATTCAATAGGATTAGGAAAATGTTATAGTCATGACTTTGTCATAATGTTTTTAATTCGTAAGGGTGGCAATATGTGGCACAATATGAATCCAACTAAAAACGACGCGAAATTAGTAAGTTTGGATTTAAAATTAAACGAATAAAACATTAATTTCCATCATGTTTTTCGACTCTAAAACACCCGTATTCAAATTCGATAGGATTAGGAAAATGTTATAGTCTTGAATTTTCCATAATGCCTTTAATTAAGGATGTCAATATGTGATACGAGGTAAACCCAACGCGAATACGATACGAAATTAGCATATTTGAGTTTGATATAAATGGGTTCAGATAAAAGTGGATTGACCCAGTAAGACACGATTAATAAAGTACTGGTCAACCTAGTGCTTAATTAGAAATTAACCGCAATAACCCGTTTAGATTTTATTTCGAAATTAAAATTTTATTATTTTTGAGTTGTAATTTTGGTATTACTCAATATGCTTATTGTCGAGATTGTAATTTTGAACCTACGCTCATAGTGGTTATTATAGGGTTTGTAATATTAGTTTTATTACAGGTTAAAATTTGAAAAATATTAATATTTTTTAGTAATTAGTTTTATTGTATTTTTAAGATATTGTGGCTATTAATAATTAAAGATTTTATTTTTTATGTGAAATTATGTTAATCAGGTCAAATAAGACTTGATGCGTGTTAGTTCAATCCATTTACATTAAATGGGTTGAAGTGAGTCGTGTTGTGTTGAAATATTTCTAATTAATTATTAAACGGGTTAAAAAGGGTGACACGACACGATCCATAATTTAAATGGGTCGGGTTAAGGTTTGAAAGTTTGACAAATTTATCTTAATGAGTCAAGTTCGGATTGATCTATTTAGTTGAATGCTCATAACTTGACACAATACAAACAAGACCCGTAAACACAAATTGCCACTTCTAGTCTTTCAACTCTAGAAGATGCGGATTCAAGAGGATTAGGTAATGATAAACGTTATAGTCATGCAATAACTTGAGTTCTTGTTTAGCATATAACATGCATGGAGATGAGCTGATCGACCGCACACTTGTCCATAGTTTTCTTCTCTATTGGTCTGTAGCTAGCACCTAAGAGACTTGCCTTAATTTTTAGTACTTCAACATGATTAAGAAGGTATACATTTTAAACTTTGGGGGCAATTGCCCATAAAACCACACTCAATATACTTCTCAATGTCCAAACTGTACAAATCCACATCTGCCACTGAGTATTCAATCATCTAAAATTCCACGTCTCAACAATACTCGATAAAACTATTCACATCTCAAAATACCATAAATCAACAAAAGAATAATAATTATATTGAATATGACTCTCTAATGATCTCTTGTACCCTTTAGTACTTATCCTCCCACGTTCAATAAATCTTGCTCGGGATTCCTACTCTTCGATTCTCAACTGAACCATCAAAATTATCTAAACATATTGTAGAGATAAGAGATGAGTTATCAACAACTCTAAAAATATTTTGGTATTACTCATTATGCTTATTGTTGTGATTGTAATTCTGAACCTATGCTGATATTTGTTTTTATAGGGTTTGTATTATTGGTTCTCTATGGGTCAAATTAGCAGCCTACAATTTAGCCTCGAGATAAGGTCAAAGATCAAGCTAAGAGATAAAGCCATAATGGGATAGAACAAGCTAACGGCCCCGTTTGGTTGTTAAACTCATCTGAGTTCAATTTAGTTCAGTCTAATTTTAAGCTAAGTCTAACATCAAAACGCCCAACGCTCAAATTACTAAATCTATCTCAACTCAAAACCTCTTTATACGTAGGACCCACAATCTTTTTCAATTCAACATTTCTTTACATATGGAATTGACAACCTTTTTCAACTTTCTATAAACACATCTTAACATTCAAACACATTTAAATTCATCTTCGGTGGACCCTACAAAAATCACTCTACCATCTCAATTTAACTCAACATCCAAACACATCGTCAGACTCCTAAGAGGAAAGAAACACAAACTCCTAAAAGGAAAATAATTCAGACTTCTAATAGAGAAAGGACACAGACTCCTAAAAGGAAAGGGATTTAGACTGTTCATTATTTCTGGTAATGACCGGAGGACGATTCTCCGGCTCACGGGATCTTCGTCAAAACAATACCAAATAAGATCCCCTTAACTTTGTTACTTCTCTTATTATTTACGCTCTAACATTGCAGCAAATAATAAAAAAGAAAAAAAATTACGAGGCAGAGGGTGCACACAACATGCAATGTGCAAGTGCAACATGCATTGTGCATGTCCATGCACAATGCACAGTGCAAGTAAAGTGCTAGAGTTCGTACCTGCAGCCACCACCCCCAGTAGCAAGGCGAGGCTTGAAGACGTCCTCCCTTCATGGCGGAGACACAACGACGGTGGAGCCTTCTGCCTATCACTCACAGTAGAGGAGCCGCAGTGCACACTGTGCACAGTACGAGCATAGAACAACAAGTGGTCAGACGCGCACACACCAGTGTTTGTGAGCTAGCGGAGCCACCACTCTCACCGCCAATGATTTCTACCAACGACAAGGTGGTTCCTCGACCTCGGGTGCCAGTCACGTCGAGCATAGCATGGGCAGAGCATGCATGTTGTCTTTCACCCTGAACGGCCAACCACCACCTAGCTCACCAGAGGTTTCTGTCATCGACAGTATGGTCTTCGACCATAGTGGCTTTTCTCGTCCTCAGCATCACCACCACCATAAAAGCACGTTGTAGGAGCTGCTTGGCACCGACGCCACAACATTCTTGCCATCCCAACCCAACCATGAGCTTGTGGTGCTGCCCATAGCCATGTCGTGGAGCTCCAGAGCTTTCTCACCGTGACAGTGATCCTCGCCCACAACCACCACCTAGCTTGCCGTCAGCCTCACCACCACCACAAAAGCACATCGTAGGAGCAGCTCAGCATCGACACCACAACACTTTTGCCATCCCAGCCCAACCGTGAGCTTGTGGTGTAGCCCATAGCCATGTCGTGGAGCTTGATGCCGACGCCACACTATGAGCTTGTGGTGCAACCCACTGCCACGCGTGCAATTCTGGCGCTTCTCGGTGACCTTGACCAACCTAGCAAAAAATTAAAATTCCTATCACCAGCCAGAGAGTTGCACTTCCAAGCAGGAACATGAAGACGAAAATAATGCACTTTAATTGCTTTGGCGTCTAGGCTCAACCATAAGACCCGATTCATACAAGCAAAGTATCAGCTAAATCATCCTAGTTTGTCTCTTTCAAACTCATTATTTTAACTTTTACTAACAATTTTGGCTTTTAGAGATTTGTCTCCACTAAAACTCCTCGAGGTTCCACAAGAATTTGGGTGGCTACACACTCCGGGAATATACTTTGCTGGAAATGACCAGTGCGACACGAAACACAACCTACAAAGCCCCTCTCGAGCATTATTCTATCTTCATCAGAATAGACCGTTTGGTATCGCGGGCATCCCGGACCCTCATCAATGCTAAAATCACCTGCGTGTCACTAGCCTTCACCACATTCTAGCGGAATGACTCAGGTTTACAAATCTTAAACTTGTAATTTGTATTACACTAACCTATTTGGTTTTTGATGAAAACCACTCAGGGCGGTCGAACTCAGTCTCCCACGACCCACTCAATGATTAGCCACCAAAGGTCGAATATATACTTGCGGTGCAACCAACAAGGGCGTGGAGGTCAGAAGACCCCACGACCCACTCAACGGTTAGTCTCCAAAGGTTGAGTACACACTCGCGGTGGACCCAACAGTTAGCCACCAAAGTTCTAGTATACACTCGCAAGGCAAGCAATAAGGGCATGTAGGTCAAAAGGCCACACGACCCACTCAACGGTTAGCTACCAAAGGTGGAGTACATACTCGAGGTGCACCCAACAATTAGCCACCAAAGGTCGAGTATACACTCGCGGGGCAACCAACCAGGGCGTGGTGGTCAGAAGACCCCACGACCCACTCAATGGTTAACCACCAAAGGTTGAGTACATACTCACGGTGCACCCAACAGTTAGCCACCAAAGGTTGAGTATATACTCGCGGGGCAACCAACAAGTGCGTGGAGGTCAAAAGACCCCATGACCCACTCAACGGTTAGCCACCAACAGTTGAGTACACACTTGTGGTGCACCCAACAATTAGCCACCAAAGGTTGAGTATACACTCGTGGGGCAACCACCCAGGGCGTGGAGGTCAGAAGACCCCATGTACCACTCAACGGTTAACCACCAAAGGTCAAGTACACACTCGCGGTGCACCCAACAGTTTGCCACCAAATGTTGAGTATACACTCGCAGTGCAACCAACAAGGGCTTGAAGGTCACAAGACCCCACGACCTCCCAATAAGTTAGCCACCATAGGTCGAGTATACACTTGGGGTGCAAACCAACAAGTGGGAAAGGTCAAGGGCCGCCCGACCTCTTAGTTAGCCACCAGTGTCGAGTCAATACTCACAGTGCAGCCAATAGGCGGGAAAGGACAATAACCACCTGACGTCCCCGGCACCTAATAGGCAGGCAACTCACTGGACTGCCCGACCTCTCTCATGGACAGCAGTACAGCCACAGCATCTTCTCCAGCAAACGCCTAGTGTTTATACTTGCTCCATAACCGACTCGAGCAGGTTATATTTAGGAACGAGCCACAAAGCTCTACAACCGCCTTGAGCGGGTTACCTTCGGGAGCGAGCCACCAAACTCTACAACCGCCTCACGCGGGTGTCCTTCGAGAACAAGTCGACGGGCTCAGCAACCACCCAAGATGGATCCAGGGAGTCGACGGGCACCCTAACCACTTAAGCGTGGGTTATTACAAACAAACAACAACAATAATTTACACCAAGGGGGCAGAAAATCATCTACTACCAACAAAAACAAAAACGATTACAAAAATACATACAAAAACCAATCATGGAAATATGCATTCTTCACCAGTAATAAACAATCTCTCCGGCAAACATCTACACAAACAAACAAACTCAAAACCAAGCCTCATGCCCACCACTACCATGGTTTAGTACATCTCCCTCCAAACTATAGCTTCACGCTCATACCTAATGAGGTCAGGTACACCTCCTGCCTATCTCTCCAAGCTGATCTCCTCACCGTTTAGCACAAACAAACAAAAAACAAGGGACCGAACAACAAACCAGGGACCGAACAACAACTAGGGACTGAACATTAAACCAGGGACCAAACAGAAAACCAGAAACCAATTTTCAAAATTCATTATGCAGATTATTGACTTGAAGATTCTTAAGGCCTTCTTGTACAACAAATCGTCATTAAGAATCACGGGCATTTGTAGGGGTCAAATCAGTAGCCCATAATTTAGCCTTGAGACAAGGTCGAAGATGAAACTAAGAGATAAAGCCATGAAGGGATAGGAAAAGCTAACTCATACTCCTAAGAGGAAAGACACACAGGCTCCTAAAAGGAAAATGATTCAGACTTCTAACAAAGAAATGACTTAGACTCCTAAAAGGAAATGGATTTAGACTTCTAACAAGAAAAGACTTTACAAGGAAAGTTGGACCTCTATATATATGAGGGGATTCCCCACAAATCAGATGGACTCTCCATAGACTCTCCACAAACTCTCAACACAGAAACTCCCTAAGCCCAAGCTCCACCTCACATAGCGACTCCAAAGAATCTTTCATAAATTCCTCCATTGTATTGTGAGATGTGTAAGGCCAAAAGAGAATGTAAAATGACCCATTATAGTGGATTTCGCCCCCAAACAACCCATAGACGTAGGCATTATGCTGAACCACATAAATCTATGTGTCTCTCTTTATTTACTTTTATTCACTTATTTATTATTTATCATATGGATGTACACGAAGAGCATCGTATTGAAGCTCGAACCATCATCGTGGGCCAAGGATAATTCTTTCCTCCCTTTCAGTTTATTGTGCAATTTTTGGCATTAGTAGGTTTTATTATAGGTTAAAATTTTAAAAACTTAAAGATTTTTTTTAGTAGGTAGTCTTATTATATTTTTAAATTATTGTGGCTACTAATAAATAAAAATTTTAATTTTTATGTGAAATTATGTTAATCAGGTCAAATGGGATCTTATGTGTGTTAGTTCAATCCATTTAATTAAATGGGTTGAAATGAGTTATGTTGTGTTGACTTATTTCTAATTAACTATTAAATAAATTAAAAAGGGTAACACGACATGACCCATAATTTAAATGAGTTAGGTTAAGGTTTGAAAGTTTGACACATTTAATTTAACTGGGTTGGGTTTGGATTAACCTATATAGTCGAATGCCCATGACTTGACACAATACAAACAAGTAGGGATGTAACTGGTTCGGTTTAATCTAGTTTTGGACAAATTTTAGAACCGAACTGGTATACACTGGTTTTGAGTTTTGAAGAACCAATATCGTACCAGTTGCACCCTTAAACAGGTGCGTCCGATTTTACCGGTTAGGTCTGATTTTTTGGTTTTAATCATCTACCATTAAAAAAAAAATTGCCATTAAAAAAACTGCTACCATGTAAAAAATCTGCTGCCATAAAAAATATGCTATAAAAATATAAAATCCGCTATAACAAAAAATATGCTATAGAAAAATCTGCTATAAAAATATAAAATATGCTATAACAAAAAAATCTGCTACAAGTCCATATAGATTACAAGTCCTTATTACAAGCTGCCATAAAATGATATATAATATATAGCCTATATATATACTATATGTAATATTATAGTGATACTAATACTATATACTAAACTAATATCCTTTGGATTGATTCTCTTGTGTAAGTTTGCTTTTGATGAATGAAGTATGTTTTCCTATCAAAAAAATAAATAAATACTATATACTAAACTAATACTAATATTATATATTGTTATAGTGATTTATATATAGTGGATTACTAATACTAATAGTTATTTAACTACTAATAAGTTAATGTCTAACTTATTTATAATTTATGTATGTTAGTGATAATATGTTAGTGTCTAGCTTATTTATATGTTTGATTATATATGTTTGTGATAATAATTAATATGCTAGTGGGGACATATATGCTAGTGATAATATATTATTTGACTGTATATAATCGAATGTATAGACATCTATTTATGAAGAAGAATATCTATTATAACTTATTATGCCATAAAGTGTATTTATCTTTGATATATATAGTTTATATTAATTACATATACATGATAAAAACAAATGTTCATGTTTAAGATTAGAATTTTATGTTATAGTGATTTAATTTAATTAAATTAAATTTTGTAATGTTGTATCAAACGTTATATTAATTTTATGTTATTTGATTATTATGAGTAATAGGATTTTAAAATTTAGTCTTATATTAATTAGCAATTTAGCATATAATATAAAATTATTTTATATATAATTATATATATTATATATAAATTATATATAGTATAAAAAATTATATATAAAATAATTTTCTTCTATTTTAGTCTGTACTTGTAGCTAGCACCTAAGGGCTCATTTGGAGAGTGAGATGATATGAGAATTTTGTGAATAGTAGTAAGATTGTCTATGAATAGTAGTGAGATAGTTTGAGCTGAATATTTTTTGGGTTTTGAGAAAGAAGAGAAAAAATTTTGAATAAAAAGTATTATAAAAATAAAATATTGTAAGAATATAGTTTTATAATATTATTGTTTTTGGAATTTGAAAAAGTTGGAATTATTATTTTTTTTAAATTTGAAAAAGTTGTAATGATTAATTTAAAAATTTTATATTTAAATTATGTTTAAGAATAAGATAAAATGAGATAAAATGAAAATTTTATATCTCATCCCATGCCCCAAACCTGCCCCAGAGACTTGCCTTAATTTGTAGTACTTCAACATGATTGAGAAGATATAGATTTTGAGAAACCCAAACCCAGACCGTCTCTCTCTAGAAAACTCGGTTTCGACTCGAGCTAGAGGGGGTGGTAGCTTCGGCTCCCTTCCCCCTCCCTCCTCCCTCCCTCCTCCTCTTCGTTGTTGTTTTTGTGTTTTTTCTTTTTTTTTTAGGGAGAATCACCGATCTAGGACTTCCTAGAGAGTACACGCTAGAACGCGCCACTCCATGGTGTTGCCCAGCCGCCGATCTTCAAGTCCACCGAACGCGGCGTCAAACTAAGCGGCGAGTGGCCTGCACACGCGGGTCCAAGTTCCCAGAGTCCTCGGGCGCGTGGTAGTCACGCGCCACCTGGGAGCCCTCTGAAGTCACCACGCGCGGCGTTTCTAGAGTCTGCGAGAACGGTTCTTCCAAGATCGTCATCGGTTTTCCATCCAGTTGGGCGCTTGGGCTGCACGCTCCACAGCAGCCCTTTTTGTGTACTGTTTATGCAATTTGCTAGTGTGTAGTGCACGTGCCACTGCAGTGTTTTTTGTAATCCTTTATGTTTGTATTTTCTTTGTGTAATGTTTGTTTTTAGGTTAATAAAAATCCAAAAAAGATGTCCTCCCTCCGCGTTGTCAGATGGTGGGGTTTGGTGAACCCTATCCTGCTTAGTTAGGATATGGGGGCTGTGTAACCTCTGTCGTGTACAGTAGTGGTATTTCTCTAAGACTTAGGTCTTTAGAGATTTGCCGTCTGGACTAGACCACATCAGACACGTATGTATACTGGGAAGCTATTAATGATTGTAATTGACTTGTTTTCAAGTCATATTTGTATGTCCTACATTAATAAAGGGTGATGATCCGCTTTTATCAAAAAAAAAGATATAGATTTTGAACTTCGGCAAAGTTTTTGGATTTTTTTTTTTCCTTAAAAAAAGGGAGACTCGAGAGTTTTCAATAGAGTTAGAAGAAGAGTCTTTTCATATAAAGATTTTTCTGAAGTTTTAAAATTTCTAAGAGAGTCGAAAATATTCCTCTTTCTTTCAAACCCATCCATGGCTTCCATATCCATTGTTGTATTCCTTCTGCTCATTTCCTTTGCAGGTGGGAAAGATCAACCAAATCAAAGCGGACATATAGCCCCCGGATCTTTACTCTCCCCCAGATCAGACTCAAGCTCATGGCTTTCTCCTACAGGCCGATTTGCATTTGGGTTCTACCAAAAAGGTAGATCAGATCATGACTTTGCTGTTGGAATTTGGTTGGTCGGTACTGAAGAGAACATAACGGTGTGGACGTCATTTCGTGATGATCCGCCGCTCACTTCGAATGCCTTGCTGGATTTTAACAAGGATGGCAAGCTTGTTTTGATGGTTGAAGAAGGAGTACAACATAAACTCATCACTGAAGCAACAGATCGGTCCGCTTCCTATGCCTCCATGCTCGACTCCGGCAATTTCGTGCTCTATGACGACAAGTCCAATATCATTTGGCAGAGTTTCCATTATCCTACCGACACCATTTTAGGAGGCCAGAGTCTGTTTACTGGAAATCAACTAGTCTCCAGTTTAACCAAGACTGACCACTCAACCGGGCGGTTCCTTCTCAAGATGCAATATGATGGAAACCTTGTTTTATATCCGGCAAACACTGAAGACTCCGAAGGAGATGCTTATTGGAGCTCAGGCACTTACCTTATTTTCAGTCCCAATTCTTTTCTTTATCTGAATAATTCAGGCCTTCTGTTAATCATCAACGACACCTCTACGTTAAACGACACCTCTACGTTAAACGCAGGTAGTTTAATCATAAGTTATTACCGATCTCCGAGCGGCAACGTCATCAACAACAACAATACCATTTATCGCGCAACTCTTGACTATGATGGGATTCTCCGGTTGTATTCTCACGCCTATGATGAAAGTGGCAACCTCAGCGTATCAAATACATTATGGGAATCAGCCCTTCCATGCCAGGTGAACAACTTTTGTGGCTTAAACAGCTATTGCATACTCGATGACAACCAATCAATCTGTGTCTGCCTTCCTGGGACCGATTTTTTATATCCGAATAAAACGTCTCTTGGCTGTGAGAGAAACTTCTCTGAAGCAGAGTCATGTAGAAATGGGAAAGAAAACACAGAGTTTTATAGAATGGAAACCATTGAGAATATGATGTGGGGAGATCATTCTTATGTTCATGAACCACCAATGTCAAAGGAAGAATGCAACAAATCTTGCTTGGAAGACTGCAATTGTGGGGCCTCACTGATCTCCGAGAGTGGTTCTTGTATGAAACAAAATCTTCCACTGAGATATGTAAGAAAATATACACAAAAGGGAGAGGGGCACACGGCATTCTTTAAGGTAGGGATGACAAGCATTAAGAGCGGCAAGAAATCTGGTCTTCACCCAAACAAGCCGAAGATAGTCGTGCCCAAAAGCGCCCAAACAAGCCGAAGATAGTCGTGCCCAAAAGCGCAATAGTGCAGATTATTCTTGTGACTTCCGCTTTTACTGTATTTTCAACTGTTTCCCTTGCACTCTCTTGCCTTTTCATTTTCAAAATTCGAATTTTAAAGTACGGAAGGCTGTTAGAGAATGGAGACTTGGGCCCGGAGGAGATCATCACCTTGAGATTGTTTTCATATAATGAGCTCAAAAGAGTAACACATAGGTTCAAAGAAGAGATAGGCAAGGGTTCATTTGGATCCGTTTACAAAGGCTCCCTACAGAAAGGTAAAAGACTTGTTGCAGTAAAGAGACTGGAGAAGTTAATCGAAGAAGGTGAAAGGGAGTTCCGAGCAGAGATGCGAGCAATAGGGAGAACCCGCCATAGGAACTTGGTTCGCTTGCTGGGTTATTGCGCTGAGGACTCTAAAAGGCTCCTGGTTTACGAGTTCATGAGCAATGGCTCCCTTGCAGATCTTCTTTTTAGATCCCAAAGGCGTCCAGCTTGGACTGAGAGAGTAAGAATTGCACAGGATGTTGCTAGAGGGATCTTCTATCTACATGACGAGTGCGGGGGCCCAATCATTCATTGTGATATAAAGCCTCAAAACATCTTAATGGATGAGTTTTGGACCGCCAAAATCTCTGACTTCGGGCTGGCAAAATTCTTAATTCCAGATCAAACGAGGACATTCACAGGGGTGAGAGGGACAAGAGGATACTTGGCGCCAGAATGGCACAAGAACATCCCAATATCAGTGAGGGTAGATGTTTACAGTTATGGGGTAGTTCTCTTGGAAATCATATGTTGCAGAAGGAGCATAGAACTTAACGTGTCAAACGAAGATGAGATTCTTCTTTCTACTTGGATCTATAAATGCTTTGTTGCTGGAGAGTTGGAGAAGATTGTGAATTGGGAAGAAGCTGTAGATAAGACCGCCTTGGAGAATATGGTTAAGGTGGGCCTTTGGTGTATTCAAGATGAACCAGCTCTTCGTCCTTCTATGAAAAGTGTCGTCTCGATGTTAGAAGGGAACATCACTGATATATCTGTTCCTCCATGTCCAACCGCTACATCCATGTAAACTTTCGACTAAAACACAAAAGAATTATCTGCTTTCTGGTAGTTGACTCGGTCTCAAATGTGCTTCCAAGTGTAGAAGTGTCAAGTTGTATCAAGGATAAGTCCAGGATCGTATTCCACAGGGACAAAGGACTATCAAAGCATTTGTGAGGTTTTAGTGTAAAAATTATCTTGATTAAAAGAGATGAAAAGTAAAAAAATGCAATGTGCAAAAGTTGAATTAAACTTGAAAGAAACAATAAAACAAACACTTGAGATGCAATTTTCGCCCATTTATGATTTGAAGTTGGATTTACCTCTAGTTTCATCTTCTCTCAACCATTTTCTCATTCCAAGAGATTATGATCGGTTAATTAAACAATAAGCACACTTTTTAGCATAATCAAAGGTATTTGACAGATTGTATAACAAATGTAAAGTGAAAGAAAGCCATCAAAATCTAGTTACGAGTTCAAGCATCAATCGTGCCTTTACGTCTACGACTGATCAAGTTCAAGTACATAGAATTTTAATCCTTTCTATAGGCAAAATGAAATACAATCTATCAAGTTAATCATTCAAAATTCCATAACCTTGAGGAAAATCCAACCCTAAACAATCATGGGTTACTCATTGAATCCCAAGCTAAAAATCTAGCCTATCATTTCTAAATTATAAAAATGTACAAAAATGATGAACCCTAACATTTGGAATTACTATATAAATAAAATTGCAAAAAAATAAAATAAAATAACAATGCTCAATGATAACAAGTACTGAGAGTAAATTAAATAGAATCAAAACAGCCTAACCAAACTAAATCTAATATCTTAAACGGAAATCAATAACAGCAATGAAGAAGAAGAACTGCTGCCGAACGAATGCAAGAGTGAGAGTCAAAAGTCTAAACGAAAAAAAAAAACATGAGAATCCAAAAAGTAATAAACTGCCGAAAGAGAATGAAAGTCTAAAGCAATAAATTAAAACTGCAGAACGAAAAGTCTGTAAACCAAAACAATAAATTCAAGAGCAATAAAATAATGCTGAAGAAGAAAAAGCCAAGTCTGCTACCCAAAACAAAAAATAAAACAAAGAAGTCAAAAGCCAAGAGCCATAAACTGCCGAATCAAAAAAGTATCCCTCCAAAAAAAGAATTCAATCCAATACTTTCTTCATTTCGGCTCTCTCTCTTCCTTTTCTTTTTTTCTTTTTTTCTTTTTTCTGCCACCTTTCTCCACGTGAACTGCTCTTCCTTCTTCGTGCGTGAGTGCTGAGGCCGAGCTCCATCACTTCTCTTTCAAAAATACCCTACAACAATTTCTTTCCAAAAATACCCCTACAAAAATTAAGATTTAAGTATTCACAATGAGGAGTAAAATTAAAATATTAATTCTGATGTGATTTTACAAATTGCATTATAAATCATTTTAAGTGTAAAATATCAGAATTTATCAACGAGTCAAGTACTAAAAATTACTGCATAATTAAGTGCTTAAATCAATTTTTTGAATAAACAATTTAATCACTTTAGCAACTTAATTATGCAATTTTGACATTTAATCACACCCCCCAACTAGCTTATTGCTAGTCTCTAGCAAATAATGCGATAACAAAAGAATGATCTAAGGGTGAGCCACTGAACTCAAAAATCTCTACAAAAGATCAAATCATATTGAGGTTTTGGACATTAGAATGTAATCAAAGTCAGGTTATATCTCAACACAAAGGCTTATGAAATTCTCAAGAGCTCAAACAAGGGGAATGTATCCTAGCTACAAATCTTTGAGTGCATCAAGTGTGTGCACAAATTGCCATTTGTTGGTTTCAAGAGTTCTCACAATAGTTTCAGCCAAACAACTCTTTCAAGAAAAACCAAAAGGTCTTTACTCCAATTCAAAACCATTACATTGGCGGCTTTCACGCTATCACACTTTGAAAGACCCATTTTCTTTTTTTTTTCACCTCTTGGTTTTCTAGGGGGAATCAGACCTATGAATGTGCGCCTACCCACACTTCCACAAGTCGGCCCTTACCACTAGACTACCTAAAGGATTTTTTTTTTCAAACAGATCCCGGTGATAGGCAGCCTTTTCCAATGTACTTGCTCTTTTTTTTTTTTTGTGATCTCTGGCCTGTCCCTTTTCTCATGTATTTTTTTTATAGCTCCATTTTTTTTTTTTGGAGTTTCTCATTCACTTTTCCTAGGCCATTGAGATATGGTTCATTGAAGTTCTTGCTAGTTGCTTAGATGAAAACCACTGATTGACATCAAACAAACAACAAAAGTATCTGTCTTGTGTCCATTAAGGTCATCAATCAATAGCTTTGAAATACATTGCCTAAGTTTGAGTTGATAAGACTATCATGAACTCCTGTGTTGAACTTAAACCCAAACCAATGGAAATTAGTGTAGCCCAAGACTGCAACTATCTGATCTTAAGTAGAGAATTGTGAAAACAGTAACTTGGCAGCAAGAAAAAAAAAATTCAGACCCCACAATTATAAATCCTGAGAGACTAAGTGGTAAAAGAACCTCCTTACCCCCCAACTAAAAATGTGCAGTGTCCTCACTGCAAAGTATGAATAAACAAGGAATGAAAGAGAGTTGGGCTGAAGAAAAATACCTGAGATGGCTGAAAGGATCATGGAAGTAAAGAAGAAACCAGGAAAATAAATAAATAAATAATGCTGACCCTGAAAAGATAGACTGAAGAAAAAGGAGGGGAAAAAAATAAATAAATAAATAAACAAAGGAAAGAACAAAACATAAAAGTGAAATAAACGAAAACAGAAGAAGAAAAGAAATATGTACTAAGGGTCATGAGAATATGTAGGATCTTCCAAAGGAATGGAAGTATCCTCATGTGAAAGATTTGCTCAAAAATGTTTAAGTCGTTGGCCATTGACTTTGAACGTATTTCCATTTTGAGGATTAGTAATCTCAACAGTTCCATATGGAAACACAGTCTTAACTAAATAAGGACCACTCCACCTCGATCTTAGTTTGCCTGGAAATAGATGGAGGCGGGAATTGTAAAGTAAGACTTGTTCATTTGGCTCAAAACTCTTTCTTTGGATGTGCTTGTCATGTAACACCTTCATGCGCTCCTTTGACAATTTGGAATTGTCATATGCATCTCGCCTAAGCTCATCCAATTCTGAAATCTGAAACTTTCTCATAGAACCAGCATGGTCAATAGAAAAATTAAATTGTTTAACAGCCCAATATGCCTTATGTTCAAGCTCAACGGGAAGATGACATGCTTTTCCATATACCAAGCGATAAGGAGACATGTTAAGAGAGGTTTTAAAGGCTGTCCTATATGCCCAAAGTGCATCAGTTAGCCTTAAAGACCAATCTTTTCTGTTAGGGTTGATGGTCTTTTCTAAGATGTGCTTAAGCTCTCTATTAGCTAATTCAACTTGCCCATTTGTTTGAGGGTGATATGGAGTAGAAACCTTATGGTGTATACCATATTTTTTCATGAGTGCAGCAAAAGGTTTATTGCAAAAATGAGTTCCATTATCACTAATGATAGCTCTAGGCATGCCAAATCTAGCAAAAATGTTTTCTCTCAAGAACTTAAGCACAACTTTGTGGTCATTTGTTTTACATGGAATAGCTTCAACCCACTTAGAAACATAATCAACCGCCACTAGGATATACAAATAACCAAAAGAAGATGGAAATGGCCCCATAAAATCAATCCCCCAACAATCAAAAATTTCAATGACCAAAATAGGCTGTAAAGGCATCATGTTCCTCTTAGTGACTGTGCCTAATTTTTGACATGACTCACAAGTCTTACAAAAATTATACGCATCCTTAAACATATGAGGCCAATGAAAACCACATTGCAAAATTTTTGCAACAGTTTTATGTGCAGAAAAATGTCCCCCACAGGCCTCAGTATGACAAAAGGAAAGAACAGCTTGTATTTCATGATCAGGCACACATTTCCTTATGATTTGGTCAGAACAATATTTGAACAAGTAAGGATCATCATAAAAGAATGACTTTACCTCATGCTTGAACTTTCGTATGTCTTGAGCACTCCAATTGGGTGGAGTTTGTCCTGTCACCAAAAAATTAACTATATCAGCAAACCAAGGCAAACTTTCAACTAACATTAACTGCTCATCAGGAAAAGAGTCAAGGATAGGGAGAGTGTGCTCATTTTCAGCAAATGTAAGCCGAGACAAGTGGTCGGCAACTACGTTTTCAGCACCCTTTTTATCCTTGATGATAAGGTCAAATTCTTGGAGAAGAAGAATCCATCGGATCAATCGTGGTTTAGCATCCTTCTTTGACAATAGATACTTTAATGCTGCATGATCAGTGAAAATAACCACAGGAGAGCCAAGAATATAAGTTCGAAACTTGTCTAATGCAAAAACTACAGCAAGCAACTCTTTTTCCGTGGTAGAATAATTTCTTTGGGCTCCGTTTAGAGTTCTACTTGCATAAGAAATGACATGTGGGAACTTATTTTTACGCTGTCCAAGTACAGCTCCTATGGCTACATCGCTAGCATCACACATTATCTCAAAGGGAATAGACCAAACAGGGGGCTGCATGATAGGGGCTGTAGTAAGCAAAGTTTTCAACTTATCAAAAGCATTTTGACAATAAGAAGTCCATTCAAAAGCAACATCATTCTTAAGTAATTCACACAATGGCTTAGAGATAGAACTAAAATTTTGAATGAACCTCCTATAGAACCCAGCATGCCCAAGGAAAGATCTGATTTCCTTTACTGTTTTGGGTATAGGAAGCTTGGAGATAAGCTCAATTTTAGCTTTATCAACCTCAATACCTCGAGATGAGACTATGTGTCCAAGAACTATGCCTTGTTGAACCATGAAGTGGCACTTTTCCCAATTGAGAAGCAAATGCTTCTCTTCACACCTGGCTAACACAGCTTGTAAGTTAGTCAAACATGCATCAAAAGAACTACCAAACACTGAAAAATCATCCATAAATACTTCCAAACTGTTTTCAATCATGTCGCTGAAAATGCTAAGCATACATCTTTGGAAAGTAGCAGGAGCATTACATAGTCCGAAAGGCATTCTTCTAAATGCAAAAGTGCCAAAAGGGCAAGTAAAAGTTGTTTTCTCTTGATCCTCAGGTGCTATCTCTATTTGGTAATAACCAGAAAAACCATCAAGAAAGCAATAAAAATCATGGCCAGCAACTTTTTCTAACACTTGGTCAAGGAAGGGCAAAGGAAAATGATCTTTCCTAGTGGCGGCATTCAACTTTCTATAATCTATGCACATTCGCCAACCAGTAGAAATCCTAGTAGGAATTAGTTCATTTTTCTCATTTTTCACAATAGTAAGCCCAGATTTTTTTGGAACTACATGAATGGGACTTACCCACTTGCTGTCCGCAATAGGGTAGATTATCCCCACATCAAGTAGTTTTAAAACCTCTGTTTTTACTACCTCTTTCATGGTAGGATTTAATCTCCTTTGCATCTCCCTAGAAACTTTGGCATTTTCTTCTAAATAAATCCTATGAGTGCACACAAGAGGATTTATACCTTTTATATCCGCAATTGTCCATCCAATAGCACCCTTGTGCTGCCTCAAGACTCCCATTAGTTTCCCTTCTTGATCATGAGTGAGCTGGGCTGAAATCACCACTGGGAATGTGCTGTCGGGGCCCAAAAATGCATACTTCAGGTTAGTGGGCAATGGTTTCAGCTCTAGTGTTGGGATTTCATCTTCTGAAGGCTTCAAACTTGCTCTCAATGGCGGGAGCTCCTCAAATTTAGGCCTCCATTTAGCTTCAAATTTATTTTCTGCATTAAAAACAGGAGAAACATCAATGGGGGTATCATCAATAATGAGATCACAAATATTTTCTAACTCAAACAACAAGTTAGTGGGCTGGTATGCCAAATAAGCCTCTTCCTCCAATATGCTTTCCACCAAATTGACCTCTTGTGCATCTTCCAAATCTTGAGGTTGCCTGCAAAGATTAAAAATATTCAGTTCAAGGGTCATGTTCCCAAAACTCAATTTTAAAACACCACTCCTACAATTTATCAATGCATTTGAAGTAGCAAGAAAAGGTCTCCCAAGAATCACAGGTGCTTGAAAAGAAGATTTTGGTGTCAAGTGAACATCCAACACAACAAAATCTACGGGATAAAAAAATTTATCCACTTGAACTAAAACATCCTCAACAACCCCCCTTGGCATTTTAATTGACCTGTCAGCTAGTTGCAAAATGATAGAAGTTGGTTTTAATTCCCCCAAACCAAGTTGTTCATATACATTATAAGGCAACAAATTCACACTTGAACCAAGATCTAACAAAGCTTGACCAATTTTTGAACTTCCTATAACACAAGCAATTGTAGGTGAACCAGGGTCTTTATATTTTGGTGGGGTATTATTCTGAATTATGGCACTGACCTGCTCAGTAAGAAAAGCTTTCTTTTGCACATTTAAATTTCTTTTGACAGTACACAAATCTTTTAGAAACTTAGCATAGGTAGGAATCTGTTGAATAGCATCCAACAAAGGGATGTTAATCCTAACTTGCTTGAATATTTCTAAAATCTCAGATTGGTGTTTATCTTTGTGCAAAGGAACCAATCTTTGAGGAAAAGGAGCAGGTACAGGACATGTAATCTTTTCAATTTCAATTTCAGCTTGTTCAACCTCACCATTTTCAACCTCATTTTGTACAGGTTTAGAGACCTTACCAGCATTGTCTGAACCTTGAGCTGGAATATTCACCACCTTACCATTTCTCAAAGTGGTCACCGCTTTCACTTGCCTTACATTTGAACCCTCACCTCCTTCTTGAAGTGGCTGACTTTGTGGATTAGGTTGGGGTTGTGCAGGAAATTTTCCTTTTTCTTGGAAGCTCCAAGCAGTAGTCATCTTTGTAAGTGTGCTCCGGATGTCGCTTATTGCTTGAGAATTCTGATTGTTGATTGTTGCTTGACCGTGCATAAATTGCTGCAAAGTGCTGGACAGCTGCTGTACCGTCTCCTCAAGTCCCTTCTTTTGCATTGGAGGAGCTTGAATTGTAAGTTGAGAGGGGCCTGGAGCCAAGGTTGCTGGAGCTACATGCTGGTCACCCCTCCAACTGAAATTTGGGTGGCTCCTCCATCCTGGATTGTAAGAATTAGAGTAAGGACCAGAATATGGTTTATGTATCATGTTTACAGCATTAGATTGGTCCAACAATACTTCTTTGAAAGCAGGGATTGTGGGACATTCATTAGTTGTATGCCCATGATCCTCACATATACCACACTTCTCAGAAATTCTAGGGACAGCATGCACTTCATTTACTTTTTTCAATTCCATGGCCTCCATCTTTCTAGACAATAAAGTCAACTTAGCACGCAAATCATCATCTTCCTTTAAAACATATTTTCCATGACCAGACTCAACTTGCTTAGATCTATCATACACATCAGTTGTGTCCCAAGATTGGGCATTTTCAGCCAAGTAGTCAAAATATTCAAAAGCTTCTTCGGGCCCTTTGTTGAAAAATTCACCATTGCACATGGTTTCAACAAATTGCCTCATCTTTGGTTGCAAACCCTCATAGAAAAAACTAATGACCCTCCAGTTCTCATATCCATGATGAGGACATGCATTTAATAAGTCTTTAAAACGTTCCCAACAATGATAAAATGTTTCTACATCTTTTTGACCAAAATTCATAATTTGTCTTTTTAAAGCATTGGTCCTGTGCATTGGGAAAAACTTTTTTAAAAAATCAGTTTGCATTTCCTGCCAAGTCCCAATAGACCTTGGCCTTAAGGAGTTCAGCCAGGTTTTAGCCTTGTCCTTTAGAGAAAATGGAAACAGTTTTAACCGAATGACTTCTTCAGTGCATGTTCTATCCATGAAAGTTGAGCAAACCTCTTCAAACTCTTTGATATGCAAATAAGGGTTTTCTGATTCCATACCATGAAAATGTGGAAGTAGTGGAATCATCCCAGGTTTGAAATTAAAATTATTTGCATTCAAAGGTTGAATGATGCAAGAGGGTGGGCTTGTCCTAACAGGCTGCAAATATTCTCTAAGTGTCCTGTTAGGATTCACCACTTCTCTATCATTGTTTTCTTCATGATCAGCCATGATGCTATGAGTATCAGATGATGATTCAAATGCTGGATTAAGATAAACAGATGCACCAGGGGATGAAATTGATAATTCAGTCCTAACAAGTCTATGTGTGCTATCTCTAGTCCAAACAGACATGCAAATTCAACAACCAAAATAAAATAAAATCAAACAAGTAAAATGAGAGGAAAAGATATCACCCAAGCTGTGAAGAGGTTCACAGCACTACAAACGTCCTCTCGACAAAAAGAGAATGCTATGATCAACACCAATTGTCCCCGGCAACGGCGCCAAAAACTTGACTCGGTCTCAAATGTGCTTCCAAGTGTAGAAGTGTCAAGTTGTATCAAGGATAAGTCCAGGATCGTATTCCACAGGGACAAAGGACTATCAAAGCATTTGTGAGGTTTTAGTGTAAAAATTATCTTGATTAAAAGAGATGAAAAGAAAAAAAATGCAATGTGCAAAAGTTGAATTAAACTTGAAAGAAACAATAAAACAAACACTTGAGATGCAATTTTCGCCCATTTATGATTTGAAGTTGGATTTACCTCTAGTTTCATCTTCTCTCAACCATTTTCTCATTCCAAGAGATTATGATCGGTTAATTAAACAATAAGCACACTTTTTAGCATAATCAAAGGTATTTGACAGATTGTATAACAAATGTAAAGTGAAAGAAAGCCATCAAAATCTAGTTACGAGTTCAAGCATCAATCGTGCCTTTACGTCTACGACTGATCAAGTTCAAGTACATAGAATTTTAATCCTTTCTATAGGCAAAATGAAATACAATCTATCAAGTTAATCATTCAAAATTCCATAACCTTGAGGAAAATCCAACCCTAAACAATCATGGGTTACTCATTGAATCCCAAGCTAAAAATCTAGCCTATCATTTCTAAATTATAAAAATGTACAAAAATGATGAACCCTAACATTTGGAATTACTATATAAATAAAATTGCAAAAAATAAAATAAAATAACAATGCTCAATGATAACAAGTACTGAGAGTAAATTAAATAGAATCAAAACAGCCTAACCAAACTAAATCTAATATCTTAAACGGAAATCAATAACAGCAATGAAGAAGAAGAACTGCTGCCGAACGAATGCAAGAGTGAGAGTCAAAAGTCTAAACGAAAAAAAAAACATGAGAATCCAAAAAGTAATAAACTGCCGAAAGAGAATGAAAGTCTAAAGCAATAAATTAAAACTGCAGAACGAAAAGTCTGTAAACCAAAACAATAAATTCAAGAGCAATAAAATAATGCTGAAGAAGAAAAAGCCAAGTCTGCTACCCAAAACAAATAATAAAACAAAGAAGTCAAAAGCCAAGAGCCATAAACTGCCGAATCAAAAAAGTATCCCTCCAAAAAAAGAATTCAATCCAATACTTCCTTCATTTCGGCTCTCTCTCTTCCTTTTCTTTTCTTTCTTTTTTTCTTTTTTCTGCCACCTTTCTCCACGTGAACTGCTCTTCCTTCTTCGTGCGTGAGTTCGTGCGTGAGTGCTGAGGCCGAACGTGAATCCGGCTGTGCGTGAGAGTTGACTGCCGAGCTCCATCACTTCTCTTTCAAAAATACCCTACAACAATTTCTTTCCAAAAATACCCCTACAAAAATTAAGATTTAAGTATTCACAATGAGGAGTAAAATTAAAATATTAATTCTGATGTGATTTTACAAATTGCATTATAAATCATTTTAAGTGTAAAATATCAGAATTTATCAATGAGTCAAGTACTAAAAATTACTGCATAATTAAGTGCTTAAATCAATTTTTTGAATAAACAATTTAATCACTTTAGCAACTTAATTATGCAATTTTGACATTTAATCAGTAGTTTTCATTAATTTGTTTAATGTATTTTCCTCTTTGCATCATGGAAGGGCATATATATCTTCTATATATTCCTCCATGGCCAGCTGCTACTACGTCCATGTAAACTTCTGCCTGCACCAGCAAAAGTCCATTTCTACTTTCGTGTAGTTATGATTTTGTTTCATGTTATATCAGTGAAATACTCTATTCATTACCTCTACACCACATACCACATATAATTTTTTTTTTCTTACTAAATGTATGGTGCATGGATGATGAGTAAAATAATTTCTTTAATTTAGAAAAAATAAAACAAAAAACAAATTTAAAAAAAATATGGAGTGTGGCCTAAGAAAGATAAGTAGAATGAGTCTTCTCCTTGCAACATACATGGAGATTGGAGGGTATATTTCCCTTTTACGTGAGCACAATGGTTTGCCTAAGAGGTAAAGGTATAATGGGCCTCTAATAGTTTTGAATGAAAGTGGGTCAATATATTAGCATGTGTGGCTCACTTAGTTGGGGATAGTATCCTATTACTGATAGGCCCATCAATTTAGTGAAGGAGGTAGAAAGTATACGAAGTGCGTGCTTTCGGTGCCCATTTACATGCATTTATTCTATCCATTTAAAATTATTTACAACTGCTTGTAAAAAACAGCATCACTTTTCATACTCACCTGGTATGAACACCCCATACCCGGAGGTTTAGAGAGCTAGTTCCTAATACCTAAAATCAACTTCAACAACATAATGTATACACTCCAAATTCTCAATGACATAAAAATTATTGTTCAAATCAACCACCTTGATATAATTAATCTAAGATACCACAAAGTCTCAAAACAAACGTCAGTTTTCCAAAATGCCCAATCAACATAATCAAATTAAACTATAAAATAAAATTCTCCCAAAATCAAAATACCATCTTTGTACTTATTCCACTATGCTCACATAGTCTTGCTCAAGCTTCCTATTCTTGATCATCGGCTGAAAACATCCAAAACATTTGAAATATTGTGGAGATAATGAGTGAGTTATCAACAACTCTGTAAGTAGCGAACATATAATAGTGTGTAAACATGAGCTAGTTATAGAATGCAGAACTAGAAAATTCACTAGGGATGTAACCGGTCTGATTCGGTCACGTTTTGTACATTTTTTAGAACCGAACCGGTATACACCGGTTTTGGAAAACATAAGAACCGATACCAGACTAATTCACTATTGAAACTGAAACTTTCATTTTTTCAGTTTCGATCCGGTCTGGCCCAATTTTGCCGGTTTTACGGATTATTTATGTTAATAATAATATGATGTTTTCATATACTAAACTATTAGTCTATTAATATTATAATATAAGCGCATTATTTTTTAATAATTAACACATACTAGTATAGTATTGAATTAACTATAGTCTATATAAGTTCTAGATTTTTTATGAGTATATATGTAAAATGCATATCCTTGATATATATCGAAAGTAAGTTCAGATTAATAACTTAATATTCATGTTTATGCTTAACATTAAAATTTATATTGAATTAATATAATATAAATAATTAAATATATATATATACTAGTCTGGTTCAGTCCAATCTGGTTCAATCGATTTTTTTATTTTTTATTTTTACACTCCTACAATTCACAAAAATAACATTGATAATTTCTAAACATTATTTCATCCATAAAAAATATTTACAAAAGACCTTTGGCACATGCGTAATTGGACAACAATAGAAATACAACAGAAGCCATGTTTACCCATGGTATGGTTGTGTATGTCTGCAGATAATCAAGCAGAATGTAAATCATTGTTCTGTTACCAAGGTGATGCACTCAAAATAGAAGTCATGTTTACCACCGTGGTAGGGTTGTGCAATCTGTAGATAGCCAAACATTAAATAAATACTTAAGTTAGCAAAGCAATTTGCACTTTGAAATCAAAGGCCACATTTTTATAGTAATGGTGAGATCAGACATCGGAGGCTACCATTTTACACCCCTAGCAAGGTCAAACATAAAATATTATCATATGCAATGCAATAATAGGAGTAAAATATATTGATAAGATAATATCATACAATCAGACAAATATTTTAGATTTCATATCCATAGTTTATGCAATAGAAAATCATTGTGTACAAATATGCTCATGTCTACACCATTCATGAAAAAATTACAAATTTGCAAAGTTCCGAACTGAGACTAGTGCAGAAAATAACTGAGCTTGTTTTCATAAAGGAACATGCAAGTTTTTCATAAAATCAACCTCAATCAATTTTTGACAAAGTCTAGCATATGAACGCCGCTTACCTGGCTTCTATAGTATACTATCTAAGCTTTGAACTCGAATAGAATCCATTTCCAACCTAATCAAAAAACAACTAACATATAAGTATCTCAATTTAACACAAAGCCATACTACTCATAAAATCCTAAAATAATAAAATAATCTATTTCCTAAAATCCTAAAGTTAGTCTACCCTTCGTGTGCCCAAATTCAAATCAATATTCTTCATTAAACCCATAAAGCATTGGTGTAAACTCACGACCCATAATGCAACATAACCCGTAAGACCCATCAGCAAGCCCATGACCCAATTTAATGAGGGAAATAGTTGATTAACTTAGGCCTCGTTTGTTTTCGCAGATAGATGAGATAAGATGAGTTAAGATAAAAGTTGAAAGTTTAATAAAATATTGTTAGAATATATTTTTTTAATATTATTTTTATTTTGGGATTTGAAAATGTTAAATTGAGTATTTTATTCTGTGTGAAAATTTAAAAAATTTGTAATGATTAGATGAGGTGAGATAAGAATGGTTATAAAAACAAACGAGGCCTTAGAGTGAGGGAGAAGAAGTGAGAGAAAGGGTGAGACGGTTTGACGTCGGGTGGGAGGGGGAGAGGGAGGGAGAGGGAGAGGGAGAGGGAGAGAGAGAAAGAGAGAGAGAGAGGCCTACGGTTCTGTTAGTTGGAGTTGGAGGTGGCATAGTGAGGAGTTCGGGTAACGCCCCGTGCCCGCACTGGTTGGAGAGTTACTACCTGTCACCTATAATCATGTCTTTCAATATACAAATATCATTTCCAAGGCTCTAAAACACATAAACATAAATTCATCTATTTCAACTTAAGGCATAAAATCCACTACATGGTCATCAATGTGATAAATCCAATAACCTAAACCAATGCTTCCACAATCTCCAATAGTCTCAACATAAAGAACTAATAATTACATAAGTCCCAATAACTAAATAATATAAATAAATCCAGATAATCAAATACCAGGTAGACAGAGTAGAGCAAAACTACTAAATAAAATCTCTAATAACCAAAGTACCCTCTTTGTAATTAATCCACTATGCTCACGTAGCCTTATACATGCTTTCGATTCTTGATCCTCAACTGAAACATTCAAACATCATCTAAAAATATTGTAAAGATAAGGGGTGAGTTATCAATAACTCAGTAAGCAGAGAACATATACTAGTATGTAAACATAAGCCTTTCCAGAGAGTTTAGAATGCAGAAATAAAACTTTTCAAACTGTTATCAGAAAATCAAAGCGATATTTCAAACTGTTCATATTCAAAGACCCTTTAACATAACATGACTGAACTCTTCATTTTATCATATCTTATTGTATCGTATCATATTATATCATATACAATGTATAACTTATGTGGTAAGGTTATGTTATCCCCAATGGCCAAACTAGGTAGTATTAGAATGTGAAATTTTTCCTTATTCATTCTCGGAGCCCCTTGTGTGCACACATGAAAGAACAAGCAGAAAAACCACTTTATTTCCAAAGTGGGTGCACTAATATTAGAGATATTGGTACGGACCATATAACAGAATCAGAACCATCGTATCATGACTAGAAACATAATCAGAAAGTGATGCAGGAGGATCTGAGTCAGATGATACTGAGTTGTCAGACTGCACATTGATTGCGTTGAAATACCTTGAGGTGGCAAATCAGGACAAGGAAGGCAAGAAATCGTGATCTTTCCATGGTTGGGACAGTTTTGGGCACGTTTCGGTATTTTAGTCATAACTTTGGCTACATATATTAGAATCGCACATATGACCCCAATTCGAAAAACTCTTTTTGGCGCGCACGTCGTTGGCACCTAGCTATGCTTGGTGTGCATCATTTTCAAGGTCAAATTCTACTGTTTTCCCTTCTAATTTCTTATTTTTAATTATTTTTTGCCTTTAATGGTAATATTTCATTTACTATTTTAAAAGAGATTCTGAACTCAATTTAGGCCAGAATTTTGACAGATTACTTATTTTATTATCTACTTAATTTTGGCACTATTATTGAGATTTTGTTATTTTTGGTAAAATTTCAATGCAGTCGATTTTCAACTATTACAGCCCAGCTTGTGGGTTGATTTTGATCATTCTTGAATTTTGATAATTTGAATTGACATTAAAGACGTTTTCTCTATGTTCTTGGGTGAATCTCTTGTTTACTTTTCTGTAAATCATCTGTTGAGACTAGCCTGCAAAATAATCGATATTCTATCCGGCTTCAGAAAGTCATGCCAAAGGTTTTTCAGATGCTATATCATATCAAACAGAGTCTTGAACATTTTCATATCATTTTCACATATTCAAAATGGATTTAGAACATCTTCATATAACATGCACGAAACTCACAAATTTCATATTCGCTCTTTTGCACCTTTCAGAAACAACATGTCAAAATATTGCTTATATCAACACCAGTCATGTCAGAAAATACTCTCTTTTATACAAATTTTATGAGTAATGCAAAACACATAACTGAGATTTTTATCACATTTCTTTTCAAAATATATCATGCACATATTTATAAATTAACCTCAGTTAATTTCTTTTCTTTTTTTTAATACAAAGTCTAGCATAGGAATTCTACTTACCTAAACTTTTTTAACATCCCTATAAATAGGCATGTAACTGTCATCAACTTCCAACTGTGCGTGATTCTTTAATTAAGCACGTACTTTACAATTAAGAACCAAAAAAAAAAAAAAACCAATATCTCCTAAACTAATAATATATTTTCAGCCTAGCTCACTTCAAAAATATTATAGTGGTGCTCTGCCACATCTAAAATCAATTAAACTTAAAAATGTAACAAATATGTAAAATCAGTCCGCTTAAGATATTTTATAAATACATATATATATTAAATAACACTAAAAATTCATTTCATAGAATAAACTTATTCGTAATTGAAGTGTTAAGAATAAATCTTAATTTTATTATTTACTGCAAAACTTTTAGTTTTAAAACTAATACTTAGTAATATAATTTAAACTCTTAAGTATTTTATGTATAAATTCAGAGATTTCCATATCAAACCCACAACTAGTAAGCCCTAGTTAAAAATTAAGCCAAACATAGAACTTGTTGCACGTGAAAGGATGGCCAAAATGGCTTCCGCAATAACCTAAACACATAGGGTAATAATGTAAATGAGCATTCCATGTGAATATACTTACAGCAGAATAAGAAAATGGCCATGCTATAGGGAGGAGTTCCATCCTCACCGAGAGAACAGGGGACACATGACGGAGTAGGGGTTGGGTTGGCCAAGATGAAATCATGACGGCCTCCTTCGTGGCAGGTGGTGTAGTTCACGGAGAGAGAGAGAGATAGAGGATCAAGTAAAAAGAAAGAGAAGTTAGGTCGAGAAAGAGGAAGGGGCTTGTGCCTCCATGGTGCAAGGCAGTGGCGACACAAGGTGGAGTTGGGTGGTTTGAAGAGGCTGAGGATGGGAGGGAGGCTCGTGGTGGTCTCAATTTATTTATGGCTTTACGGTTGTACTCAGTGTAATTGCTTTGTGGTCATTAGTGGCGTGCGTTGGGTGGCCTTTCAGGTGGTTGTGATGACCTGAACTTGCCTAAGCGTGGCCCATAGATTTTATTCTTAGCTGCCATGGCATTTTGGGAACTCTAGTTATTTTGGAAAGCCTTAAAGTCTTTGAATTAGCAACTTGAGCCCAAGAGGGGAACAACCCTAGAATGCTTTGTAATTTTCGGCCCTATTTAGAAACCCAGGCCTAATGACTTTAGGCTCATGACCCAAATCTTAGTCATTAGTGTCATGTGTCATGTGTCATGTGTCATGCAAGTGCTATTCTATGAATCCAGACTTGATAGTGGTATAAGGGGGAGAGAGAAGTGTAAGGAAGCACCAAGAGGTGGCTTGCACGCCTACTCTAGAGAAATTGCCACTTGTCAACACATTAGAAACCTTCTACAAGAATCAAGGGGCAAAAGGAACCTAGGAAGACTAGGAATTTTTGGCTAGCCCATCTTCCCACATTCCTAGACCCTTGTCTTGGCCCAATTTCAAGTTCCAAGGTAGATTTCTTGAGAAGGGAAGCATAGAGAAGAGAAATATAGTTTTTCTAGAAAATCTACATGGGAAACCGAAAGGGGGCACAAAGGAGTTCGAATTTGGGCAGTTTTTGCAAGTGTCAAACATGCACTAAGCTTCTAGAAGACTAGATGAAGGGACTCTTGTATCAAAGGACAAATATGCTCCTAGTGTTTCGGCTAACACACTCTCAAGCACCTCTTCACTTGCCACTTGTCACTTAGATTATCCCTAGATCAATGGTACATGAGAAGTCACCTAGGGAAGGAGTACTAGGAGAAGAAGCATCAACTTAAGAAAAGTGAGAAGGAGTGGACGGCTAGGGCAATGGCACACACCCATGCCACTTGTCACCCATGCCAAAAGTTGCTTGTTGGAAAAAGGAAGAGGCATAAGATGTTTTACAAAAGTACCCTTGAAGAGATATTCACTCTCTTAAGAAAAGGAAGGACATAAAGGGGAATAGGAGGGATCGGTCAAGGGAGGAAGAACCCACACGCCACCCAAGCCTTTTGTCTTCCTAATGAAATCCAATGATGGGGAACACCAAGGGAGACTTCGGCTAAAGAGAAAAAGGAAGAGAGAAATGTCACTTGTCTTGCATGCAATGGACTTTAAGCAACCAATGAGGGATTGAGGAAAGTTCTATAAAAAGGGAGAGCACGCCCAAAGGCTTTTCTCTTTTTGCCATTCTCGGATTTTACATGCTCTCATCCTCTCCACACTCTCTTACACGACCACTTAGAGATTTCCTCCACTCTCTCACACTTTCTCTCGGTTTCTTTCCAACCAAACAAGAGGATTCCTTTTCAAGAGAGGTTTTCGCCACCCATCAAGACTACGAAAGGTAAGGATCGGTTTTCTCTTAGATCCATGCACACAAGTCACTTTCTCAATCCAAAAGTGAGATTCAAATCTCATAAGATTTCAAAAATGGTGGGACACACACACTTTCTACCCGATTTCTTGAAAAAGGACTTAGGGTTTTTAAGAAACCCTTGAAGCCGAATGGTGGGGGGGAGTTCATTCTCTATGTTTTCAGCCACACTCATGTATTTTTACACTTACTCAAGATTAGTCGAAGATATAAGGAATTTGAAAGGTTTCTTTATTCAACACTCTAGAAGCCAATTGGTTTGAGACTTCTTAAGCCCTAGTGATAACCCTAGAAACCCTCACACACTCAAGAATACGGATTAGGGTTTTGGAACCCTATTTCTAACGAGTTATATTTCGATTTATAGCTTGCTATTTGTTTCATTTCATGAATTTTTGTAAGTATGCACTCAACTTACTATTAGTTAATACTTGTATATATTTGTGTAAATCCTTTCATTGTTGTGTTTTCTTTGTTTGCTATCTCTTGATTGTTTGTTTGAATATGCTAATATGATCTTAAGTAAATCTATGGAAGGAATTATATGTTTCAGATTTGTGATGAAAATGCCATGAAATACTCCTATAAGTTTCGGTTTTCACTTGATTAAGATTGATGGTTTAGGCAACATGATATTTCGGTTTAAGTATGCCTTAGAAGTTTCGGACCTTAGCCAAAACTGATGATTTCATGCTTTGTTTCACTATGCTTTGATTTCTACATCATATGCTTGAAGTTTGGAGCATGTTTAAGTGATGATTAGTCATGTTTTTGTGCCTATGTGTTTCGGCCTAATCAATTTTCCATGATTCCATGTATGCGTTTTGATGTGTCATGTGTTTTATGTTATCAAGCCATGAATTGAATATGTTATGTTTGGTTATTTCATGCAGGGCATTTCATATATCACATGTCAAGTGTAAGTACGTATGTCTTAAGTCTTATACATTTGGGAAAAAGTGTTTTCAAAGAAAAGAGTCTAAATGTTTTATCACTACCCCAAGTGCTAGGACAGGGGATTGTCCTAGTGGAATTCCTCTGTCCACTATGGAGTGCTTAAGAATGGAGTGGTAACCCCTAGGTCGACGAAGAATGGTCGATGAGCCTCGAATGGATTCTTTTCAAAGAATGACAGAGCAAGGAAGCACCTAACGCTAGTGGGTGCATAAGGCATGAAATCTAACGAAGTAAGGTTGAGTTAATATAATTCTCAATTTATGACGTATTCACCAAGGTGCACGGACCGTTGATGGTGCGGTAACTAGCAAAAACACGCAGTGCAAAGGGGAACTGTGTTGTGTCCACCCTATGAACAAGAATAAGAGCTTATAAGATAAGGATTACCTAATGAAAATCTTGTGATATGATAAGGATCACTCGGTGCAAATCTTGTGATATGTTCTGATAAGAAAAGTTTTGATTAAGATCAACATGAAAAAGAAAGCTAAAGAAGTTTTCGGAAAACATTTAAAAGTCTCTGTTACAAGTCTTTTGGAACATGGTCAAGTGCGTAAGTCAAGTTTTGCACAAGTCATATGTCAAGTACATATCCATGCACGCATTTCATGATATACTTCTTGTTTGCTTGCGTTAACTATTGTATGTTGTGTAATTATTTGCCGAGATTTCTAGAAATTTCATTATCGTAGTTTCCACTACTATTTCCCAACCAGAATGGTAGAAGTTTGTTACAGGTGTAAAAGATGACACCCATGAACAAGAGGAAAAGAACAGCACCTTTTTCTAAGTCTCTTGGTGTCTAGCTCCCAATGGGACATTAGTAATGAAGAGAAAAGGAACCTAGTTATTTTGTGAAGAAAAGAAAGAATTTGTGGTTTAGATCTCTCTTTTTTTTTTTTTTTTAGGAACAATATTTTGAGGTCTCATGTTTTAGGAGACTAAACTTTACTCTATGTTTTATTTTGAGTTTCCATATCTTATGATACATGTTTATGGTTATGGACAATATGGGGATATGTTTTGTTAGTACGGTACCATGTGCTTTGCAATTGCTTGTCACGTTGCTTAAAATTCCCGACTTTTATTCTTTTTCCGCTACTACGATATTGCATACTGCTAATGTATTTAGGTGCATTGCATATTATCTGTCATGTACGAAGGGTGTATAGCTTTGTATTACATGTCCTGGCATTTCAGTTACCATCCAATCCCAAGCTAGGGCTAGGGCACCACAGTGGTTGCCTAGTTTTGGTCTCACGTGGGTGGCGTTTGTTGCACTCGGCAGCTGGTAGCGTTATGCAGTTGCGAAACTGTTAGGCTTAGGGTCTTGCTTCCTTGGCCGTATTCTGTTTTAAGTATTAAAAACATAGTGTTTGGTTTGGTTTATAGAGGATGGTGCAAGCTTGTGGTTTGCCATGAAGGACCGAAGGTGGCTTACTCATCCGTGGGTTGGCAACAGTGATGGTGGCCGTTGCTAGAGGTGGTGCGGCTGGAGGTGTGTAACACCTGCTGGACGTGCATGGAGGCTGAGGGAAGTAGGTTGATGATGGTGGTTACTATGGTTGGGCACGCATTACAAGAAAAATAGACTTTTGTGACCAATTTATTGTAATCAAAAGACTATTTGCAACCAATTTTAGTTGTAAATATCATTTTGCTGAAATTAATTGGTCGTAAATAAACAATTTTCTTGTAGTGACGACTGGGCTTGGGGTTTACGGTTGGATGTGTGAGTGGAGGCAGAAGTGCAATAGCGTTGAGATGTGGCTTGAGCTAGAGGTGTTGCTAAACTTCACCATTTACGACAGTGAGGTCATGTGACTGCTTATTTTCGACTGTCAAGAACAGGGCTTGCCATGTGGGGAGGTTAGATGCTTGGAGGAAGAAGCTCACGGTGTGGAGGGGAAACTAAGATGGTTGGTTGCTAACAAAGGGAAAGAGAGAGAGAGAGAGAGTGGTTATGGAGAGAGAGCAAACCCTTGAGAGAAATGAGGCCCAAGGAGTGAGCGAAAAGAGGGGAATGTGCGAAACTGATCGAGGGGAAGGGGGAAGAGAGGTATCGGCGCAGGGAAAGTTTGAGTGGGGAGACTGAACTCCAAGGACTAAACGGTGCGTTTAGAACCTTTTTCCCCACCCCTCCTTGGGCCTAATAGCTTAAACATGAGTTGGCTTCAACGGGCTTGGCCTCATGGGCTGGGTGCTACATTCCGAGAAGCACCTTGGGTTGAGCAGTGCAGAACCGGCGACGACGGTGCCTAACCAGAGTCTCCACAAGCCTCCACGCTGTAGCTTCGGCTAGACTTTTTGTCCAGCGTTAGGAAGGCCACAAGGACGCACGGTGGGGCTACTATCCTGCTTGCTCTGTTGCCTTTGGCGATGGCGTCTGTGTCAGCTTACGGTTGGTGGTCTGAACGGTGAAAGTTTTGTTGTGTTTTTATTAGAACAGGGGCAAACGTACATGGCTTACTGGCTATTCCTATGGTGGACGTAGGGCTGTTTCTATGGTGGAGAGGGGGGGCTTCGGTGGTTGGCAGCACGTTGTGTCGTAGGGGTGGTGGTAGTGGGAACGGTGGGCAGCGTCTGTTGTTTGTGGGGGAAGAGGGTCACGGTGTGGAGACCATTGCTCGGTCTTCGTTTATCACAGTACCGCATAGTGGGGCTTCCTCTGGTGGTTATTCCTAGCTTGGCCGTGTGAAAGGTGGTGCTGCACTGCCTCAGTTGGATTTCTAGTTGGCAACATGAAGCGGTTGGAGGACGGCCTGCTATACGTGGGGAGTGGCTTGGTAGACCTGTTTGGCCGTATACCATGGTGAGGGAGAGGAGGTAGGCGGCTGAGAGGAATCTTTTGTGAAGGCTGTGTGTGTAGTGCTGCGTGCAGCAACCCTCGGCTCAAGATTGAAGATGAGTACCAGCGCGCATGAGGGAGGACTTTATATACAGACGGGTTGCTCAATTATTTTTTTTCATGGGTCTTGGGTTGGGTCCATTTCATGTGCCGAGTATTCAATAAACCCCAATGGGCCTCGGCTCAAGTCCAATCCGCTAAATAATTTTGGAATTTCAAAAAAAGACTCTTGGAAATAATACCAAAATTAAAATGCGGCAATCTATAAATTTTAAATGGGCTTTAACTCAATTTTTAAGCCCAATAAAAAATTCCAAATCCACCATAAGAATTTTGGACCCACGGCCTAATAAAAATTATTCGTTAAATCTCAAATGGGCTTAAGCCTTGGGCCACTCGAACAAGTTTTGATCCTTAAGGCTTCCTAAAAATATTAGCCCGTGGGCTTAACCAAAATTATCTTGGAAATATCACTTGAGGTTTCTCTAAGATATTGGCTCATTAAATGTAATCTAGCCCAATACGATTTATTCATTTTTCATCTCTAATGTGTTTGGGTCGGGTCATTACAATTTTGCAGTCTAGAATAACGTAACAAATTATAAAAAAACACCTTCATTGAATTGTAGATGTTACATAGATAAGTTTGTTTGAAATGAGGCAGTTCTTTGCTTGACAATCTACATAGTCTGTAAACCACGTCATCCCATCACATCTATGAATATTAGTCCTTAACAAAATGTAGTGAATACAATATATTAGCCCCATTTGAATTTAGAATTGATCGCATCTCATCTCATTTCATCTTATCTAATCATTATAACTTTCTCAAATTGTCATATAAATATAATAAACAATTCAACTTTTTAAAATTTTAAAATAATAATAATATTAAAAAATAATATTCTAACAATATTTTATTCAACTTTTAACTTCCATCTCAAATTATCTCATTTTAAATCATTATCCAAACATTACCTAAGAAAGCAGAACATTTATTAAGCAATGGCATCCAGATAGTTGTAACTATAGTTATAAAGGAAAAAAACAGCGATCCACCAATTTCAAGACTTTCGACGGCCAGAACCTTTGGGCCATTACATAATGCCCCTCTATAAACAAGCCTAAAGCCTCCTTTACCGAGCACTTCTTTGAAATCATTAGCTATTTGTTTTTAGGATAACAAGTAGGGCTGCACACGGTCCGGTCCGGTCCGGCGATGGACTGAAAGTTTTCGGTCCATCAATTGGACCGGACCGGACCGGACCGAACACCCAAGGGGACCGGACTGGACTGGTAGCTTTCGGTCCGGTCCGGTCCATTCGGTCCAGCCTCTTCCTTTTCTTTTTTTTTTTTTTATATATATAAATCAATTCATAAAAAAAATTATTTACAATACTAAATTAAACTAAGTGACTTATTAATGTGAATTATATAACAAACTCAATAAAACAATATTTTATATGGTCAATGATAATAAATTAGATAAAAATTACATTATTGATGATGTTAATTATTACTTTATTACTACCTTAAAGTATCTTAATACATAATGAGCCATAAACAACTTTTAACATTTTGTATATGAAGCAATAAGCATGAATAATTTAATTATCCATACATATTATATCCATAATTAAAAAAGATACATAGTTAACATACTATTATAAATAAGAATAAAATATTTAATTATACATACTATTATAAATTTATAAATTATACATATATTATAATTTATACTATAACACTTAATACTTAATAA
>QEOT01002143.1:29332-87490 GCA_003123785.1 Pterocarya stenoptera | reverse complement strand
TAATATAACTATATAATAGTATTAGTATAAACTTTAAAGTATTAGACTATTAGTAATATAGTATAGCTATATATTAGTAATATTAGTATAAGTATAATTGTATAAGTTGTATAACTATAGTCTATAGTTAATAGTTATAACTATACTAAATCATTATAACTTACACTAATATATAATATAATTATAATAAATCACTATAATATAGTATAACTAAACTAATATAATAACTAATATAACCATTAGTATAACTATATAAATATATAATAGTATTAATAGTCTATACTTAATTATAATATAGTATAATTATATATATAATTAATTATATATAAAAAAATATAAAAAAAATATATAAAAATAATTTATATTCGGTCCGGTCCGAAAAACCGCCGGACCGTGGACCGGACCGAATGTGGTCGGTCCAAAAAAAAAAGGACCGGACCGGACCGGACCAATACCGGTCCGGACCGACCGATGATCACCCCTAATAACAAGTGTGTAACACCAGGCCCAATAAGAAGCCTGCTTCTAATTTTTTTTTAGATTAATATATATGAAAAGTCGACTTGAAATTTGGAAAAGGCTACAGGCCCAAAATATTTATTTGGTAGAGTATGGATTTTATTAGATAATTAGGATAAAAGATTTTAATGGATCAAGTGGGAATTTGCCCAAAACCTTTATGGGACAGGTTGTCTTATTTTTAGAATTTGAGACTAGGCCCATTAGTGTATCGATAACATACTTGACCAATAAGAAAAATTACGGACATGCAAAAGAGATTTTTGAACTATTCTAACTGATCTAGCCCAGTCCATTGGTTAATTCCATACACTATCTAAGATATGGGCTAAAATACTTTGAAATGGATCCAAAACCCAAGCCCGTGATAATCAAGTATCAGACCCATGCCATGCACGTCTCCTTCCACTAAGGTTTCAGTAGCAGCTGTATATACCCACCTGTTAGATAAAACAACCGTCTCTTCTCCCAAAATAGGGTTGCGGCAAATCTCCATTGAAGCCTATCCTTCCATGCGTGTCGGTGCACTATGGATAACCAAGACCAGTAACTCTTCACGGCCACCACCACCTCTCAGGCGACACTTTCTCTCTCTTTTTTTTTTTTTTTCCTAACACCCCAACATCCAGCATGGGACACCATGATACAGCCGCACATCACCCCCCAGCCACTGCCACGAACGAGCCCAGCCTGAGACGCAAACCCTGTGTCACGTCCCATGGCATCGCTGCACCACACCACCAATACACCGTAGACCCACATCGATGGAGACCACGGCTCTGGCCCACGGGGAAACCACACTGATCGGCACAGCCTCCACCGTTCCACGGACAGCCCAGTACAACCTATTTCCGTTCACTGCCCAACCACCGGCTAGTGACCTTGCTACTCCTTCCACCGATACAAGATAGTAGGGCCGGCTCAAGGGCAAGGCAATTAAGGCTATCGCCTAAGGCCCCCAACCTTGTGTAGGCCCCCAAAAGAAAAATATTATGATACTAAAAAATAAACTATAGAAAAAATATTGGTTAGCACAAAAGATTGAATTTTTTTTACCTAAAATAAAATCAATCTTAAATGGTAAAATTTGGTAAAAAAAATAGAAAAAAAAAAATAGTAAATATAGAAGTTTTGATATCGACGACCTTATTTGTTTTCATAATGAAGTTATTAAAAGAAATACATATATGGATAAGGGATAATATTCTATTTACAGAAAAATTAGATTCTATTTCAAATTGTTATAGTACTAATATATATTATTATTCAGAATAATATTAATATTTATTTTGCATTTTAGAAAATTTTATTATTTAATATTTAAATTTTATTATCATTTTTAAATTAAATCGTCGTGGTCGCCTTAGGCCACAAAATATATTGAGCCGCCCCTGCAAGATAGTCCTCTGTTTTCCACAACAAAAACATAGCAGGCTTGAGATTAGCTGCCTACCCGTCTCAGCTGAGAGCCACCATTTTGCGGCTCTCTCTCTCTCTCTCTCTCTTTCTCTCTCTCTCAGTGTCATGCCTCCTTGAACTCGATTTTGTCCGACCACCAAGCTTGCCATTGCATCGCCCCTTCGCACAGTTTTTTTTTTTCTTTCTCTTAGTGAGTTATCACACGGTCCCTCCCTCACTTCCATTGAAACTTGTTTCTTTTTCTAGCCTTTGATTTCTACCCACTAATTATATATTTTTACATAAATACCCTTGAGACCAACGTGTAGTTTCCAATGGAAGATTCTAAGTTTTTTTTAATTAATTACATCTCTGCCCTTTATTTGTAAGCCATGGCAGATGGTGTTATTTGTTTTCGCATGGGTATGTTGAGTCCGATTTTAATTGTTGCAAAACACCTATAATATCTAATGTTGTGATTTTTTAAATAGACCTGTGATTGAGTTGGAATTAGGTTAAGTGAATCTTATGTGGATATCAATGAATTTGGGAAGTGATGATATTATAAGGTTATGAGAATTGTAGGTTTTTCAAGAGAAATAGGTTATTCTCGAATTTTGATTTTGGGCTTAAATATCAACATTCGTGTTTAAGTGGAGATTTAAGCAAGTTATGTTGTTATTTTATAGATGAAGATTGATATTCGTTCGGCACTATGGTGAAAATTTTCAGAAAAGTTAAAAAATCCGAGTAAGAGGAGTTCATATGCTAGACTTTGCATAACACGAATGGACTGAGGTTGATTTTATGGAAAATATGAATGCTCTGTTATGAAAAAGAAAACTTGAAGACAACTTTAGTCATTTTATCTGCATTCACATGAAATTACGTTTAAGAAGAGAAAATATTTTCTGTCATAACTGGTGTAGACTTGAGCTATTTTTTGGCATTCTCTTTCTGAACTGTGCAAAAAAGGAGCAAATTTGAAAATTTGTGCATAATTATATGACTATGATATGATTTTGTTGTGTTCTGAATATGTTATGTACTCTGATATGATATGATGTGAGCTCTGAAAATCTTTGGCTTGACATTTTGTTTCTGTTCCATTCTAACCTTACCACGAGTATAAAACTGTAGCCTTTGTTTTGGTTGGTATCAACTTTTCTGTTTTTGGTACACTTGCACCTGTTTGCTCTAAACCGGGAGACCCAACTTGTAGTTTTTTTTAAACTCCTCACCATGCACGTCTCCTTCCGCTAGGGCTATAGCAAGACTATATATATACACGTTCATGCACACTTTCCTGTCCTCTCAAACACAAGATCACATGAATGTTTTCTTTCTCTGCCCTAGGATACCGCATATATATATTCACGGCATATATGTGTAGTTGCACAAGGAGTTTCTCCATTAAGCCCCTAAACTAATGCTGCAGTAGCCCATTCTTTTTCCTCAACCCCACGTTCACCACCCTAGTTGTGCCCAACCACCCTCACCCAACATTAAAGGGAAACCATCGTACACAACCCCAATCGATGCACGAAAGCATTGTTTTAGCACCATTGCCCACCACCACCACTCAGTTATTCCAGTCTACAACCACCAACTTCCGAGCCTCCTTCACACCGTAGTAGCCACCTCTAGCCCTTCACGTCACCCACTGCACAATAGTGCCACAAGAAGGCTGAGAGCCATGCTATAATAGGACCACTACAAGCCTCCGCCGAAAGCAATTGAGTCGACGAGCTTCAAGCCACTATAATGGAAACACGCACACGGATGGAGGGAACACCAATTGACATGCTTTGTTTTTCACTACAAAAACATAGCAGTCTTGAGACTAACTACTCCTCGTCTCAGCCAAGAGCCACCATGCAAGGCCACATCCCACCTCAGCCAGCCCCTAGCCATGCATGCGCGCCCACTATAGCTTCATCGTCATACCATCTTGCAGGCACCACGAGCCACTACAAACCCAAGCTAAGAGCTACTCGGCCAACTCTAGCCCATGTATGTAGCCACCATTAAAGCACCCATGGTCACACCGCCGTGAACAACCTTCACCCAGCTTTGGCTTTCCTCTCTCTCACGTTAGTTTCTCTTACTCTTTCTCTCACTCTCTCTCTCTCTCTCACGTTTTTCTCCCTCTAGCACGCCGATATCCCTCTGCCACAAGCCTATAATTACCATTTGTTAGGTAGATATTGAGGGTGGTGTCACTTGTTAGGACATACTCTAGCATAAAACTTGTTTGTTATGGCTTATATGAATTTGAGATCAGCGATGAAAGATTAGATTATTTTTGGAAAATGATGGAAAGTCGGGAAATTGAAGTTGGGTTACAAACATTATGTTTTTAAAGTAGATATTGCGGGAAAAACCATTTTACGGTTTATTATTTTATTAGATGATGAAAATCGAGAGAAATTAGATGTTGGGCTTGGTAATATTTTAAGAGTTTAATCACATAATTATTCGAAGAAAATATGTGAAAATCAAAGTATTTTGGGGAGAGTCAATATTTTAGGGTTTCAAGGATTTTTAGACATTGAGGAAATATAGATTTTTATATCTCACGTTTTAACTACGAAGTATGTGTTCAATTGAATATTTGAGCAAGTTACGTGACTATTTTATAGGTGCTGATTGATGTTTCCTTGGCACTGTTGTAAGGAAATTCAGAGAAGTTAAAAAGTTCAGGTAAGTAGGTTCTTATGCTAAACTTTGCATAAACGAATGGATTAAGGTTGATTTTATAAAAAAATATGCATGTTATGTTTTCAAAAAGAAATGTGAAAACAAGCTTAGTTATGTGTTCTACATTACCCATGAAATCTTTGTAAAAGAGAGAGTATTTTCCATCATGACTGGTGTAGACATGAGCAAAGTTTAGTCATTTTGTTTCTAAACTGTGAACAAGAGCAACTATGAAATCTGAAAATTTTTGACATGATTATCTAAAGATGCTCTGAATTTGTTTTTATTATGTGAAGATGATATGAATCTATTCAGTACTCTGTTTTGATATGATGTGGCATCTGAAGAACCTTTGGCATGATATTATATTTTGATCTGTTCCGTTAAGGCCCTGCCGCGGATGAAAATAATGGTATACGGCCTCGCCACAGGTAATAGTAGTGGTATACGGCTCTGCTACGGGTGGTAATAGTGGTATAGGCCTTGGCACGAGTGATAATAGTGGTATGCGGCCTTGCTAAGGGTGATAATAGTGGTCTCGATTTGAGTTCACACCATTTAGGTGACAGAGTGGTTTAAGTTTTGCTTGGCTATCCACAAATGGACAACCCTACTACGAGGATTAAACATGGCCTCAGTTCTGATATGATGCTCTGATAAGATGATGATGATGATGCTTAGTATGGTATGCCAAAGGATTCTTTATTATGAATGTTTTGAACTGTTGCTCTGATATTTTCGATAACCTCTTTTGGTTTTGGATTCTAAAAGCTAAATTGTTTGTTATGCATTCTAAACTTTGTTTAAAGGCTCATGTTACATATCAATATATGTTCTCTGCTTACTGAATTGTTGATAACTCATCCCTTATCTCCACAATATTTTAAGAGTTTTTTGGATGTTTCAGTTGAGAATCTAGAATAGGAAGCATGGATAAGTCTATGTGAGTATAATGGATTAAGTGCAAAAAGGATACTTTGATTACTGGAGAATTGTATTCAGTATATTTGTTGTGTTCTAATGACGTGGTATGTTAGGAGGCTGACATTTGAATTAAGACTTTGTGGTGTTTTTAGTTAATTATTTTGGAATAGTTGGTTTAAAACATTGAGATCTATGTGCAATTGAGAATTTGGAGTTTATGACTGTATGATTGGGAGATGAATTTAGGTAATAGGAGCTAACTCCCTGGACCTCTGAGATCGGAGTGTTACACCCACTACTAACACTTGAATATTAAATTCATCTTCAATACACCCTAACAGCCTAATGAACTAGGTATATCCTCAACAATTCACAACACCAAATCTTAACAAATTTTATATTTAAAATTCATTAAATATACTATTTATGGGGGATGAGAATTTACCTAATATTGTCGTTGATGGTGATAACATAGCAAGGAGCAGTGGCTATGGGTGGAGGTTGCAGAGAGAGAGAGAGAATATATATATACATATAAATGGTTAGAGAGAGAGATGATAGGGTGGTTGAGAGAGAATTGAGGAGATATGGGGGGTTGTGAGTTACGAGAAGGGGATGGTTGGGGGAACTTACGGGAAGGAAGAAAAAGGGGTGAGGGAAAAAGAAAAGACAAAGGAGCTAGGTGGGCTGGGCTTTTGGTGAGCTTGGGCTATTAGAATCTTCCTTCCTTCAAGAAATTTCGCCCCCGAAATTTAATAAATTATCCAAAGAAAATAATTGAGGGTATTTCGCTTGCATTTCATCCTCTCGTTCCCATGATGCTTCTCGTAAAATTTGATTCCTCCAAAGAACTTTTACAACACTTGCTCTTTGGAATTCACAATTTGAATTGGGGTCTCTTCATATGATAAATCCTTTTGGATCTGCAATGGTTCATTATGCAATATGTGCGAAGGATCAAATACATAATTTCATAGCTTGGAGACATGAAAAACATTATGTATTCTAGAAAGTGTAGGAGTTAATGCAACTTGATAAGCAACTGGACTGACTTATCCCAAAATCTCAAACGGTCCTACATAACGGGACAAAACTTTCCTTGCTTACCAAATCTCATAATACCCTTCATAGACCCTGCTCATAGAAATACTTTATTTCCAACCTCAAATTCCAACATTTTCATATGTCTGTCCGCAAAATTCTTTTGTCTACTTTGAGCCATTTGCAACCGGTTCCAAATTAAACCTATCTTTTCACAAGTCCGTTCTACAATCTCAAGCCCTAAAATTTTTCTTTCACCAACCTCATCCCAACAAAGAGCCTCATAAGGTGCCATACCAATGCTCGTCTGGTAACTGTTATTATAAGCAAACTCCACTAAAGATACATGGTCAGTCCAACTCCCTTTAAAATATATCGCACAAGCTCTTAACATATCCTCTAAGATTTCGATAGTTCTCTCAGACTGTCCATCTGTCTGCAGGTGGAATGTTGTACTAAGAATTAGTTTCGTACCTAAGGCACATTGCAATTTACTTCAAAATTCTAAGGTAAAACGTGATCTCTATCTTATATAATGGTTACTAGCACATAGTGTAACCCTACAATCTCTCCTATATAAATTTGGGCAAACTTGTCAAGAGGATAGTTCACCTTAATTGGAAGAAAATGTGCTAATTTGTCTATCCGCCACTACCCAAATTGCATCTTGTCTTCATTCGACCTCGGTAACCATGACACAAAATCCATAGTTATATGCTTCCACTTCCATTCTGGAATAGGAAGCGGTTGCAATAAACCCGAAGGTCATTGGTGTTCCATTTCACCTGTTGACATGTTAAATATTGCTCTACAAATCTGGCTATTTCTTGTTTCATGTTATTCCATTAATGTGTACCCTAAATATCTTTGTACATTTTCATACTCCTTGGGTGTATGGTATAACTAGAATTATGGGCCTCTTCTAAAACTTTCCTTTTATTTCTGGATCATTTGGCATACACAGTCTATCTCTAAATCTCAAAATACCACAAGTGACATGTTGAATTCAGACTTCTTTCTGGTTTGTACTTCCTGCACGATCTTTAGTAATTTTGCATCATTGCTTTGGCTTTCTTTAATTTTCTCAATCAAAGTGGGTTTTACACTTAATCTAGCTAGGTAAGATCAAGAATTGTCCACTAAAACCTCAATCTCATACCTCTCTAAGTCCAACATGATTTGCCTTTGAGTGGTTACTAAAGCAATTGTAGCATTAAATAGTTTCTTGCTAAGTGTGTCTGTCACTAGATTTGCCTTACCAAGGTGGTAGTTGATTGTACAATCATAATCCTTAATTAATTCTAACCATCTTTGTTGCCTCATAGTTAATTTTTTTTTTAGTAAATAAATGCTTCATACTTTTGTGATCAGTGTAAATTTTGCACTTCTCACCATATACTTTGTGTCTTCAAATATTTAATGCAAATACTACAACAGCCAACTCTAAGTCATGAGTAGGATAATTTAGTTCATAGCCCTTCAATTGGCGGAAAGCATATGCAATCACTTTTCCTTGTTGCATCAACACACAACCCTATCCTTTATATGAAGCATCACTATAAATGAAAAATTACTAGAATCAGAGGGTATTGGTAACACCAACGCAGTAACTAACTTATGATTAAGCTCTTGCAAACTACTCTTGCAATCATCAGTCCACTCGAACCTAACATTTTTCCTAGTTAGTTGAGTCAATGGCACTACTATACGAGAAATGCCCTTTACAAACCAACAATAATATCTCGCGAGACCTAAAAAATTGCAAACTTCACTCACATTAGTCACAACCTCAATTTCACTAGGGTCTACCATAATTCCATTTTTGGATACCACATGTCCTAGGAAAGCAACAAGCCAAAACTCACATTTCTTTAATTTGGCATACAATTGTCTTTCCTTCACAATTTGTAGTACCAACCTTAAATGCCCTTCATGTTCCTCCCGACTCTTAGAATAGACCAAAATATTATCAATAAAGACAACTAAAAAATGATCTAGATACTCTTGAAAAACTCTATTCATTAAATCCATGGAGGCACCTAGGGCATTGGTCAATCCAAATGTCATAACTAAAACTTCGTTGCCCATATCTAGTCCTAATAGCCATCTTTGGCACATCTTCCTTTTTCACCTTGAACTAATGATATCTAGAACAAAGGTCTATCTTAAAAAATACTTGAGTTCCTTGTAGTTGATCAAATAAGTCATCAATGTGGGGAAGGGGGTATCTATTCCTTATAGTAACCTTATTTAACTCACAGTAGTCTATGCATAATCTCATACTCCAATCCTTTTTCTTTACGAATAATATTGGAGCTCCCCAAGGTGATATACTCGAGCGAATGAACACCTTATCTAATAACTCTTGCAATTGTTCTTTAAGTTCCTTTAACTCCATTGGTGCCATTGTATAAGGTATCTTAGAAATAAGGTTGGTACTTGGGATAAGATCAATAGAAAAGTCTATCCCTCGATCTGGGGGTAATCTAGGTAAACCCTCAGAAAATATTTCAGGGAAATCTCTAATTACAGGTATATTCATAAGTTTCAACTCTTCCTTATTGGGACATGTGCTATACTAGCCAAGAGCCCATAACATCCCAACCTAAGTAAGTGATTGGCCTTTAAAACTGATATTATTCATAATGGAGACTTGGTGGACAATCCTTTAAATCTAAACTCCGACTCTCCAAGAGGTTTAAACAATACTTCCTTTTCAAAACAATGAGCATGATATGCTGCCAATCAATCCATTCCTAAAATAACATCAAAATCATGCATATCTAAGACTATCAAGTCAGCTAACAATTCCCTACCCTCAATAATAATCATGCATGACCTGAGTATAAGATTTGTTATTATTGTACTACCCGCAGGAGTTGAATACAAGATTTGTTAACATCAAAATCATGCATATCTAAGACTATCAAGTCAGCTAACAATTCCCTACCCTCAATAATAATCATGCATGAACTGAGTACAAGATTTGTTATTATTGTACTACCCGTAAGAGTTGAATACAAGATTTGTTATTATTGTACTACCCGTAGGAGTTGAATACAAGATTTGTTATTATTGAACTGCCCGCAGGAGTTGAAACTACTAACTCATAATCAAGTAGTTTTGGTTCCTTATCACAATTCTTAGCAAATATCCTGGAAACAAAGGAATGAGTCGATCTAGAATAAAAAGTATGTTGGCATTTACAGAAAATAAATTGAGTATACCTGTGACCACCTCATCAATAGCTTGGGCATCTTGTGTTTTCATAGCATGTACTCACTCTTGAACTTGTTTTCCTCATATTACTATTATTTTTCTGAACTAGTTATGGTTGTTTGTTATTCAGGCATTCACGAACAAAATGACCTGGTTGTTTACAAGTGTAACATAAATTAACCACAGTAGTGTATGGTTGCCCTCCATGATATTTTCCACGTCGTGAATAAGGTCTAACTCATTTGCTGGAAAGGTTGTACCTTTTGATCACCCCTATTAAAAATTCTCCATTTAAAGCCTTGCCCTTGGTCCTTTCCTAGTTGGGCACTAGGTTGAAAGTATCTCTTCTTGTATACATTCGAAGCTCCTCTCAATCTAAAATCTTCCTCTAATGCCTTGGCTCTCCTAACTGTTTCTGTATATGTGTTAACACCTGAAGCCAGTATGAAGTGACATATTCTATCACTCAAACCCTTATGAGATTTTCAAACTCTTTTCCCTTCATTCAGAATCAAGTGAGGGGCAAAACGGGAGAGTTTGGTAAACTTGGCAGCATATTGCTCTATGGTCATGGGCCCTTGAACTAAGTTTGCAAACTCACTTTTCTTTCGATCCTTTACCACTTCAAGATAGTAGTTATCATTGAAAGCTTATTTGAATTTGTCCCAAGTACTAGCAGTATCTTTGCCAAGTTCTACTTTCAATAGAAATTTTGTATTGTCCAACCACCTCTCAACAACGTCCTTTAAGGTGAAAGTACTATATCAAACCTTTTGGGTGTCAATGCAATTCAACACTCGTAACAGTTTCTCCATTCTCAATAACCATTTTTCCGCTTCCACCGGATCTGGCTCCTTAGAGAAGGTAGGAGGGTTGTGTCCTTTTAACTCTCCAAAAGAGCAACCCTCTCTTAGATTTTCATGTCTCCTGGTACTCCGTGCAATTCTAGAATATATTCTATCAGCCACTTCATCAATTTCATCTGTCTCAATCACAACAGACATTTTCTCCTCTAAATTACGTTCCGAGGCTGAAATTTCAACAACAAACTTCTTATTTTGCCTTGGTGGCATATTTAGCCTATTTTATTACCAAAATGGGTTATTTAAATAAAGAACAATAATAGGTCCAACAAACAATACTAGACCAAAATTTATCAAAAATAATAAACCTCAAATCAACTTTAGACTACAATCAACAAAACTACCACTATCAATTGGCATCTGAACCAAAATATAATGATGTTCAAGTCCTAATTCTACGATGTCTTTAACCTATGCTACAACCATACTCACCATCCTTTCCAAGTGACTATAGAATCATAGATCTAAGCTTTGATATCACCTTTGTAACACCCCAAACCCAAAACCAAAAACGAACAAAGTTGCACCTATATTGTCAAAACTTTTTCCCTGTTTACAAATATATATCAAATACACAACCTCCAAACTATTCATAACTATAATACAATGATCCTCAAAATCCCATTCACAAGTTCGGTTGGAGTCATTAAATTCTAAATAATTACAATACATAATACTCCAACAAAAACTGTAAAATAACTAAAATATGACCATAAGAAAACTCTTTGTACAACCAAAACCATCTTCAAGCAACAAAACCATCAAGCTCCAACACTTTCAACTTCAAGTGACTAAACCAAATCCACTCTGGAATCTTTGGCTCAAAAGCTATCACTTCAAAAGAAGGAACTTTCTACAACTCTGAAAAACATGTTTGATGAAGTGGTGCGCTACCACATGCTTAATAAGTAGCAATTTAATGGTAGTGTGGTAGTTGACAATTTTCTTGACTAAGAGAGAGTGAATAAATTCTCAATAAAATAATGTGTGCAATACAATTTTATCTCAACCAACATATTTAGCCAAATATCATATTCAAGACCACATGATAATAGGGAAATCACCCACATACCACAAAGATATCATGCCCCGAAGACATCATGCTGCAAGGGCATTAATATACCACAAAGATATCATGCTACGAAGACATCACGTCACAAGGGACGTCAAACATATCACAAAGACATTCATATTATGGACTCAAGAATAAATAGCATGCTCACATTTAACTTCAAATTTAATAAGCCATGTATCATTTTTCAAAGATTCCAACCATTACAAAATTTGTACAAATTCTAAAAGTAGGGCCAAAATAGCATAAGAATGTGCACAAACCCAAATTTTATACAAGTTTGAAATATAATACCCAAGTGCACCATTCCAAATAAAACCAACAATTTTTTTTTTTTTATTAAAAACCTATTAAAGAGCCACTTACCTTGATTTCTTGTCAAAATAGTCACGATATTCCTTCACCACCGGTCACTCAAAACCTATTTCAAGGTAGTTATAATCCGTCAACTTCTACTCTAAAAATGATTTTACTTAACTCTACAATTTCACACAATCTTTGATAACATGAATTTAGACTTGTGCTAAAAGATTATCCTCCAAAATTGATAAACTCCAAATTTCTAGGTTTCAGATATGTTGCCGGACAACACGTACACCGGCCTCTATTCCCTAATTATTTCAACATAAATAAGGTCTACACTTAATCATATAATAGTGACATACACACAGATTAATTCTAGCTAATAGCCACAACTAACACTTGAATATTAAATTCATCTTTAATACACCCTAACAGCCTAATCAACTAGGTATATTCTTAAAATTCACAACACCAAATCTTAAAAAATTTTATATTCAAAATTCATTAAATATACTATTTATAAGGGATGAGAATTTACCTAATATTGTCTTTGATGGTGATGAAACAACAAGGAGCAGTGACTATGGGTGGAGGTTACACACACACACATAGAGAGAGAGAGAGAAAGAGAGATGATGGGGGCTTGAGAGAGAATTGGGGAAAGAGAGAGATACGAGGGATTGAAGAGAGAGAGAGATATGGGGGATGGGTTGTGAGTTATGGGAAGGAAGGGGTGGGTTTTGTGAGAGAGAAAGTAAGTAGTGGGGACTTAAGGGAAAGAAGGAGAAGGGGTGGGCAAAAAAGAAAATAAAAATGGGTTAGGCCGGGTGGGCTACGCTTTTGGTGGGCTTGGGCTATTACAATAGCTATCATTTTTCGATAAGGTATGAAACTTTTCTTCCTGGGTATGTCCAGTAACTGCTTCATTGCTTTTGCAACTTTTAGAATTGAAATTTCTTTCACAGCCTGAAGCCCAACTATCTTGGTTAACTTGTTTGAATCTAGGTAGACATTTCCAACCAGCATCTTGATTGCAAAATCCATTGATGCCACATAGACCCTTAGAAGCACATGTCGACGTAAAGCACCAAACTCACCACACCCACACACAGCCATATTGAAAGACTGTGAAATAATATACGAAAACATAGGAATCAAGCACACGCACACATTAGGCACAGATGTTACATGGTTCGGCAACTTGCCTACATCCACGAAGCTGCAAGGAATTTTATTCAGAGAAGATTGCAACACTGTGAGTTACAAAAGCACCACTCTACTCACATAATCTCAACTCTCACACTAGGGATTTTTTCTCTCTCAAGAAAATCACTCTCACTCAATCAATTCACTAATTCAAAACTGAAGAAATAATATTCATATTTCTATGCAGGCGTTAGAAACTCTATGGCGATAAAATTCTAGTTCGGCGTTCAAGTGGAGTGTCCTAGCGAACATTGAGCAAACACTAGGGTTTTCCTACGCTCGAGCCCAAGTGTCGAGCACACCTCGAGTAAAGAATATGTCTAGCCTTTACTTGAGCTAATTGTCATGCACACCTCGAGCAAAGATTTTGTGTAGACTATGCTTGATCTAACTGTTGAGTGCACCTCTAGCGACCTCTCTACTTGAGCTTCACTCAGCCAAGGTTGAGCGACAGTCATGCAAACAATTTGCCTAACTCTCAAACCATGCTCCACACATAACCCAACAATCTCTCACTTGTAGACTGGTTCTCCACATGCCAACCATTGCCTCCATCATCAGCCTTATCACATCTACAACTCATAGATCCTGTCTTTATTCCAAAAGACACACTAAAGTCGAGCCTAACTCTAATCTCTCACGTGCATCGCCCTCTGTCTGCACATATACTTGGCGACTCACAACCAACACTGGCAAACACCATAGAACTTGTTGGTGATGTGCCCTTCTCTGATTTGCTGATCTCATCTCTTACTGTTGAGATTCTCTGTCTTCATTCGACATACCCATCTTAGTGTAGTCCCTGCTTCCTCCTTGGAAACACTGCCGGCTTCCTCTCAGCTAACTCCCACTTGCTTGGTCTCCCATCTTGCAAGATTTTCCTATTGTTCCGTGGCTCACCACCTTGTGTCAGCAAGATATGATTCAAGATAGTTGTCCACCATGGAGGTTTGGTCGTCCTAGCAACTCTACAAGCATCAATTGTAAGTGTAAACCTCCCTAGAATAGCACACGCTCCGCACCGTTGTCTAGGCAGATTTCTCCAGGCTTACATAAGAAATTGCAAGGCTGATTTATTGCAAAGTTGTGACTAAGCCTGCTTTGCCACAACTTTGCATTTACCTGCAGATCACTGGACCCTGATGTCAAATACAAAATGTTAGTCTTCTTACCATGCGCCAAGACCAACACACTTTTCGTGACCTTCCACGCTTCTCCAGAAAATGCTACTGTATGACTACTATCCCACAGAGATTAGGCTTTTCTTCATATCTGGAACGTGTCTAACTTGCTGCAAAGTCCACATGCTCCTATTCAGAAGTGAGATGCGCACATCGTCCATTCCCACTAAATCCAGTGCCTCTTCATTAGCCATGTACATCTTTCCTAAATCACCAGCAACATAGTTTTGCATGATTTCCCAATGTGATGTGCTATGGAACCAAGCCCTTGAATCCATCACTCAATCATTAACCGGATTGTGCACTGCAAGAAATAGAGTGTCCTGTATTTCTTTAGCCATCGTGTTCAAAGCATCATCCTCAGTACTTTACCAATTCTGGCAGTCTTTCTTAATGTGGCCCTGTTAGCCACAACTCTAGTAAGCGATCTGCTGCCTAGATCTCATCCTACTCCTGCCTTATTCTTTGACTTGACAGGTCATGAGCCACCGATTGCTGCCTAGATCATCAACACTAAGAGCCAAACCAGTACTCTAAAACTCCTCAAAGTCCTTTCTACGTACCTCCTTAGCAAGAATCATATCTCGTACGTCATCATAACTTAGTGTCATCCTGCCGGCTGAATTATTCATTGCCATCCTCATAGCTCCCCAACTATTTGGCAACGATGCTAACAAAATCAACGTTCTGATTTTATCATCAAACTCAATCTCGACCGATGATAATTGATTTGTGATAGTGTTTAATTCATTCAAGCATTGGGCAATAGATGTACCTTTTGACATCTTTAGATTGAACAGCTTCTTCATAAGATGTACCCTATTATTCGTAGTGGGCTTTTTGTACATACCATACAATTCCGTCATGAAGTCCATTGTGCTTCTCCTCTTGATAATGTTGTGAGCCGCTAATCTGGACAGTGTCAGCCAAATGACCCTCAGAAGCTGTCGATTCAACAGATTCCACTAGAATCATCCATGCTTTCTAGCTTTTGTCCCAACAGAGTAAGGTGGAGCCTTTTCTAGTAGAGATAATCCATGATCTACATCGTCCAATAACCAAAATTTATGCCATCGAACTTATCGATTCGAACCTTCACATCTTCTCCAGACATCATTCAGCCCCAAACTCTAATCTTGAAGCTCTGATACCCATTATTGTGGTAAAGCATTAGAGTCACCACACCCAAACACAACGATAATGAGATAGACAGTGAAATAATATGCAAAAACATAGGAATCAAGCACACGCACACATGAGACACTGATTTTACATGGTTCGGCAACTTGCCTACATCCACGAAACTGCAGGGATTTTATTAAGAGGAGATTACAACACTCAGTGAGCTACTATGTTTTCTCTCTCACTACTCTACTCAGCACTACTCTACTTACACAGTTTCAACTCTCGCTCTAGGGTTTTTTCTCTCTCAAGAAAATCACTCTCCAATGTCTCTTGCCCCTCCTCACTCAATCTGTTCACTGATTCAAAACTGAAGAAATAACATTCATATTTATAGGCAGGCATGAGAAACTCTACGATGGCAAAATTATGGTTCTTCGCTCGAGCAGAGTGTCGAGTGCACCATAAGCGACCCATCTGTGCAACATCTACTTGAGCTGAGTGTCGAGCCCACTATTGCACACACATTGAGAGACCAATCTTTTTGACCTTCGCTCAGGCCAGGTATCGAGTGCAACTCAAGCAAACAATCTGTCTAGACTTTGCTCAAGCCAACTATCGAGCACATCTCGAGCAAACTCTCTGTCTAAGCTTCACTCAAGTCAAGGTCAAGCGACAATTGAGCGAACAATCTGCCTGACTCTCAAAGTAGGCTCCACATATAACCCAACAACGCACTTGTCTTTTGAACCTGACCATGTGACTTTCCAAACACCATTCTGATCCATATTGTCTGAGTAATGTCCTAAGATGCTGTCATGGTCAATTCTCAAATGGTAGATTACACCTTTTGTTGGATCTCCCATTGTAATGTTCACTATTGACATACCAGTGCCATTGAGCAAGTAGAGGTGACCATCAGCATCAAAATCCAGTATCACATCAGTTCCTTCTCCAATACACTAGTTCCCCATTAATCATACTCAATTGTGAATGAGGTTCCAACCGGGTACATCACCAGCCATCCATCTTGTTGCATTATGAGACGAAATATACTAGTTGATTGGTTGGTGTCCGAATGACTGGAAAATAGCACTTCATCGGTTCTAAGTTTCTGACCTGGTAAGAAGGTGTCGGTTTGGTTTGTCGAAACACTGCAATATTGTACTGCTATCTTAATTATAGAGAACAAAGTTGTCAGAATCCAACATTGATGTCGTTGCTACACCTTCGGTATTACTGGCGATCCCTGTCTCCATGTCTTGTTCCGTCTACAGAACTAACCATCCATCGCTTGGTTCAATTTAACATCACCAGGAAATGGAGGATTGTCTCTATTTTCTATCCAAACCACATTCTTCTGTGGAATCAAGGCAATTAAAGTTTCTATAGCATAGTTATTCGCCAGCTTGTAAAACCCAAAGGCATATAGACTGGAACGTGAAAGCCATGAAGAGTTGGTAGCCATAGGTGTCAACAAAGAGCCTGGCTTGAAAAATAGATTGTTGAACTTGTTGAGATTCTGTAGTGAAAATTACTAAGAAAAGAAGAAGAAGAGGCAAGATGGTTGCCATCACCAAGGAATTATTCTCTTTGCGTTTTTCTTCCTATGGCCCTGCTTTCAATTGGAAAAGTCAAAGAATGCAGTATGCAAGTACTGAGTAAGAAGTAAATGTTGTTGAAAACCACATCATGCTTCGTGGAGTTGTCCTGCTTTTGTTTCTTGTTCTCTTTTGCTTAAAAACCCACATGTTTCTATAACCATGGAAAAAACACTCTTCTGCACAATGCGTCCACTATTGTCACTGCCACCACCCCATTGGATAAACTTGGAAGGGATAAAATATACACGGCCCAAAGTAAGCCTATTAAGCCCAGCCAAAGGGGAGAGAGACGTCCCACCACTAGAAGACAAAGGAAGAAAGAGGAAGGGGAGACAAGGAGGGGTCAAGGGAAATGAGGTTGTCGGGATAACAGGAAAGTGAAAGAAAATGGAAAGGACATGAAGATGTCAGACATGCAAGGGAAGGCGGCAATCCTCACCATTCACTAGGGGCAAGCAAAAACAGGGGGCATATAAAAGGAAACAACTAGACGATTTCAAGGAGACTTCTTCGACTTCAACTTTTTTTTTAGCTTCTTCAACCTCAGGACAGGAGCTCCAGCGATGAGATTTCCACTAAAAAAATAGAGCTCTAATATCCATTGTATAAAGAGTATGAAAGGCCATGAGAGACTGTAAAGAAGCATATTATAGTGGACTCTTCCCTCCCCAAAATCCCCTGTGGACGTAGGCAATATTTCGAACCACATAAATTTATGTGTCCATCTTACTTTAACATTCTCAGTATTTTTTTTTATTCACTGTCATGAGCGTACGCACATCCGCACCAGACCTCACCGGAGGCTCTAAACTACCGATCGCCGGGGCCGTGAATGACTCTTTCTCCCCTTCCAGACTATTGTGAGATTTTTGGCATTAACAGTTGGCACCATCTGTGGGATCGATTTACTTTTTATACTGGAATTGGAAGAAAGGCGATTTTCCGGCTTGCTTAATCATCTCAGACTAAGCAGATAAACTTTTCTCGAGATAAGTATTTTAATTCCTCCACTCTTTTATTGGTGACATTGTCACTAAAATTGGGTGAGGGACCATTGCCTTGCCCATGTGGTTAATGATTATGTGCACTTTTAGTGCACAATGAGCAAAACACACGCACCCAAAAGGCCGGGAAGATGATCTACCTGGCCACTTGAGTTGCAAGTGCATTGCACAAAAAGAGAGAGCGCGGGATACACTGAACACTCACGTGGGCACAGACCAAGTGTGCACTGGTGCAAAGTGGTGCCGTGCATGGAATGAATAGTGCCATACACGTACCACCTCGGGTGCACATTACCGTGCACCTGGAGGCTAGCTGTGTCTCCCTGCGAGCCCAGGTGACCTTCCTGTAGTCCCCACTTGGACCCCGATGGTTCTTGAAGGCAGCCATGACTGCCCCTGTCCAGGGGGGTCTTGAACAGTGCTTCCCTATGTGCACCTCTCCTTGCACAATGGATTGAAGTTTGGCCCAGCTTTGGCATGACCGGGAGGGGCGTTGTTTGTCTCTGGCATAGAAAGCCTCGACCGCCACAGCTGGCAAATGGCTATCTGCGCCCACGCATGAATGCGCAGCATATGCACGGTGAGCTCACGGCAGACTGTAATGTTCCTGCTGGCGGTCATTGCTTGGACAGCCTGCATCTTCAACCAGCATAGGAGTTCTCCTCGACCACCATGATGAATCCACGGTGGTCCCCGTCCCATACCCCATACAAGGGGAAACTCACGAAAATCTCACGGCAGCAACCATGAGCCCCTAGCTCGCACCAGTAGTCTCCACTTGGACCGTCTATGTTTTCTGCCAGCTAAGGGGTGGTCCCGAACCACCACGATTGAACCTGGTGATCCCTCGACCATGCACCCAGTGCACGTTTCGTGCATTGGACTCCTCGGTCAGATCATGGTGCCGTGAGCTGCCAGCGCCCACCAACGGCACCTTCTGAAGGCACCATTGGGGTCCCTGACCACCACGAATAAACAACTCCTCGCCTAACAACTCGAGCAGTACTATCATGGCCCTCCCCTTGGACAAACTCCTCAACCACTCATGGCGAGGTCTCTCCTTGCCCATGACCATGCACCACGACCCTTGAGTTCTCACCCATGAGGTAGATCCTCTATCACGGGCACCTCACCCTAGGTTCCTCGATCGTTTGCCTCTCGGGCAGACCCTTCGGCACTAGACTCCTCGCTTGTGGTGTGCTACTCGGCCATGCAAACTCCTCGCCACACTCAGCCATGCAAACTGCTCGGTTATGCATCTTTTCAGCCCTGGACTCCATGGCTAGTGCACATCTTAGTCACTCCTCAACCATGCATGTCAGGTAGAGCTCCTCGGCCATATATTCTTTCACCAATACTTATGGTCTCTTCAGCCAAACACACTAAGCCAGCTTCTTGGTGATGCATTCCTCAGCCAGTGCATGTGGTCTCCTCGACCACGGATGGCACAAACAGAAAAATCTCAGCCAACCCATCACAGGCCCCACTACTCGGCGACATGCATGGCGGACACGTGGCCCACTACCTCAATAACATCTTGACGAATTAACAACTGATGTTTATGCCTGTGCTGTGCATGGAGCATGTGATAGACAACAAGGAACTACCCAGTAATCAACGTGCAAGGGGAATGACTTCGCCAGCAGTAAGCTGGCCCAAAACAAAAAGGGAAGAAGTGCAAGGGGAGAAGAAACGACAACCAGCTGCGAGCAATTTCAGTCAAGCAAAAATCAACTTCTTCAACTAAAACTCCTCGGTTTTTCTTTCTCAAAATTTGTGTGAATTTTATTTATGATAACAAAAGTGGTTCCTATAATGTGGAACACCAGCTGCCCAGCCTAACTCGGGAATCACCTAAAGTGGATAACTTCAAGAATCAGTCGATGGGCTCGGCAACCGCCTAAAGTGGATCCAGGGTGTCAGTAGGCTCCCTGACCATTTTGTGTGGGTGACCATATACAAACTCCAACACTAATAGTAAACTGGAAAGGTTCATAGCGACTCACATTGGAAGGGAAAAACCTCACCAACACCATCGAAAACAAAAGCGTCGAATGAATATACGCTTTTTGACAACGAAAGGCAAGTCTAGTCTTACGAATTGCTCCATCTCCATCATGCCAAAGAGGCAGGTCCAGTCTTTCGGCTGCCTTGTTGGCCACCATTTTCATAACAAGTTAATAGGAGGAAAAGGTCAGGGACCGCCTGGCCTCCCAAGATCTAGAGTAGGTAGAAGTCACTTGATTGCCCAACCACCCTCGTGCACATCTTACACGGTCGAGTTCATCTCCAGCCACGTCCGAGCTCCGCGCTCGCATCTTACATGGTCGAGTACACCTCCCACCTAACGCAAGTCAAACAGATAACCAAGAAGTCGCTCCTAGAGTTTACTTCTCTACAGAATTCGAAGGATAACCAGGTCCTTTTTAGAACAAATGACCCTTAAGAATTGCAGGCAACTGGAATGAACAAAATATACACGGCTTAAAGTAGGCCTACTAAGTCCAGCCCAATGGGAGAGGTCCCACCACTAGAAGACAGATGAATGGGAGACAATGATGGGACAAGGGAAAGGAGGGTGTCGGGATAAGAGAAAAATGAAAGAAAATATAAAGAAAAGGAATATGTTAGACACTCAAGGGAAGGCGGCAAATCCTCACCACTCCCTAGAGGCACTCAAAAAGATGGGGCCTATAAAAGGAAAAAGCCAGACGATTTCAAGGGGACTTCTTCGACTTTGATTTCTTTTACAGCTTCTTCAACCTTAGGAAAGGAGCTCCAGCGATGAGATTTCCACCAGAAAGATAGAGCTCTAATCTCCATTGTATAGAGAGCATGAAAGACCATGAGTCACTGTAAATAAGCATATTATAGTGGACTCTCCCCTTCCTAAAAACCCCCGTGGATGTAGACAATATGCCGAACCACGTAAATTTGTGTGTCCATCTCATTTTTACATTTTGAGCATTTATTTTTCATTCACAGTCGTGGATGTATGCATAGTCGCACCGGACCATGCCTGGGGCTCCAGACTACACTGATCGAGACCCATATCGTCATAGTGGGCCAAGAATGACTCTTTGTCCCCTTTCGGACTGTTGTGTGACTTTTGGCATTAAAAAAACTAATTTTTTCCAAATCCTTTTCCTTCCATTCTTGATGATATGTAAAAAAGTTTTCTTCAATTTTCAACATAAACATGTTTAAAGAGTAATGATACATGTAAATCTTTTTTTACAACCCTTTATATAACTATGTTTTAAAATGAGGGTATTTATGTAAAGTGATGTTACTTTTATAAGTTACTTCACAAAAATGACCCTCATTTGAAACATAGTTATATAAAAATTTGTAAAAATAATTGTATATCTATCATTTTCCATGTTTAAAACCCCAAAATGATATCTTCTGCACAATAAGTTTTTTTTTTTTTTTTTGGAAAAAAAAAAGAACCAAAATCGTATTACAAAAACCTAAAAAGGCACCCTTAAAAAATTTTCCTTGTAGATATCTTGTTAATGAATCCTACCGTTTTCGCAAGCAAAAACTTAAAATGCAACTCAAATTCTTTACTCAGATTTATTGTTTGTTCCAAACATGCTCTGAGATGGGATCTGGATTAAGTAAGAAAGGAAAATGTTTTTGTTTGGCATAATGAGAAAAAGGACAGGTGTCCTCCGTCAACACAAAGGGCTAAATTGGGTCAGGGAGAAAAAAACCCCAATGAGATGTTTTTGGTGGAATTCTCATGTTTCTTTGGCTGGGGTACTAATACTAGAGCTGAGAGACAAAGGCTGTTTTGGATGGTCATTGGTCTGAATTAAAGGGTGGGATTCTCCTGTGTGGTACTGTAGAAGTGAATAGCTTTGCAGATTTCTATTGTTAGTTTTTTGTGAAAAAAAGGGGCTGCTGGTGTTACGGTCTACAGAACTGTTGCGGAATCAGTTTTAGCTACCTTCATTGGTTAAAGGTTGTACAAGGATGGAAAGGGAAGGCCTTGCAGCTTTCTTATCATGTTGTAAATGATTTTTTGTATGATTAGTACCGATCTCTCTTTTTTAAAGAGGTTTGCTATACATAATAAGGGAAGCTGGCCATTAAATGAAGTATCCTAGTGCGCTTGCGTCATGCAGTATAGAAGACAATCGATGTTGGGCATGGACTACGCTACTGTTTATATTTTGAGCATGTATTTTTTAAAGTCCAAATTAACAAGTGTCATGAGTCATTTCAATAATAATAATAAAAAAATATGTACTTATCAAATGCTCAAAATATAAATAATATTTTTTAAATAAATTCCAACCCATTTTAAAGAAAAACTTTGTTCTTTAATTATAAAAGTTGCTTGTCAAAATTGTTTGTAATTGTTAATGGGATTTCATGTGACGTGATCGGTTTATTTGGCTTATTTCTAGGAGAATTAAATCGATAAGGTAAGTGAACTCGATCGAACCCAATTATTATGCGGGTTATAGGCTCTTTATGATATAAATCAAAGCACATATAAGAATGTTTTATCACCCTTTTTAAATCAATTAATCCAAAAAATTCAATAATCGTACACAAAATGCAAGCGAACACACCCATTAATTATATATAAATAAAATTCTCAAGTTCTTTCTTTATCTTTTTTTTTTTTTTTTTCATGCTGGTTCACTGTATACCTTATAGGGGCATAGAAAAAAAGATGGCAACCTAACTTTCCAGAAAACTTTGGGGCTACGAGCTAACGGTATATATGAAGCAAAATATGGAACACATCTTATCTTATTTCTTGTCATCTATTTTCTCAAAATAAGAAAAGAAGGTTAAGAATAAAAGCTTACAATAGTGAAAGTTGATGACCCGTATCTTCTCTGCAGAAATCTGTATTATAGATATTGCATGTCCGTTTTGAAGGTATCGCAAGGAAAAACGGTAAAACTAATTGTATGCCTATAATATGAGAGAGTTTTGGGGATGGAAGACACCATGAAACAGCATGGAATTTATAGAAATAAGAGCACACAAGGTCTTTGCAATCCCGTCCTCGTAGTGGGATTTTAAAAAATGAGATGGAAATTACTTACCCTTTTAAACTTTTGTCTTTTTCCTTCTCAATATATGAAAGATTCTAAGTTTAAAATTAAAATCTACTCTATAAATGTAATAGAGAGTTTTGCAGCGGAAATCATTAAGTTAAATTCAAAAGTCCTTTTACAAAAAAGAAAAATCTAGTTGTAAGCGATTATGTGCACTAATATGCACACCCATTTAATATGATTGGTTAGAAAGTAGATTTTATTTAAAACAGTACTAATTTGAATTTAGAATATGAAGGTAAAAGCATTAGTACACAGATTGGTATGCAAACTTGCTTGTATATAGCAAAACTCTTACAAAAATAATCTTTCATACGTTACATAAAACTTGTCTAGGCTTTTGTACCCTTTCCCTTGAGCCATGTTTGTCCTGACACTTCTTCCTTGTTTGGACTCTGAGAGGGGGGTGGACATACATAAAAACTAAAGTGAATCGAATACTTAGTAAGCATTACTTCATACTGTAAAACTATACTAACATAGATTTTCATTCATGCATTCGTCATTCATCTACATACTTTACGTAAAACATTCACTTTCTTTGAAAACATTACAAGGTGAAACTTTTCTTTAAAAATGGTTTCATTTTTCATAGAACATCCCCCACACCTTGTACATTCTTCATAAAGAGCTAAATGATCATACAACATTCAATTTAACTCTTTTCACTTTTCCTCTAGCTGGTACACACTGTTAGCAGTCTTTCGAACTCGGATTCGACCCGTGGCCATAGGTTGGGAATTCCTTTCAGTCAAAGGGTAGCACTGAGTGCACTACCAGTAGTACTTACCCGGCATTCCAATCTGTCCAGTCTTTTGGTACCATAATTTATTCATTAAGTCATGCCCATTGCGTATTTTCATGTATTAAAACATTCATTCATTCCTTGCAGACCTTTCCTTTTCATTTCTTTTCGTTCATCAGTCCATTCATTTCATAAACATCATTTCAAAGCATAAGCGTTAACATCATCAGTAAACATCATTTCATAACATCCTTTAAACATTCCTTTCATAGCATCATTTAAACTTTATTTCTTGACCTCATTTGAAAATTCTTTCATAGCAGCATTTAGATATCATTTCATAACTTCATTTAAACATCAGTTCATAATGTCATTTAAAAACATTTTTATTGCATCATTTAAACATTATTTCAAAGTATCAAGCATAAGCCTTAATATTTCATTTCATAAAAATAAGGACAATAGCTACTACATATAACATCAATTCACATGCATACAACTATTACTTGGGGTGCATAAACAATGGCTACCAAAGAATGCCTTTATATACATATACCTTTAAACACTTATACTTAGCATACTTTTATAAGCATCCTTTCATTTCACGTTATAAAGCATCATAAAGAGAAACATTTATTTTTTATTTCATATCAATAGAAAACTCTATAAGAGTATGAACATAATACTTACCTGGATTCCATACAATATTCATTTCATGCAGTCCATTCATGTGCATATCAGACGGCAACCTACATGCATACATAACCTTAACATCATTTCCTTCCTCAAGTACATAAGTAACTAAAAATTAAAAAAATACATAAACTATCCTCCACTTGGACTTCACTCAGACATACTCTTATATCCAAGTCCATCTTCTATGCTTTCTTTTATCACGTTTCCTAAATTCTCAAACCTATAGCTTGGGACCCACTTGAGGTCTCATTTCCAACACATAGCATTCTACTTCATGTTCTTATCCTTTAAAGTAAGCCCGATTCACTTTAAGAGTTAAGACACACTATCACTTTCATCACACTCTTCCTACCAAACCATCACTTCCGATGCATAAATTGGACCAACCAAGTTATACAACCAAATTCTAGTCAATACATATATACATCCCTTCCTTCATTCATGTATAACCTAACCAACACTTCACCGTAATCTTAACCATGCATAATACACGACTTTAATTCAATATTGAGGCTTAAACATCGTGTACTTATGCTTAATATATATTATCCATTACATATAGCAAATCTGTCTAACACATGTGTCTAACCAATTTACACATGTACCGTACCCCTTTTATCATCTAAGATCAACATATAATCCACTAAAATACTTGCTTGTATAAATAAGCTTCATACACCGACACTAATGTCCAACTCAAACACATACAATCATCATGCTTCATAGTCTTACCCAACCTTCACAATCCTAACCATTTCCAAATTGCACTGTGATCCCATCACTTCACGTAGCATCCGACCACTGCACAACTATCCAATCACCCCATTCTTCTCATAGCACAACTCTACATTCAAACCCCGTCACTCCATAGGACACTACCATAACACCAACTACGCCACACCTTTGCAACCAACCTATCACTTCAAACTACTTAGTCACATCACAAACTACTCCACAATATCGTTCACAGTAATCCCAACACTTCACATCACCTATCGACGCTGCAAAACAGCCCCATCACTTCACACTACACAACTTCACACTTCACAACAACAAAACACTTCACGTATAATCCCATCACTTCAATTACACAACTACCACCAACGACTCCATCCACAACTCACAACACAACACCATGCACATAAAAGCAAGACTCGTGACCAATCGAGAGAAAAATGAGTAGATGGTCACAGCCTTTGTGAAATGGTGATTGTGGGGGGAAAAGTCTTGTAAAGAACACAAGCATATACAACCATCAGTGGAATGATTGTCCTGTTTTTTATATTGTAGGTACTAAAATACTCTTCTTCACAATGCGTTATTTCCAATAACACCTGCTCTTCATGATTAAGAATAAAATCACTTTTAAAAATCTTGAAAAAACTGGAGTGCTACTACTAATCTTGACTTAAAATTTTAATTTTGTTACAAAAGCACCAAGTACAAATACTCTTTATAATAAAAAACGTTGTTTTATATTAAAATACTGAAATCATAAATGAATATGTGTGGAAGCATTTATTAAAATTTCTCAAACTTTGTAACTATCAAAATCATGACTTACATCTCTGTACATAATTGAGGTCTGTGTCACGCCTGCCTAGACCAAATCCGTCCTGCAACTCTACTTTCATAAATATTCTAACATGTGGTTAACATAAAAACAACTAAAATGAGTCGATGTATCAATAAGAAACCCATCATAAAGTAAACATAATTAAAATAAAGTTTTCATAATATTTTGCTAAGAATTAAAATCATGACTGTTCATAAATATGATAATGACATTCATGACTTGAAAATGTTTTTGGTATATTGACTAATCTAAATTATCTGGATTAACTGACTTGTCTGACTGTCCAACACTTAATCTTGTGTGCAAGGTTGTGCACCGGTCTCACATCTTGTGACTATAAGAGGAACCGCTGATCTGATATGATAAAATACTATGGTGGACCACCCTTGAATCTGTGGCTTGCACATCCACCATATCTGCAATTATACCATGCATCTAAATGACCATATAATTAATTTGATCTTTATCTTTCACCTGATCTTATAAAAGCTAACGTATCTTATGCAATGTGAGATGCATAATAAGCATAATACATACATAACTATAATGTGCAAAATGAAAAATGAAAAATGATCATCAATTATGATGAATGACGTGTTAGCAGATATCATGACATACATGGTATACAAATATTGGTTTCCAAAGAACTGGCTTTAGTAATAATATATATAACTAGTTAAGGTATACTAATCCTAATTTATGATCAAGTTACTTACTTGTAGTGTTGCTTCATAAAGTCTCCGACATGAAATCGATCACGATACGATGAAAGGATCATGGCAGTTGTGAGTAAGAGGGAGGAAGAGACGATGGTGGCCTTGCCGTGTTTTAATGTAGGGGAGTTGAGGCTGTGGGGCATGCTGAAGGTAAAAAGAGAGCTAAAAACCAAAAAGTCTAGGCTTGTGTACGAACTACATTTTTTGCTATTTAGTTTGAACATCTAAAAAGAATGAGATTGTTTTTTATGTTCATGGAACAATTTCTAATGTATGTTTGAAGATATTATGCATGTTTATTAAAAATTTATATTATTTGAGAAAAATATTACATATTGTTCAAAGGCCCAAAAATTGTTTGAACAAATATTATACAGCATTCAAACGAGTACATTTACATTGGAAAGGACATTGTATGCAATGGCATCCATACCAATCGATCAAAGATACAACCTTAAAACGTAATTAGCGTTGTGTTCGAACGTGATAACTATTTGAACGGTTTCTCACACCATCAAACATTACATATATGTTCAACCATTAAATATACTGTTCGAACATGTCTTTGAATAATATGGTTGAATGTATATTAGAATTCAACTGACGTGCAATGCAATCTGTTCAAACATTCTACGGTGTTTGAACGCGATGAGTTGATTGTTCCAACGTGAATTTGGGATGAAAAACGTTACATCTCGGAATCAAATTTACGTTCGAATGCCATCGAACAGTTTTGTTAAATTCATCCCAAAAAATATGTTTGGGATGAAAAGTTGAATTTCGTCCCAAAACATCTTTTGGGACAGTGATATTGGGATGAATTCTTTTCATCACCAAAACAATTTGGAGACAAAATGTTACTTTTTGGGATGAAAATTTTTGTTCCAAAAAATCTTTTCTGTTGTAGTAATGCACGACTAAAACTACCTGTCATAAAAACTTGAATGCAACAAAATGACTTTAAAGGAGTTGCAAGTAGTTGGGTTAACTCTGAAATCTTAAAAACTCAAACTCTTTATTACTTTGGTTTTTATTCATTGCTGCAATAGCCTTATCATATAAATTAAGAGACTTTACGAATTCTCTATTAATTTCATGCTGGGCAGGCCTCTATAATAGATAGAAAAGCAGGAATCTTGATGATCTTGTGGTGGGGAAAGCCTCCTTCTTCGAGCAATTTCTTCCAATCCAGCTCTGTCCTCTCCTTTCCACTCGGGGCTACTGTCATCATTATCAAATCAAATTCTAAGCCTGTCTCATCAAATGGTCCGTTTCCGTTGGGCTCCAGAACATGTTCCACAATAATAATCTTCCCAGTCTTCTTTGGTATTGCCTTTACACAGTTTTTTAAGATCTTGATGCAATCTTCATCGCTAAAACCATGCAGCACTCTCTACATGAAGAAAAGAAAAAAGTCAAATGGGTCGACGTTGCGTGTATGTAGCCAATATAGGTGTATATATGATGGTATAAATCAAAGCTACTGTTACAAGCATTGACATGGAAATTTATGGCAAATTAATCATTTAGTGTTAATACAATAAGGCCACAAGCATGTATTTAAATTCAAATTATTATTTTTCACTCATTTCATGATTGTGGATTGTTTCAGCCAGTATTCCATTATTAAAATATAAATATTAATTTCATGCTACACATATATATATATATAGGATAATTTATTTAAGAATGAAAATTAAAAATCGTCTATTTTTTTCTTAAAACTACAAGAGGATCTGTATACAAATTAACAAATCTCTAGCTTGATTTTCATTTTTCAGGGTCCTGGCTAGTGAAAGAATTGAGATTTTTCTTTTTATGAGTACTACAGCCTTTAAAATCGTGTCCAACTTCTGAGGTAAAAATATAGATATGACATATTTTGGCTTACATCTAATCAAGCAAATGATTGAATTGTCATGTTAAGCTATCAAATGAACGAACGAGCAACGTACTAATATTTGTGAATGTACTCAAACATTGATAAATTGATCTGAAACTGACGATTGGGTCGATTTAATTACTACCTTTAATAGAATTGCATCAGCATTAGGAATGGCCTCAAACATGTTACCCTCAACATGGGAGACCCCTTGGTGCGTTGGTGCCGTTGTGATAACATGAGGTAGATCGAAGTTGATGGCTTTGATGTGTGGATGTGCTTTCAATATCTTAGCCACCATCTCACCAGTCCCACCTCTTACATCCACCAACGAGCCACTAATGGAACCGAACCCATCTCTGTATCCCCATAAGATGGGCTCTGCCACGAGCTTGGCCGTGCAAGCCATTGCATCGTTGAACATTTTATTGAATTTAGGGTTGTTGTGGGCAAAGTTTATGACCTCACAACAATGGACCTTGCTGAAAGCAGTGCCACCTTCCTTGACACATTGGCTAAGGGAAAACCATGAAGTCAGTAGCGCTGGATGGCTTTGCATCAATATGAATGGAACCAGGCTAAATTCAGAGCCTTGCATGAGCCATCTTGAGGTGTGAGCTGTCAACCCATAGAGAGTGATCACCCCACAGTCTGATGGCTGATGATGAGTGGTGAAGATATCTTTGCGCACTACCAATCTCATGACGCGTGCGAGGTTCTCAATGTTTAGAGAGGGAGAGTCTATACCAGCAGCTATTTGGGACAGAGTGATTGGGCCACCATGGGAGTGTATGATGTCAACCATGCCGAGCTCCAAGGCACATCTCAGTGCCATGGAGTCCGTAAAGGCAAATATGTTTCCCCAAAGCTTTGCTTGGCTTTGTATCATTGCCTCCATAGTTGTGAGTTCCATTTTGATCTCTCTCTCTCTTATGGAGTACTACTCGTGCACTTTCAATTGGTATATAAAGAGAGAGAGTAGAGTTTGGTAGCTACATGCCCCTACCTACGGGGAGGGTATAAGGATTGCGCAAGTGATTTGGTAAATTGATCTGAGACTGACGATTGGGTCGATTCACTACCTTTAATAGAATTGCATCAGCATTAGGAATGGCCTCAAACATGTTACCCTGAACATGGGAGACCCCTTGCTGCATTGGTGCCGTTGTGATAACATGAGGCAGATCAAAGTTGATGACTTTGATGTATGGATGTGCTTTCACAATCTTAGCCACCATCTCACCAGGGGCATGCAGCATCCTTTATCGTGTTGCTCCCCAGGGTTGATAAGCCTAATGGTTTTGATAAATTTAGACCTATTAGTGTTTGCTCTGTGATTTATAGGATTTGTGCTAAACTCATTGTGGGTTGTTTGCCGAATTTGCTTTCCAAGATGATTTCTCCTGAGCAAGGGGCATTTATTTAGAAGAATTTTGGGAAATGTTTATCTCACGGGTTGTAGATAGAGAGAGTATTGTATTACTTGTATACTAGTTACAAGGATACAATAAGCTCATTAATAGCTCTGTACAAACAAGGCAAGAAACGTGAATGTACATCTAGACTTTCTAAACCTATACAATTGACTTAAACAGATACAATAGAATTTCCAAGTATGGTGGAGCGTGTCTGTCAAGGAGGATATGTTGCTAATTTACTCTTATCATATGGCTGATTTGGTGCTGATATGTTATCAGTCCCCCTCAAACATGGCCGAGGAACTGGGCAAAGGCCAAGTTTGATACGAAACTCCAAGAAATATAATTACTCCCTAGGAAGGTGCAAAAACCTTATGTTGATCGATGAGTTAGGGGCATCCTACCCAGTCGGCGTCTGAGTGGGCATAGAGAACAAGAGTGCTTGTAGCAAGGATGCGCATTCCATAGTGTGCAGTGCCTTGAATATACCAAAGGATGCGTTTTACCAGCTGAAAGTGGGCAACAGTTGGGGATTGCATGAATTGACATGCGTAGTTAACGCTGTAAGAGAGATCAGGTCTAGTAAATGTCAAGTACTGCAAACCATCCACGAGGCTAAGGTAAATTGTTGGATCGGGAAACAAAGCTTCAACAGCTGATTTGAGACGTCCTTTAGAAGGCATTGGAGTAGCAATAGGCATAGAGTTAGCTATATCTGCAAGGTGGAGAAGATCCAAAGCATACCGATGCTGAGATAAAAACATATAACTTCCAAACTTGTGAACTTCAATACTAAGGAAGTGGTGAAGTTGGCCAAGGTCTTTAATGGAGAAATGTTGAGCCAACTGAGATATGAAAGCATGAATTTTCTGAGTATTATCTCCTGTAATCACCATGTCGTCAACATATAGAAGTAGAATCAAAATGTTGGATGAGGACTTGCATATAAATAAGCTTGGGTCTATAGTGCTACAGAAAGAACCCATCTGAAGAAGAAAATCACTGAGACGATCAAACCAAGCCCTTGGATCCTGTTTAAGGCCATAAAGTGCTCGATGTAATTGGCATACATGAGAGGGATAGCGTGGATCAGCATATCCTAGAGGTTGTTTCATGTACACAGGGGTACTGAGATAGCCATGTAAGAAGGCATTCTTGACATCAAGTCGCCGAAGATCCCAATGTTTAACAACAGCTAATGTGAGCACAACACGTATCGTTGTAGGCTTTATAACTGGTGAAAAAGTTTCTGAAAAATCAATGCCATCCACTTGATTGAAACTCTTTGCGATGAGACGTGCCTGAAGACATTCAAGAGAACCATTAGGCTGTAGCTTAGCCTTGTAAACCCATTTACATCCTACTATGTTCATCTCAGGATGAAGAGGAACCAACTTCCAAGTTTTATTTTTTGCCAGAGTTGCTATCTCCTCATCCATAGCAGCAGACCACCCCAAGTGATTTTTGGTTGAGATAATAGACTTTGGTGTTGAAGGGATCGAGTGAGTGACATGTAGATTTGCATACTTTGGATTTGGCTTTCGAACTCCAGCTTTGGCTCTCGTAATCATGGCGTGTTGATTTTGTTCTGTAGGCAAGGAAGCAGGTTGAGATAATTCATGAGATGAAGCTGATGCAGTAGCAGGTGGAGTGGGCTCACGACACAAGGCTGGTTCAGCAGCAGGTTGAGAAGTCGTATGACAAATTTCTGATGCAGCAGCAGGTTGAGAGGGTAAACTGAGATGAACTGAGGTTGAGTCACAGATGGTTGATGGTGAGGCAAAAGCTGAAGGAGGTAGTACATCATTATGCTCAGCAAAAGTGCAGAACTCCCCTTCAACATAATTTTTACCATACAAAGTAGTTGGTTTGGAGTATGGCAGCAGACATTCATCAAACACAACATGTCGTGAAACATAGATAAGGCCAGTAGGTGGATATAAACATTTGTACCCTTTATGTTTGGTGCTATAACCAATAAAAACACAAGGCAAATATTTTGGTTTCAGTTTATTGCTAAATAAGGAAAGCATCGAGAGCCAAGAACTCGAAAAGTACCATAATCAGGTGTCTTACCATATACCCGAGAGTAAGGAGAGACCATACCAAGAGTGATTGATGGCAACCTGTTTAAGAGGAAAACATTAGTGGAGAAGCAATCAAGCCAAAAAGTATCATTGCTAAACCAAGTTCTGTGATGCTACAATGCATGCGCTCAGCTTTGCCATTTTGTTCTGAAGTCTTTGGACAGGCAGACTAATGGTGAATGCCATGTTGTTGAAGATATGTTGCAAATAATCTACTTGCAAATTCACCCCCTTCATCGCTTTGGAAAATGCAAATTTTAGCATCAAACTGACATTGTACAAAAGAATGTAGCTGTTTGAAAGCATCAAAGAAATCTGACTTGTGCCAAAGAGGAATAAGCCACATAAAATTTGTACGAAGAGAGCATAATATCTGTATTTATCCTTAGAAGAAACAGGGGCTGGTCCCCATATATCACAATGAAGTTTAGTGAAAGGAGTAGTAATTTTATTATTTCTAGAGGCAAATGGGAGTTTACAAGACTTGCTCATTAACAACTAGTACAAACACTCATAGATTGCAAAGAAATACAATTGATAAACTTCTTACAATGGAGATAATTTAAGATACGATGCTGAGGATGACCAAGTCTGTGATGCCAACATTAAAGGGATGCTTGTCTGAACTTGGTGGAGAACAGTGCAGTTGGAGAGGATGAATGATCGTGGGATCCTTCAAAAGTGTATAGGCCCTTCTTTTTCCACCCCTTCGCTATTATCTGCTTGGAGATCTTGTCTTTTAGCACAAAGCCCGGGCCATTAAACTAAAAAATAAGAGGATAGTCAGAAGTGAGTTTACTAACAGATGGTAAATCCTTCTGTAGATCAGGCACAACTTACACATCTTTTAACTCTGCAAAAGACGAACCAGATGAGACTGTCATAGTGCCAATATTTGTGATAGGTAAGATATGTCCATTACCAACCATAACTCCATCAGATTTTGTATAAGGAGTTGCAGAGTGTAGATTACCTGTGGATACCGTCATCTGGTCCGTAGCACCTGTATCGAGATGCCAAGAAGGATCCGGCGTGTCACCAACTTGTACAGCAGCAAATGCTTGAGGAAGATTATCTGTAGTGAATGAGTGATTGAATCGGTAAAGCATTTGAGAGCAGTATGATATTTCTTGTTATAGATTTGGCAGATTGGAAATCATCCTTCTTGGTGAAGTATGGTATGTTCCCTTGAGATTGGCTGCTACCAGAAGACTGTCGAGAAGAAGAAGTCTTGTTACCAGATTGGTTTCCTTGAACAAATCCTCTCCCCTTGGAATTAAAGGAGGCAGATTGTCCGTGGCCCTTCTTGTTTTTGTAATTTTTCTGGCCATAGAACACTATAGCAGGTTTGGGAGTGCTATCAATTGTGTGCCTGTTAGCATAGCTTTCAAGGTGAGTGACCACTTCAGCATAGGATGGAATAGGAGGAGGTAACATGGTGGCAGTAAAGATTTCAAAATCTTTGCCGAGACCATTGAGCAACCACCAAGATTTATTGTGATCATGAACAGGTTTGCCAATGGCAGCCAATTCATCACATATGGTTTTGAAACGATAAAGATATGTACTGAGGTTGTCAGTGCCATGAGTGATAGAAGTGAGACTTTGCTTCAGTACAAGGCTTCAATCAAAGGACACTCGAGCAAAAGCATGGATGAGTGCATTCCAAACTTCGGCAGTAGTGGCTAGACCAACCACAATACCCAACACGTCTTCTGAAAGAGTAGCAATAAGCCAACCCTTTACCAAACGATTTGTCCTACGCCATTTATGGTACACAGGATTTGGGTGCACCTCAGAATCAGAGGTGACAATTGTCTTTGGTAGTGTAGAGATCTCACCAGTATTGAAGCCTTGAAGGTCATAGCTTTCAAGGATATTGATCATTTGGGTTTCCATAAAAGAAAGTTGGTGGACGAGAGTTTGATGGACACAAAGTTGGAAATGTTTTGTATCACAGGGTAAGGATATTCTTCGGAGCAAGGAGATGAAAGGGAGGAGTCGGTGGACATGGTTTTGAAAAAACAAATCTCTCTATTTGTTCCCATAGGCTCTTGATACCATGAAGAATTTTGAGAAATGTCTATCTCACGGGTTGTAGATAGAGAGAGTATTGTATTGCTTATATACTAGTTACAAGGATACAAGAAGCTCATTAATAGCTCTGCTCAAATAAGGCAAGAAACATAAATGTACAGCTAGACTTTCTAAACCTATACAATTGACTTAAACAGATACAATAGACTTTCCAAGTATGGTGGAGCCTGTCTGTCAAGGAGGATATGCTGCTGATTTACTCGTATCATGTGGCTGATTTGGTGCTGATACATTATCAGTCCCCCACAAACATGGCCATAAACAGAGTTACTATACAGAGATATTGACAACGAGGGAGATCACGAATGAGCATAATTTATGCGAATTCCCTTATAGAGTGAAAGTACGTAGAACTCCCGGCCAAAGCCAGTGCATGGATCCTTGGGAGCTATCTTAAACCTCATAAATCCTCCCAATTAATAAAATAGATCATTAGAAACATCATCAAGGACTATCTTCGTTTAATCAAGATATATAACCGATGCCCATGCCTACAGGGAGGGATGGTAGAACTCCCAAAGCCACTACATGGATTCTTGGGAGCTACCTCACTCTCACTACAACAAATTATGCTTTTTACAGTAGGTGATGTTGTTGCAATTAGTTAATATTCTTGCCGGAATTGACTTTTCCCTACCACATCAATCCGTAGCTGACTCCCCGAAAATCATTGACAATATATTGTACTTAAACTTACGATCTTACTTCTCATCAGAATTACTATTATTTCTGGCTGTAGGTGATCGTGAGAAATATGCATCTTCTTCGTAGGAAAAAGATTACACCAAAGCACCTTTAGTCCATAGAAAAAGTTTTTCGAACTAAACTACTTGCCGAAAATACTTAGTATTTGGCAGGAATTCTCTTTCCTTGCACTCTTGCAGTACCGAAAAAACTTTCTTGCCAACTATTTTCGAGGGTAATTGTTTTTTCCTGCATGTAATTGGAAGGAATTAATTACTTAGTGCACATTTATTGGAAAAACTTTAGTTGCAACAAAGACAATTGCTGAAAAAACTCATATGTTACACTCATTATGGCGGCGAATTCTTTTTTGTCATGTACATACGTGGTTAGTAAAAGCATTTTTTTAATATGCTGAAGAAGCTAGAAAAACTATTTCTGGAAGCACCCATTGCTGCCGAGAATAGTTTTTTATTGGACATATAAACAAATAATTAAATGAGATCGTTTGTTAAACTATTCTTAATCATATTTTGAAACTATATTATATATCAATTTCCATTGATCTGAAAAGTCTTTATATCATTGATAAACTTCCTCCATCTTAGAAAGTATAAGAAAAGAAAACTAAAAGATAGAATATATTTAGGAACTCTCTTGATTAATTATGTCAACTTCTTCAAAGGGCAGAAGAAATTGAGGAGTCTAGAGACATTAATTAAGACCGCAACTCCATAACTTTTAAGATGTATATTGTTTAGGAAGGTAAGGTTAAGCTCCACCTATTATTTATGATGATGACTTAAAATTAGATAATAACTCAACCTTCCGAATCAGAGTAAGTTTTCCTACCTAATTAGTAATTTGTAGCCTTAAAACTATAATATATAGAGTTATCAATGAACAACTCTATTCAACATTAGGTGATACTTCAAGATTCGTCCGGTTAAATCCGAAATTGTTTTGATTCGTTTTTTAAATAACTTCTTCGCTAATAGAAAATTATTATCGATTGTTTAATGATACATTTTGTATAATTAAAATCTGGTTTCACTCGTATAAGCTCAAATAATTTTGTAGTTATTATTTTTATAGTATTATCTTTAACTTTCTAGTGAAAATTTATGAAGTATCACTTATTTGTTGCCAGTTATTTCCTGCAAAAATAATTATTTCATGTAAAAATGAGTCTGTTTTTTTCCCAAATGATCATTCTCGCACGCCGCAAATAATATGTCCGAAATGCTTTTTTTTTTTTTTTGTAGTGTATTTACAAAAAATAGGAGAAAAACATGTTCATAATACTATGCATATCACTTGATCAATCCTTATAAATACAATTATTGGTATATGAAGATAAAACTATATAATCATATTCACGATTTGTTTTTTCAAAATATTTATATAAAGTCATGAGATATAATTTAAATAGTTTATTTTATGAAAACTAATAAATAGTTCTTGAACAAGCTCAGACTCACTCCATGCAATAATAAATGTGTTGTTCGTAAACATGATATAAAAAATGTAACTCGATGATAAACTTGAACTCGATTTGTGTTCGAATAAAACTCAAACAAGTTTTTAGTATCTACTGTTCACTCGATTTTGACTCGATTATACCACTGTTTCCAGCAAATGGAAAATATCCCTCTTTTTTCTCAAGCCACCCCTTGCAATCATCTAAAATTTGAATAGAACCAATATGAAACAATATATCTTCCTTAAGAGAGAGATATATATATATATATATATGTATTTATATATATGACATGTGGCCCTAACTCTTTCTTAAAAAAAAAAAAAAAAAAAAAAACGAGAAGAAGATATATATATATATACTTATAAGGCAATACGGAAAGGTTTTGATTATCTTACGTACAGGCAGTTCTCTAGATCTTTTTTAACCTAACCTGTATTTAATTTTTATGTTATTTCCGCAATTGAAGAGTTTATTCAGTTAAACCAAAAATATTAATAATTAAATTAAATTAGAACATTGAACAATATCTCTTTGTTAACCATTCGAACCGTACTTGCAATACCAACTTATAAGTATTTATTTAAAGGAAAATGCTAGTTTGTCCCCTCACTTTGACCGCTTGTTTATTTAAGTTCTTTTTAAAATTTATTTTTACTTAAAAATTAAGAAAGTGATTTTTAGCGTATTGGTGTATTTTTTTATTTTCTAAAAATATTCAAATATGTTGAAAAAATATGAAAAGAAAAATGAAAAAGATAAAATAAAGTCCACATTTGACCGCCAAGTCAAATTGAGTGGGCTACTCTGGGCGACAAAGTAGCCCGACTCTTAAAAAAAATTTGGTAGATCTGGCCTAGTACAACTCTTTGTCAGCAAAAAGTTGAGGCATTAATGTGTATAGAGTAGCCCGACTCTTATTTAAAATATGCTAGATCTGGCCTAATACTACTCATTGTCAGCAAAAAGTTGAGGCGTTAGTGTGAATAGAGTAGCCCGACTCTTATTTAAAATTTGGTAGATCTCGCCCAGTACTACTCCTTGTCAGCAAAAAGTTGAGGCGTTAATGTGTATAGAGTAGCCCGTTAATTTGTATGCTCACTGAGGCCATTAATGACACAACATGAATTCCAACCATAAAGTCCACTTTTTAGTTATAGATCATCCACCAATCTTTCCAATATATGGATTGTTCTTAGGGTTGCAAATGATCTAGTTTATCTTAGAGCATTGGCAATGCCAAGTTCAAATTTTAGCTAGAATTTCAAGTTTTAGTTATAATATTAATATTTGGCTAGGTGAATCCATATTGGACTAGCCATCTAAAAGTCAAATAATAATTTAATATTATATATTTTAATAATATTTTAAAAAAATTATAATATCTTATAAATACACTTCATATATTAATTAATAATTTAATTTTAATTTCATAATTTAATTATTATAAATGAAATAGGATAAGGTATAAAATAACGGACTATTTATCAAAATTATAATGGATAACATAATGGTTGCTAGAAATGAATAAAATATTAGTTTGGTGAGTGAATAGTGTCTAGCCAAGGAAAACTAGGGAGCTTAATTTGTTGTAGCTCATATGTTAAGCTTTAATGGTTTAACTAGTCCAATATAGAAGATTTTACTCTTTCCTATCCAAAGTATGAAGATGCATTGGCATTTGTCTAGTCCAATGTCAATGCTCTTAGGGTTGTATACACTCTTGGTTGAATTTAAATTGAACTCGACTCGTAAAAGAAAAATACACGCTCATGAGACCAAAAACCCACTTAATAAGAAAAGGAAATATAACTAATTAAACAAACTCGATTCTATTAAGGTTCGTTAAGACCTGCTTGTTTATAATTGACTTGACTAGTTAGTTCAACTCAATTAAATTTTATTAAATATATATAATTTCTCCCTATGTAAGAATATGTATATATATAGATAATTATGCATATATATTAAAATTAATAATATAAGTACAACAACCTTTATAATCAAATATGTAGCACGTAAACCAGTTACTTAAAACCTAAGAACCTAAATTCAAAAAAATAAAAATAAAAAATGTAATAACCTATGCCGATATATTGAGTATAATCCACGGTTATATGTTAGTTACTTAAATACTTAAGTGATTAAATTATAGTAACAATTTTATAATATGTACCGTAGTTAGTAGATAGAATGAAAAAGGTCCTGGCTTGGGCAATATCATGGAACCAAAGTGCATTTATTCCTGGGAGGCTTATCACAGGCAATGTTATGGCGGCATATGAACTTTTACACACTATGTAGGCAAGACTTAGAGTCAAGGTGGATAGTATGGCAATTAAACTTGACATGTCCAAGCTTATGGCAGGGTAGAGTGGGATGTTTTGGAGTCCATCATGTTGAGGCTGGGCTTTGGTGACAAATGGACCAAACTGATTATGCTATGTGTAAAAACAGTGACATATTCTGTTAGAGTAAATGGCAAGTTAGGCCAGACTACTGTTCGAACGTGTCTTTGAGTAATAAGGTCGAATGTATATTAGAATTCAACTGACGTGCAATGCAATCTGTTCAAACATTCTACGGTGTTTGAACGCGATGAGTTGATTATTCCAACGTGAATTTGGGATGAAAAACGTTACATCTCGGAATCAAATTTACGTTCGAATGCCATCGAATAGTTTTGTTAAATTCATCCCAAAAAATATGTTTGGGATGAAAAGTTGAATTTCATCCCAAAATATCTTTTGGGACAGTGATATTGGGATGAATTCTTATCATCACCAAAACAATTTGGAGACAAAATCTTACTTTTTGGGATGAAAATTTTTGTTCCAAAAAATCTTTTCTGTTGTAGTAATGCACGACTAAAACTGCCTGTCATAAAAACTTGAATGCAACAAAAAGACTTTAAAGGAGCTACAAGTAGTTGGGTTAACTCTAAAATCTTAAAAACTCAAACTCTTTATTACTTTGGTTTTTATTCGTTGCTGTAATAGCATTATCACATAAATTAAGAGACTTTACGAATTCTCTATTAATTTCATGCTGGGCAGGCCTCTATAATAGATAGAAAAGCAGGAATCTTGATGATCTTGTGATGGGGAAAGCCTCCTTCTTCGAGCAATTTCTTCCAATCTAGCTCTGTCCTCTCCTTTCCACTCGGGGCTACTGTCATCATTATCAAATCGAATACTAAGCCTGTCTCATCAAACGGTCCATTTCCGTCGGGCTCCAGAACATGTTCCACAATAATAATCTTCCCAGTCTTCTTTGGTATTGCCTTTACACAATTTTTTAAGATCTTGATGCAATCTTCATCGCTAAAACCGTGCAGTACTCTCTACATGAAGAAAAGAAAAAAGTCAAATGGGTCGACGTTGCGTGTATGTAGCCAATATAGGTGTATATATAATGGTATAAATCAAAGCTACTGATACAAGCATTGACATGGAAACTTATGGCAAATTAATCATTTAGTGTTAATACAATAAGGCCGCAAGCATGTATTTATATTCAAATTATTATTTTTCACTCTTTTTAGGATTGATTGTTTCAGCCAGGACTCCGTTATTAAAATATAAATATTAATTTCATGCTACATATATATATAGGATAATTTATTTAAGAATGAAAATTAAAAATCGTCTATTTTTTTCTTAAAACTACAAGAGGATTTGTATATGAATTAACAAATCTCTAGTTTGATTTTCATTTTTCAGGGTCCTGGCTAGTGAAAGAATAGAGATTTTTCTTTTTATGAGTACTACAGCCTTTAAAATCGTGTCGAACTTCTGAGGGAAAAATATAGATATGACATATTTCGGCTTACATCTAATCAAACAAATGGTTGAATTGTCATGTTAAGCTAGCAAATGAATGAACGAGCAACGTACTAATATTTGTGAATGTACTCAAACATTGATAAATTGATCTGAAACTGACGATTGGGTCGATTTAATTACTACCTTTAATAGAATTGCATCAGCATTAGGAATGGCCTCAAACATGTTACCCTCAACATGGGAGACCCCTTGGTGCGTTGGTGCCGTTGTGATAACATGAGGTAGATCAAAGTTGATGGCTTTGATGTGTGGATGTGCTTTCACAATCTTAGCCACCATCTCACCAGTCCCACCTCCTACATCCACCAACGAGCCACTAATGGAACCGAACCCATCTCTGTATCCCCATAAGATGGGCTCTGCCACGAGCTTGGCCGTGCAAGCCATTGCATCGTTGAACATTTTATTGAATTTAGGGTTATTGTGGGCAAAGTCTATGACCTCACAACCATGGTCCTTGCTGAAAGCAGTGCCACCTTCCTTGACACATTGGCTAAGGGAAAACCATGAAGTCAGTAACGCTGGATGGCTTTGCATCAATATGAATGGAACCAGGCTAAATTCAGAGCCTTGCATGAGCCACCTTGAGGTGTGAGCTGTCAACCCATAGAGAGTGATCACCCCACAGTCTGATGTTTGATGATGAGTGGTGAAGATATCTTTGCGCACTAGCAATCTCATGACGCGTGCGAGGTTCTCAATGTTTAGAGAGGGAGAGTCTATACCAGCAGCTATTTGGGACAGAGTGATTGGGCCACCATGGGAGTGTATGATGTCAACAATGCCGAGCTCCAAGGCACATCTCAGTTCCATGGAGTCCGTAAAGGCAAATATGTTTCCCCAAAGCTTTGCTTGGCTTTGTATCATTGCCTCCATAGCTGTGAGTTCGATTTTGATCTCTCTCTCTCTTATGGAGTACTACTCGTGCACTTTCAATTGGTATATAAAGAGAGAGAGTAGAGTTTGGTAGCTACATGCCCCTACCTACAGGGAGGGTATAAGGATTACGCAAGTGATTTGGTAAAACTGTCGATTTCTACCCCTGCCTAATATCTGTGAATGTACTCAAACATTGATAAATTGATCTGAAACTGACGATTGGGTCGATTTACTACCTTTAATAGAATTGCATCAGCATTAGGAATGGCCTCAAACATGTTACCATCAACATGGGAGACCCCTTGGTGCATTGGTGCCGTTGTGATAACATGAGGCAGATCGAAGTTGATGGCTTTGATGTATGGATGTGCTTTCACAATCTTAGCCACCATCTCACCAGGGGCATGCAGCGTCCTTTATTGTGTTGCTCCCCAAGGTTGATAAGCCTAATGGTTTTGATAAATTTAGACCTATTAGTGTTTGCTCTGTGATTTATAAGTTTGTGCTAAACTCATTGTGGGTTGTTTGCCGAATTTGTTTCCAAGATGATTTCTCCTGAGCAAGGGGCATTTATTTAGAAGAATTTTGGGAAATGTTTATCTCACGGGTTGTAGATAGAGTATTGTATTACTTGTATACTAGTTACAGGGATACAATAAGCTCATCAATAGCTCTGTACAAATAAGGCAAGAAACGTGAATGTACATCTAGACTTTCTAAACCTATACAATTGACTTAAATAGATACAATAGAATTTCCAAGTATGGTGGAGCGTGTCTGTCAAGGAGGATATGTTGCTGATTTACTCATATCATATGGCTGATTTGGTGCTGATATGTTATCAGTCCCCCTCAAACATGGTCGAGGATCTGGGCAAAGGCCAAGTTTGATACGAAACTCCAAGAAATATAATTACTCCCTAGGAAGGTGCAAAACCAGATGTTGATCGATGAGTTAGGGGGCATCCTACCCAGTCGGCGTCTGGATAGGCATAGAGAACAAGAGTACTTGTAGCAAGGATGCGCATTCCATAGTGTGCAATGCCTTGAATATACCAAAGGATGCGTTTTACAAGCTGAAAGTGGGCAACAGTCGGGGATTGCATGAATTGACATGCGTAGTTAATGCTATAAGAGAGATCAGGTCTAGTAAATGTCAAGTACTGCAAACCATCCATGAGGCTAAGGTAAATTGTTGGATCGGGAAACAAAGCTTCAACAGCTAATTTGAGACGTCCTTTATAAGGCATTGGAGTAGCAATAGGCATAGAGTTAGCCATATCTGCAAGGTGGAGAAGATCCAAAGCATACCGATGCTGAGATAAAAACATATAACTTCCAAACCTGTGAACTTCAATACTAAGGAAGCGGTGAAGTTGGCCAAGGTCTTTAATGGAGAAATGTTGAGCCAACTGAGATATGAAAGCATTAATTTGCTGAGTATTATCTCCTGTAATCACCATGTCGTCAACATATAGAAGTAGAATCAAAATGCTGGATGAGGACTTGCATATAAATAAGCTTGGGTCTATAGTGCTACAGAAAGAACCCATCTGAAGAAGAAAATCACTGAGATGATCAAACCAAGCCCTTGGAGCCTGTTTAAGGCCATAAAGTGCTCGATGTAATTGGCATACATGAGAGGGATAGCGTGGATCAGCATATCCTGGAGGTTGTTTCATGTACACAGGGGTATTGAGATAGGCATGTAAGAAGGCATTCTTGACATCAAGTTGGCGAAGATCCCAATGTTTAACAACACGTATCGTTGTAGGCTTTATAACTGGTGAAAAAGTTTCTGAAAAATCAATACCATCCACTTGATTGAAACTCTTTGCGATGAGACGTGCCTCTAGACATTCAAGAGAACCATTAGGCTGTAGCTTAGCCTTGTAAACCCATTTACATCCTACTATGTTCATCTCAGGATGAAGAGGAACCAACTTCCAAGTTTTATTTTCTGCCAGAGTTGCTATCTCTTCATCCATAGCAGCAGACCACCCTCAGTGATTTTTGGTTGATTTAATAGACTTTGGTGTTGAAGGAATCGAGTGAGTGACATGTAGATTTGCATACTTTGGATTTGGCTTTCAAACTCCAGCTTTGGCTCTCGTAATCATGGTGTGTTGATTTTGTTCTGTAGGCAAGGAAGCAGGTTGAGATAATTCATGAGATGAAGCTGATGCAGTAGCAGGTGGAGTGGGCTCATGACACAAGGCTGGTTCAGCAGCAGGTTGAGAAGTCGCATGGAAAATTTCTGATGCAGTAGCAGGTTGAGAGGGTAAACTGAGATGAACTGAGGTTGAGTCACAGATGGTTGATGGTGAGGCAAAAGCTGAAGGAGTTAGTATATCATTATGCTTAGCAAAAGTGCAGAACTCCCCTTCAACATAACTTTTACCATACAAAGTAGTTGGTTTGGAGTATGGCAGCAGACATTCATCAAACACAACATGTTGTGAAACATAGATACGGCTAGTAGGTGGATATAAACATTTGTACCCTTTATGTTTGGTGCTATAACCAATAAAAACGCAAGGCAAATATTTTGGTTTCAGTTTATTGCTAAATAAGGAAAGCATCGAGAGCCAAGAACTCGAAAAGTGCCATAATCAGGTGTCTTACCATATACCCGAGAGTAAGGAGAGTCCATACCAAGAGTGATTGATGGCAACCTGTTTAAGAGGAAAACATTAGTGGAGAAGCAATCAAGCCAAAAAGTATCATTGCTAAACCAAGTTCTATGATGCTACAATGCATGCGCTCAGCTTTGCCATTTTGTTCTGAAGTCTTTGGACAGGTAGACTGATGGTGAATGCCATGTTGTTGAAGATATGTTGCAAATGATCCACTTGCAAATTCACCCCTTCATCGCTTTGGAAAATACAAATTTTAGTATCAAACTGACATTGTACAAAAGAATGTAGCTGTTTGAAAGCATCAAAGAAATCTGACTTGTGTCAAAGAGGAATAGGCCACATAAAATTTGTACGAAGAGAGCATAATATCTGTATTTATCCTTAGAAGAAACAGGGGCTGGTCCCCATATATCACAATGAAGTTTAGTGAAAGGAGTAGTAATTTTATTATTTCTAGAGGCAAATGGGAGTTTACAAGACTTGCTCATTGACAACTAGTACAAACACTCATAGATTGCAAAGAAATACAATTGATAAACTTCTTACAATGGAGATAATTTAAGATACGATGCTGAGGATGACCAAGTCTGTGATGCCAACATTAAAGGGATGCTTGTCTGAACTTGGTGGAGAATAGTGCAGTTGGAGAGGATGAATGATCGTGGGATCCTTCAAAAGTGTATAGGCCCTTCTTTTTCCACCCCTTCGCTATTATATGCTTGGAGATCCTATCTTTTAGCACAAAGCCCGGGCCATTAAACTAAAAAATAAGAGGATAGTCAGAAGTGAGTTTACTCACAGATAGTAAATCCTTCTGTAGATCAGGCACAACTTACACATCTTTTAACTTTACAAAAGACGAACCAGATGAGAGTGTCATAGTGCCAATATTTTTGATAGGTAAGATATGTCCATTACCAACCATAACTCCATCAGATTTTGTATAAGGAGTTGCAGAGTGTAGATTACCTGTGCATACTGTCATGTGGCCCGTAGCACCTGTATCGAGATGCCAAGAAGGATCCGGCGTGTCACCAACTTGTACAGCAGCAAATGCTTGAGGAAGGTTATCTGTAGTGAATGAGTGATTGAATCGGTTAAAGCATTTGAGAGCAGTATGATATTTCTTGTTATAGATTTGGCAGATTGGAACATCATCCTTCTTGGTGAAGTATGGTGTGTTCCCTTGAGATTGGCTGCTACCAGAAGACTGTCAAGAAGAAGAAGTCTTGTTACCAGATTGGTTTCCTTGAACAAATCCTCTCCCCTTGGAATTAAAGGAGGCAGATTGTCCGTGGCCCTTCTTGTTTTTGTAATTTTTCTGGCCATAGAACACCATAGCAGGTTCGGGAGTGCTATCAGTTTTGTGCCTGTTAGCATAGATTTCAAGGTGAGTGACCACTTCAGCATAGGATGGAATAGGAGGAGGTAACATGGTGGCAGTAAAGATTTCAAAATCTTTGTCGAGACCATTGAGCAACCACCAAGATTTATTGTGATCATGAACAGGTTTGCCAATGGCAGCCAATTCATCACATATGGTTTTGAAACGATAAAGATATGTACTGAGGTTGTCAGTGCCACGAGTGATAGAAGTGAGACTTTGCTTCAGTACAAGGCTTCAATCAAAGGACACTCGAGCAAAAGCATGGATGAGTGCATTCCAAACTTCGGCAGTAGTGGCTAGACCAACCACAATACCCAACACGTCTTCTGAAAGAGTAGCAATAAGCCAACCCTTTACCAAACGATTTGTCCTATGCCATTTATGGTAAACAGGATTTGGGTGCACCTCAGAATCAGAGGTGACAATTGTCTTTGGTGGTGTAGAGATCTCACCAGTATTGAAGCCTTGAAGGTCATAGGTTTCAAGGATGTTGATCATTTAGGTTTCCATAAAAGAAAGTTGGTGGACGAGAGTTTGATGGACACAAAGTTGGAAATGTTTTGTGTCACAGGGTAAGGATATTCTTCGGAGGAAGGAGATGAAAGGGAGGAGTCGGTGGTCATGGTTTTGAAAAAAAAAAATCTCTCTATCTGTTCCCATAGGCTCTTGATACCATGAAGAATTTTGAGAAATGTCTATCTCACGGGTTGTAGATAGAGAGAGTATTGTATTGCTTATATACTAGTTACAAGGATACAAGAAGCTCATTAATAGCTATGTGCAAATAAGGCAAGAAACATAAATGTACAACTAGACTTTCTAAACCTATACAATTGACTTAAAAGGATACAATAGACTTTCCAAGTATGGTGGAGCCTGTCTGTCAAGGAGGATATGCTGCTGATTTACTCGTATCATGTGGCCGATTTGGTGCTGATACATTATCACTCCCCCACAAACATGGCCATAAACAGAGTTACTATACAGAGATATTGACAAAGAGGGAGATCACAGATGAGCATAATTTATGCGAATTCCCTTATAGAGTGAAAGCACGTAGAACTCCCGGCCAAAGCCAGTGCATGGATCCTTGGGAGCTATCTTAAACCTCATAAATCCTCCCAATTAATAAAATAGATCATTAGAAATATCATCAAGGACTATCTTCGTTTAATCAAGATATATAACCGATGTCCATGCCTACAGGGAGGGATGGTAGAACTCCCAAAGCCACTACATGGATTCTTGGGAGCTACCTCACTCTCACTACAACAAATTATGCTTTTTACAGTACGTGATGTTGTTGCAATTAGTTAATATTCTTGCCGGAATTGACTTTTCCCCACCACATCAAGCCGTAGCTGACTCCCCGAAAATCATTGAAAATATATTGTACTTAAACTTACGATCTTACTTCTCATCAGAATTACTATTATTTCTGGCAGTAGGTGATCGTGAGAAATATGCATCTTCGTCGTAGGAAAAAGATTACACCAAAGCACCTTTAGTCCATAGAAAAAGTTTTTCGAACTAAACTACTTGCCGAAAATACTTAGTATTTGGCAGGAATTCTCTTTCCTTGCACTCTTGCAGTACCGAAAAAACTTTTCTTGCCAACTATTTTCGAGGGTAATTGTTTTTTCCTGCATGTAATTGGAAGGAATTAATTGCTTAGTGCACATTTATTGGAAAAACTTTAGTTGCAACAAAGACAATTGCTGAAAAAACTCATTTGTTACACTGGCGAATTCTTTTTTGTCATGTACATACATGGTTAGGAAAAGCATTTTTTTAATATGCTGAAGAAGCTAGAAAAACTATTTCTGGAAGCACCCATTGCTGCCGAGAATAGTTTTTTATTGGACATATAAACAAATAATTAAATGAGATCGTTTGTTAAACTATTCTTAATCATATTTTGAAACTATATTATATATCAATTTCCATTGATCTGAAAAGTCTTTATATCATTGATAAACTTCCTCCATCTTAGAAAGTATAAGAAAAGAAAACTAAAAGATAGAATATATTTAGGAACTCTCTTGATTAATTATGTCAACTTCTTCAAAGGGCAGAAGAAATTGAGGAGTCTAGAGACATTAATTAAGACCGCAACTCCATAACTTTTAAGATGTATATTGTTTAGGAAGGTAAGGTTAAGCTCCACCTATTATTTATGATGATGACTTAAAATTAGATAATAACTCAACCTTCCGAATCAGAGTAAGTTTTCCTACCTAATTAGTAATTTGTGGCCTTAAAACTATAATATATAGAGTTATCAATGAACAACTCTATTCAACATTAAGTGATACTTCAAGATTCGTCCGGTTAAATCCGAAATTGTTTTGATTCGTTTTTTAAATAACTTCTTCGCTAATAGAAAATTATTATCGATTGTTTAATGATACATTTTGTATAATTAAAATCCGGTTTCACTCGTATAAGCTCAAATAATTTTGTAGTTATTATTTTTATAGTATTATCTTTAACTTTCTAGTGAAAATTTATGAAGTATCACTTATTTGTTGCCAGTTATTTCCTGCAAAAATAATTATTTCATGTAAAAATGAGTCTTTTCTTTTCCCAAATGATCATTCTCGCACGCCGCAAATAATATGTCCCAAATGCCTTTTTTTTTTGGTAGTGTATTTACAAAAAATAGGAGAAAAACATGTTCATAATACTATGCATATCACTTGATTTATCCTTATAAATACAATTATTGGTATATGAAGATAAAACTATATAATCATATTCACGATTTGTTTTTTCAAAATATTTATATAAAGTCATGAGATATAATTTAAATAGTTTATTTTATGAAAACTGATAAATAGTTCGTGAACAAGCTCAGACTCACTCCATGCAATAATAAATGTGTTGTTCGTAAACATGATATAAAAAATGTAACTCGATGATAAACTTGAACTCGATTTGTGTTCGAATAAAACTCAAACAAGTTTTTAGTATCTACTGTTCACTCGATTTTGACTCGATCATACCACAGTTTCTAGCAAATGGAAAATATCCCTCTTTTTTCTCAAGCCACCCCTTGCAATCATCTAAAATTTGAATAGAACCAATATGAAACAATATATCTTCCTTAAGATATATATACATATATATATGTATTTATATATATGACATGTGGCCCTAACTCTTTCTTAAAACAAAAAAAAAAATAAAAGAAGATATATATATTTATAAGGGAATAAGGAAAGGTTTTGATTATCTTACGTACAGGCAGTTCTCTAGATCTTTTTTAACCTAACCTGTATTTAATTTATATGTCATTTCCGCAATTGAAGAGTTTATTCAGTTAAACAAAAAATATTACTAACTAATTAAATTAGAACATTGAACAATATCTCTTTGTTAACCATCCGAACCGTCCGTGCAATACCAACTTATAAGTACTTATTTAAAGGAAAATATTAGTTTGTCTCCTCACTTTGACTACTTGTTTATTTAATTTTTTTAAAAATTTATTTTTATTTAAAAATTAAGAAAGTGATTTTTAGCATATTGGTGTATTTTTTTATTTTCTAAAAATATTCAAATATGTTGAAAAAATATGAAAAAAAAATGAAAAAAATAAAATAAAATTCACATTTGACCGCCAAGTCAATTTGAGTGGGCTTCTCAGGGCGACAAAGTAGCCCGACTCTTAATAAAAATTTGGTAGATCTGGCCTAGTACAACTCCTTGTCAGCAAAAAGTTGAGGCATTAATTTGTATAGAGTAGCCCAACTCTTCTTTAAAATATGGTAGATCTGGCCTAGTACTACTCCTTGTAAGCAAAATTTTGAGGCGTTAATGTGTATAGAGTAGCCCCACTCTTATTTAAAATTTGGTAGATCTGGCCTAGCACTACTCCTTGTCAGCAAAAACTTGAGGCCTTAATGTGTATAGAGTAGCCCGACTCTCATTTAAAGTATGGTAGATCTGGCCTAATGCTACTCTTTGTCAGCAAAAAGTTAAGCGTTAATGCGTATAGAGTAGCCCGACTCTCATTAAAACTTGTTAGATCTGGCCTAGTACCACTCCTTGTCAGCAAAAGTTGAGGCGTTTATGTGTATAGAGTAGCCCAACTCTTATTTAAAATATGCTAGATCTGGCCTAATACTACTCCTTGTTAGCAAAACGTTAAGCGTTAATGCGTATAGAGTAGCCCGACTCTCATTAAAACTTGGTAGATGTGACCCAGTACTACTCCTTGTCAGCAAAAGTTGAGGCATTAATGTGTATAGAGTAGCCCGTTAATTTGTATACTCACTGAGGCCATTAATGACACAACATGAATTCCAACCATAAAGTCCACTTTTTAGTTATAGATCATCCACCAATCTTTCCAATATATGGATTGTTCTTAGGGCTGCAAATGATCTAGTTTATCTTAGAGCATTGGCAATGCCAAGTTCAAATTTTAGCTAGAATTTCAAGTTTTAGTTATAATATTAATATTTGGCTAGGTGAATTCATATTGGACTAGCCATCTAAAAGTCAAATAATAATTTAATATTATATATTTTAATAATAATTTACAAAAAAATTATAATATTTTATAAATACACTTCATATATTAATTAATAATTTAATTTTAATTTCATAATTTAATTATTATAAATGAAATAGGATAAGGTATAAAATAACGGACTATTTATCAAAATTATAATGGATAATATAGATTTTAGAATAATTAGATAATATAATGGTTGCTGGAAATGAATAAAATATTAGTTTGGTGAGTAATAGCGTCTAGCCAAGGAAAACTAGGGAGCTTAATTTGTTGTAGCTCATATGTCAAGCTTTAATGGTTTGACTAGTCCAATGTAGAGGATTTTACTCTTTCCTAGCCAAAGTATGAAGATGCATTGGCATTTGGCTAGTCCAATGTCAATACTCTTAGGGTTGTAAAAGAAAAATACACGCTCATGAAACCAAAAACCCACTTAATAAGAAAAGGAAATATATCTAATTAAACCCAACTCGATTCTATTAAGGTTCATTAAAACCTGCTTGTTTATAATTGACTTGACTAGTTAGTTCAACTCGATTAAATTTTATTAAATATATATATATAATTTCTCCCTATGTAAGAATATGTATATATATAGATAATTATGCATATATATTAAAATTAATAATATAAGTACAACAACCTTTATAATCAAATATGTAGCACGTAAACCAGTTACTTAAAACCTAAAAACCTAAATTCAAAAAAAGAAAAAGAAAAAGAAAAACGTAATAACCTATGCCTATATATTGAGTATAATCCACTGTTATATGTTAGTTACTTAAATACTTAAGTGATTAAATTATAGTAACAATTTTATAATATGTACCGTAGTTAGTAGATAGAATGAAAAAGGTCCTGGCTGGGGCAATTTCGTGGAACCAAAGTACATTTATTCCTGGGAGGCTTATCACAGACAATGTTATGGTGGCATATGAACTTTTACACACTATGCAGGCAAGACTTAGAGTCAAGGTGGACAGTATGGCAATTAATTTTGACAGGTCCAAAGCTTATGGCAGGGTAGAGTGGAATGTTTTGGAGTCCATCATGTTGAGGTTGGGCTTTGGTGACAAATGGACCAAACTGATTATGCTATGTGTAAAAACAGTGACATATTCAGTTAGAGTAAATGGCAAATTAGGCCAGACTATTGTTCCCTTAAGAGGACTTCGACAAGATGATCCATTGTCGCCTTATTTGTTTCTTCTTTGTGTTGAGGGACTTAGTTCCCTTTTCCAAAAAGCTGAGATGAATGGAGTTATTTTCGTGGTGCAGCTGCCTCAAGGGGTGGGATGTCCATTAACCATTTTTTAATTGCAGACGATTGTGTCTCTTTTGTAGTGCAAAACAAGAAGAATGGTGTTCTGTAGAGCAGATCTTATGCTTGTATGAATGTGCTTCTGGTCAGATATTAAACAAGCAAAAGACATCTATTATTTTCAGTCCTAATACCAACTTGAAAGAAAAGGAGTTGATTGCTGATTCCACCAACGGAGTGATGTGAGGGAACTACAATAGGTACTTGGGTTTGCCTACTATGGTAGGAAGATCAAAGTACAACACCTTTAGGCACTTGCAGGGAAGGAAATTCTTATCAAAAGTGTATTGCAAGCGATCCTTGCATACACCATGAGTGTCTTCAAACTTCCTTCTGGTTTGGACAAAGAGATTGAGGCTATGTTTTCTCGTTTATGGTGGAGCCATAAGAGAGGGAATAATAGTATTCATTGGAGGAGTTGGGAGAGACTAGGGGAAGTGAAGAACAAAGGTGGACTTGGCTTCAGGAACTTGAACAGTTTTAACAAAGCGTTATTGGCTAAACAAGTATGGAGATTAATCCAATATCCAAACTCCTTGGTGTCACAGATTTTTAAAAGCAAATACTTTAAACACTATGATGTGTTGGAGTCTAAACCAGGCGACTCTCCCTCTTATGCATGGAGGAGTCTTTGGTCCTCCATTAGTCTTGTAAAAGCAGGTGTAGTTTGGAGAGTTGGGAATGGGCATACTATAAAAGTTTGGCATGAGAGATAGATTCCAAAAGTTATCTAGTACAAAGTCCAATCACCCATAAAACAGTTGAATGAAGATTCTAAAGTTGATGAGTTAATAGATGAGGCTACTTGCAGGTGGAAGACTGATTTAGTTGAAGCAGTGTTTAACTTAGAGGAGGCAAAGCTTATATGCAGTATTCCTCTCAGTTTGGGAAATATTAGTTACAGGCTGATCTGGGCTAGAAACACAAAGGAGATTTTCACAGTTAAAAGTGCCTACTTTCTGGACTATGTACTGACAAATCAGTCTAAACTAGAGTTTATGGGTTTATGGAGTAATCAATTAATTAGAACTAATCCTTTGACCCTTTTTTGGGTACTCTTTCTGAAGAGCAAAAAAAGATTTCAAAAATGAAAAAACATGGATAATAAAAACATGGTTATGTATTAGGATAATGCTATATATCTGATTGAATGGTTTTCCTAATTCGTAGTCACAAAATATTATAGCAACCCACCAATTATCAGGCACAACATGGAATGATCGAGACATAGAAAAAAAGAACTACTTTGTTGATCTTGATATCGATCGATCGATCGGGACCAAGTGGTCCAATCAAATATCATGGTGAAGATACAAGCTCCCCCCATCAGCCATATGCTAAAAGGGAAACCAAAACAAGAGGCCGCCGACAGAAAATGCCCAAGGTTTTTGCAAATTGCAGCCGAATCGCGCGCAGATAAAATTGATGATCATATATGGCCCTTGTGCGATTGGTCTGTCCGACTTTCCTTTTGCAAAGTGCTTATCTTTTTTTTCACCTGAATTTAGATAACTTGTTCAAGAAACATGAAACAAGCCTTGCTAATTCCCAGCAATATTATTATAAAATTCATTCGAGGGTTTCCTCTTAGATCTTATCTAATTATCTAAATATGGGTGAGGGGCCAATGAAATATAGCGGCAGATCTAAGAAAATAACTTAGGTTGGTTTCATAAAGGAACATACAAGTTTTTTGTAAAATCAACTTCAATCAGTTTTTGATAAAGTCTAGCATATGAACATCGCTTACCTGACTTCTACAGTATACTATCTAAGCTTTGGACTCAAATAGAATCCGTGCTCCGACCTAATTAAAAAGCAACTAATATATAAGTATCCCAATTTAACACAAAGTCATACTACTAATAAAATTCTAAAATAATAAAATAATCTATTTCCCTAAATCCTAAAGTTAGTCTACCCTTCGTGGGCCCAAATTCCCAAAAATCAATAATCTCCATTAAGTCCATAACGCATCGGTGTATACTCACGACCCATAATGCAACATAACCAATAAGGCCCATTAGCAAGCCCATGACCCAATTTAACGAGGGAAAGCACTGATTAACTTAGGCCTCATTTGCTTTTCTAGATAGATGAAATGAGATGAGATGAGTTGAGATAAAAATTGAAAATTTAATAAAATATTGTTAGAATATATTTTTTAATATTATTTTTATTTTGGGATTTGAAAGTATTAAATTGTTTATTTTATTTTGTATGAAAATTTAGAAAAGTTGTAATGATTAGATGAGGCGAGATGAGAATGGTTACGAAAACAAACGAGGCCTTAAAGTGAGGTAGAAGAAGTGAGAAAAAGGGTGAGACGGTTTGACCCGAGTGGGAGAGGGGGAGAGAGAGAGAGAGAAGCCTACGGTTCTGTCAGCTAAATTTGGAGTTGGCATAATGAGGAGTTCATGGAACACCCAAGGCCCGTGCAGGTTGGAGAGTTACTACTTGTCACCTATAATCATATCTCCAAATATACAAATATCATTTACAGGGCTCTAAAACACATAAACATAAATTCATCTGTTTCAACTAAAAGCATAAAATCCACTACATGGTCATCAATACGATAAATCCAATAACATAAACCAATGCTTCCACAATCTCCGGTAGTCTCAACAAAAAGAACTAATAATTACATAAGTCTCAATAACTAAATAATATAAATAAATCTAGATAATCAAATACCAAGTAGACAGAGCAAAACAAAACTACTGAATAAAATTCTCTAATAACTAAAGTACCCTCTTTGTACTTAATCCACTATGCTCACGTAGCCTTATACATACTTTCGATTCTTGATCCTAAGCTGAAACATTCAAACATCATCTGAAAATATTGTGAAGATTAGGGGTGAGTTATTAATAACTCAGTAAGCAGAGAACATATATTAGTATATAAACATGAACCTTTCCAGAAAGTTCAGAATGTAGAAACAAAACTTTTCTATTTCAATATGCAGATCTCAAAAAGTGTTATCAGGAAATTATAGCGATATTTCAAACTGTTCATATTCGAAGACCCTTTAGCATAACATGACTGAACATCTTCATTTTATTATATAATATTGTATCGTATCATATCATATAATATTACCATATCATATCATATATCATGTATAATCCATGTGGTAAGGTTATGCTATCCCCAGTGGTCAAACCATGCAGTATTAGAATGTGAAATTTTTCCTTATTCATTCTTGAAGTTTCGAGTGTACACACAGGAAAGAACACACAGAAAAAACACTTTGTTTCCAAAGTGGGTGCACCCATATAGAGATGTTGGTACCAACCATAGAACAAATCAGAACCATCATATCAAAATCAAAACTATCGTATCAGGACCAAAAACAAAATCAGAAACAAAATCAGAAAGTCATGCTAAAGGTTTTTCAAATGCCATATCATCTCAAACAGAGTATTGAACATTTTCATATCATTTTCACATATTCAAAACGAATTCAAAGCATCTTCATATCACTGTTAAGATAAATCGGCCTTCAGCATCAAATATCTCTTCCAACAGACTAGAGGATGAGTCCACGAGTTAGGTGCTTATCATGATAGAGTTGCAGTTCGCTTAATCCCATGTATTTGTATGATTATCCTTATCTCCTTTGTTCATTGTAAATCTATACCTATAAATACAATACACAAAAGCAGGATAATTTTATCCTTGCCAGCCTCTATTTCAGTATTTCTTTCTTGGCATCAGAGCCTATAGGTTCACACCAAATCCATGGCTAGTTCAAATCATTCCGCTGCTTCTTTATCATTCTCCATTCCTAACATGTCACATCCAGTGTATACTAAACTAGATGATACAAATTACCTTGCATGGATGTGTCAATTTCTCCCCATATTGCGAACAAATGGACTACAGGCATTGTTGATGGCTCAGAGCCCTGTCCAAATTAGTTTATTCAGGATCCTAATACAAAGGATTCCATGATACTGAACCCAAATTTTGTTCTCTGGGAAAAGAAGGATTAGTTTATTCTAAGCTGGTTCATTGCTACATTGTCTGATAAGATTGTCCCCACAGTGTATGGATTAAATACCTCTAGATAGATATGGAATGCTCTTTCAACCAGGTATGCTTCACCCTCAAAATCTTGAGTGAATCATCTCAGGCGCTAGTTGCAGACCTTCAAACAAGGCACTCGAACCTACAGCGAGTTTGTTGGATCAGCAAAGGCTAATGCAGACCAATTAGCTTTAGTTGGTAAAACTGTAAGTGATGAAGATATTATCTCCTACATTATAGGTGGTTTAAACCCATCCTATAATCCATTCATTACATCTTATTCTTTTGCTAACAAGGACTCCTCTATGAACCTTGAGGAATTCCATTCTAAACTCCTTAGTTATGAACAACTACTCGAGAATCAGGCACCTATTGTAGAAACAAGTTTCTTTGCCTTGTATTCTAAAAAATTCTCAGGAAAAAACCGCAAGCCAAAGCATGGTTTTCAAGGAACATCAAGGTATCCTACTGGGAAGACCTCAAACCAGAAGAAAAGCTATACTCATTTTGGCCACCAGTCACAAGGTAAGAGCTCTTCAAATCAATTTACCTCCAACAAGATCCTTGCCAAATCTTTGGTAAAAGCAGTCATTAGGCATTAGACTGCTTTCATCGAATGGATTTTCCTACCAAGGAAGGCATCCCCCGACTGAACTTGTAGCCATGGTATCACAGTCTAATGCATTACATGGTAATGATGAGTGGCTAGCTGACAGTGGGGCTACAAATCATATCACAGCAGACTTGAACAATCTAACATTGCAGCAACCATACAAGGGTACTGACACTGTCACTGTTGGGAATGGTAATGGTCTTCACATTACACACATAGGCTCATGTTCATTTAGAACACCTAACTCTATTGTTCACCTGAAAAATATTCTCCATTGTCCAAATGCATCAAACAATCTACTCTCTATACAAAAGTTCTGTCATGACAATAATTGCTCATTCAAATTTACTGACAGTTATTTCTTAATCAATGACAACTTGACTGGGGCGATCCTCCTACAAGGACCAAGTGAAGGTGGCCTATATCCAGTGCAATTAGGAAACTTAGTCAAGAATAAAAAGGCATTTGTGGCTTTGGTTGGAGTCAAGACTACCATAGACATATGGCACAAGAGACTTGGACATCCTCACACTCAGATTCTGCATTGAGTTCTCTAGAATAATCATCTTCCAATAAGCTCTAGCAAGTCTCAGTCAAGTCTATGTATGCCTTGTCAATTAGGAAAGAGTAAACAACTTCCTTTTCTAGAGTCTAGTCGAGTGTCTTCTAGTCCATTAGAGTTAATTCACAATGATGTATGGACATCTCCTATTCCTTCAATAAATGGATGTAACTATTATGTGGTTTTTATTGATGATTTTTCAAGATATTCATGGTTCTTTCCTCTTAAGCACAAATCTGATTTATTTGAGTGCTTTGTCAAGTTCAAATGCATCCTTGAAAATCTACTATCCCAAAAGATCAAACAATTTCAAACCGATAGAGGTGGTGAGTATACCTTTCGGGTTTTTGCCAAATATCTCATTGACGGTGGGATTTTTCATTGCATAACCTGCCCCCCATACCTCCCAGCAAAATGGGATTGCAGAAAGGAAACATAGGCACATTATTGAAACAGGGCTTACTTTACTAGCTCAATCCTCTCTTCCTTCTAAGTACTGGGTAGAAGCATTTCATACTGTTGTGTACTCTATAAATAGATTACCATCTTCCTCTATACAATTTGACACTCCCTTTGCTAAACTCTTCAAATTTGAACCAAGCTACTCCTTCATGAAAACCTTTGGGTGTGCTTGTTATCCTTTGATTAGACCTTACAACAAGCACAAGCTAGAGTTTAGAAGTAAGCAATGTGTGTTTCTTGGGTATGGCTCCAATAAAAAGGATACAAATGCCTTAACTTAGAAACAAATAAAGTCTATATGTCAAGACATGTAGTCTTTGATGAACAGTTGTTTGCTGCACCGGTAAAGGCTACACCTTCCAACCCTGTACGAGATCAATTGCTCCGCTCAGGTATCACTCTATTACCTTCTCATTTCTATTCCATTAATAATTTCAGTGAGACAATCCCCCAATTAACCTTTGAAACAGTATCCTCACAACAGCCAACACAAGAACCAACTCCTCCAACTTCAATATCTGCTATACAGGCACCTTGTCTCAACACTGATCTCAATTCCCATTTGGTACTAGAATCTTCTCAAATCACCTTACCTAGTATGCATACTCTTTCTCCAGCACCTATAGTGGCCCCAACTAGAGTCATCACTAGATCAATGACTGGCCAACTACATTCTCATGGGCAAGAGAAACCCTCAATGGTTAGTTGCAATGAAAAGTGAGTTCAAGGCTCTACTGGACAATGAAACATGGACTCTCTGTCCAAGACCCAGAGATCAACATGTCATCAACAACAAGTGGGCGCATAAGCTAAAAACAAAAGCTGATGGTAGCTTTCAACTCTCTCCATGTTTCTACAGGCCTCTCAAGATTCCTCCTCCTATTGGTCACTAATTGATCCCGTCAAATAATCGCATAATTAGTGAACTCAATTACCGCCAACTTCACATTTTTCTCATAATAATTATGACAATCAAACACCAACTCTATTCTTTTCTCCCACTCTAAATAAACTTCAGGGTCAATTCTACCTTGGAATGATGGTATTTTCATTTTGATGCTCCCAAGGTTCCTATCTACTCCATCTCGATCCCTTGGATTTCCCCTAAGTCCTCTTCCATGCCTAACTTTTATATGTCTACCCAATTCAACTTCAAATGTTAGGTCTTCCTCATCCTCACCAAACTTTCCATTCTCATACCCATTCTCAATACTAGGCTCACGTCGCCTCCTATCTCTCCCACCTTGTAAATTTCTAATCACTGCTTCTTAAT
>QEOT01002143.1:0-28572 GCA_003123785.1 Pterocarya stenoptera | reverse complement strand
TTTTTTTTTTTTTTTTTTTGGCAACCCTAGAACAATGAAGCCCTAGAATTAAATTTAAAGATGCAATAATTAAAAGATAGAATCAGACCTGATTAGAAACCTTACTCTGAATACCAAATGATATGAACCCATGGGAATGGAATCCTTTGAACCCACAATCAATTTGAAAACTCACCCAAGAAATCCAATAGAAAAATTTACACCCGTTGAGGAACTTGTTTCAAGAACCTAGATTATTTGAAAATCTAGACCCGTTGAAGAACCTGCCTCAAGAACCAAAATTATAAGGAAGAATGCCACAAAGGTTGTGATTTGCTTTTGATAAGCTCAAAAGTTCATTCAAGAACAAGAGGAGATAAACTCAACTCATAATGAATAAATTCATCAAATTTCATAAACTAATTAAAATGAGGTTACAAAGAGTATTTAAACCAAAACCTAATTAAAATCCTAACCAAAATAAATCTCCATCTTCCAAAAATAACCCTAAGTGAATAGTACCGTGGCTACAATACTTCTTGAAACCCTAGTTCAACAAAATAAAACATATGTGGGCCAAGCATCCTCAACTCCAATTATTCTAAACTAATTCCTATAACTAATAAAATAAGCTCATTTAATGAAATAAACAAGTCCAAGACCTTCAATCACATAAACATAATAATAGGCCCTAATTTATGTTGCACTCATCCATAACTTATATCATGTGAATGATTATTGGATCTCCTTCTCTCAAGCTCATCTTAAATATTTGGCTCTTGTTAGACTCGTCCCAAGTGGATTGCACCAATTCTTGTATTGCTTGCTTGCACTTCTTAGCTCTCGATCTTGTGATTGCCCCATCTTAAACTTGCAAATGATCTTTAAGACTTGGTCCACCTTGGTGTCCATCAATATGTAAGGAGATTGTATGTGAAACAAGCAAAAACCCATGCCTTCTTTCAAAAGCCTTACACCACCATGTCCTTCCACTTGCCCCTTGTACCTTCTTGACCAAATTTTGCTTTTAAATTTCAAACCCCAAACTGCCACACGCAGAGCCCCCCGTGCCCATGGGTTTGCCTCCCTCTCTCACACTTAATTTAATCCCTCTTGCAAGCAAACTCTCACACCCTACTTGTACATCTCTTACACACACCATGCTTCCCTTGTACCCAAAACCCTCCCATCACCTCCATGACATGCCATGACCAGTTCTAACTAGCCCTCCCCTTACTCCCTTTTTTTCTCTCACATCTACCTTAGTTACCTCCTCACTTGCACACAAGCAAGCTTTCACACAACATTTTGAGAGAAAAACTGAGAGGGTGAGAGAGGCAAGGGAAGCTAGGCATTTCCTCTCCTATTCTTGTGTTACTCTAAGTTAGAAGCTTGTTGGTTGGGTGTTTGAATATTTTTCTTTAAGATTAAATGGTAGAATCTTGATGATGTTGGAGTTGATGGATTTGGCTAGCATGTATTGCTTGTCTTGGATTTTTGATTTGGAATGCCATGTAGTCCTAGGGTTCTTTGGATGATTTCAGTTTCTAACGGAGTATTGACATGTATAGCATATCAACCATTGGTTTGAACTTGTAGCACATAGTGATTTCACTCAAAAGATCGCATGCACTATTAGGTTTAGTAAAAACCATAAACTAGCATGAAGACCTTTGGATAAATTTGGTTCTATGGAGTTTTAAAGTCTTGGTTTGGTGATTGGATCCTACAAACGCTTGTTAATGGAAGTTATATATATATATATTAAGTTTCATCTTGAGCCATGAAACTAGGGTTTGAGTTTAGTCATTGATGAATATGTATAAACACATGATTTTGATGCAAGTTTTGAGGATCTTGCCATGTTACTAGTTTTAATTTTGAAGGGGTGTGTGATATGATTAGAGTAATGCTAAGACCAAGCTAAGACTAAACTAAGATAAGCATGGATGAATTATTTCAAGAAAACTTACATGTTGCCTAAGGATCTAGTCACATTATTCAAGAACAAGAACAAGCACAAGCATGTTTCGGTTTCTAGGCTTTTGTGTGTAGTCTAATTTCCACCTCTTGAACAAAATAAAACTTGTTTCTTAGTGATGTGTATTGTCAATTAGGACGAGTATTTAGCATTTTAGAAGTTGAGATTTGTGATTCATTCGTGTTCTTAATGCTTAATGCTCCTTTGCATGAGAAAGGCTAGGGATACATTCTATGGTTTTGGGTTGCATAGTTGTGTTTTCTTGTGTTGGTTGCATTATATGATGAATATTTGACATTGATGATTGTGAATATTGACCACTTTGGAGTGAATAAGATGGGGTGGAATCTCCGGGGTTGATGAAAAACAATCAATGGACTTTGAATGAGACCAAAAGGTTTATATGGTGAAGTCAAATGGCACCTAACGTTAGTGTGTGTTGCAGTTGCCCATGACTCATGGTAAGAAATTACCATGAGGTAAGACTCTGATGAAGTACTCACAGCTGGTGGATGGACCTGTGATGTGATGTGGTAACCAGTAGGAGCAGACAGTTTTTGGGAAACCGCCTAGCATCCACTTTATGTAAAAACAACATTTAGAATGAATCAAAATCTGTTTATGAAAACAAGCATGTCAGGAAGTATGAAGAACTCTAATTTCGTTAAAATTGATGTTTTTTGTAAAAGCAAGTTCATGTCAGTCATGTATACATGTCATGTTTATTATCATGCATGCTTTTTATAAATTGATGTTAGCTTATACATATACGTTGCTGAGATTGAAAAATCTCACCATGGTAGTCCCAACTACCATTCCCACCCAGAATAGTGGAAGACGTGACAAGGCCACATGAAGCACAATATCCTCAGTTGGATGAGGTCGAGTAGGTCGGGAATGAGCATGGAGGAGCTTCTGGAGATCATAATCTAGTTTTTTAATGTCATCGTAACATTGATAGCCGAGTTGCGAGAGCGGCTTGATGTGTAGTTATGATTTGTGTTGCAGTTTGTAATTAAGGAGTTTTTGGTCTAGTATGATGTCTCTTTTGTATTGGAGACATGTTTGGATGGATGTTGAACTTGTTTAAGTATTAATGATATAAAATGTATTTTGGGATTTAGTTGTTCTAGTGTGATTTATGTATGCTAAAAATAATCCGCTGAGTTTGTTGTATACTATTAGAAGCATATTAAGTGCATTGCATGTTATATTTCATGAACTTAAGTATGTAACCTTGTGTTGTATGTCTCAACGCTTCAATCTCCGTCAAATCATAAGCGAAGGTTAGGAGCATCACAACAGGTGAGAAAAGGAGCCTGAAGAACTTGTCATATGAAAGGGGCTTGGGTAGAATGCATGGAGTGGTGGCCAGTGAGCAATGCTTAGTTACACACTCCTGACAAAGGGGCACATTAGCCTCACATGCTAGTAGTAACATGACATAGTTAATTGTTGTAATAGTATGGGAGGTGAAGATTTCAGTGGTGGTAGGTGTGTGTGATGGTGAGGTGCTAACAACAATATATGTGGAGAAGCAGGAGCAAAAATAATAGGGAGCAATAGTAAAAAGAGAGAGGGAGTTGGGAGAAACCGATCAAGAAGAGATCATAGCATACAACCCACAGGTTTTATTTGATATATACCTACGCTTGGCATTATGTCAATTTTAAATGAGAAGTTGCTCTCAAGATTCCAACTAATAGGAACTATGACAAAAATTAATTCTAAAAACAAAAACCAAAAAACAAAGAAGAACAAATAACATTAAACCTTCGTGGGTTGTTGCTAGCCAGAGCTTGATATTTTAATTTGGGGGAAGCGTTACAAGATGGCTTTATCTGAGAGAAATAAATTTGAAAGAAAGATTCGTAAAAAATCATAGAAAAATGAATTAAAGGTTTTTTTTTTTTAATTATAGGGTCGAAGCCCCTGAAACTTAAAATACTTGGGTCTACTTGTTGGGACCCCATCTAAAACCGCCCTAGGACAAGGTCCTAGGCATGCATGGACAACAAAGATCGGGCCACTCACGGGGTCAAGGCCAACCTTGGAGGACTTCCCTAGAGGTCCAGTGTATGCCCTAAGAAGATTGCATAAATGGCATGGGTCAAATAAAACATCGCTCACATTTTCCTACTTGACCGTGCCATGGTTCAGCCTTGACAGCCCATTGACACTGCCACTGACATGCCCTGACAGCCCCACAGGCCATGCCTTGACACTACTGCTGACATGCCATGGCTCGCCCAACAGCATGCCCAGCAGCCCACCAGCACGCCTAGCAGCCAGCCCCAGCGCCCACCATCCTGACCAACAGCATCAGCCGCCCACCAGCACCACAGGCAAGCCATGGCCCCAGCCATGGCACGCCCAGGACAGCCCCACAGACATGCCATGGCCCCTGCCATGGCGGCCACCTGACAGCACCATTGACATCCCATGGCCCCTGCCATGGCACGCACTTGATAGCATCACAGGCATGCCATGCCCCTGCCAAGGCACGCCCAAATCAGCACCACAGTCACGCCGCATGTATGCCATGGCAGCCATGACATGCCCTTGACAGCCCACGGTGCCGCTAATGACCATGCGTAGCCCAATGCATGGCCCAGCATGCGCACGCTCCTGCTTGCGCCCCAGCGCCGCACACCCAAGCATGCGCCCTTGCGTCGCATGCCCCTGCATGTGGTCCAGTGCACGCCAATGTGCCGCGTGCCCCAACGCCGCACACCCATACGTGCGCCCTTGCACCGCATGCCCTCACTTGCGCCCTAGCGCATGCCCCTGCGCCCCATGCCCATGCCTGCGACCCTGCGCCGCGTGGCCCTACGCACGCCCATGCTGACGCCCCTGCACAACCCCTTATGCCGCATGCCCATGCACACGCTCATGCTTGCGCCCCTGCACAAGCCCTTGTGCCGCACGCCCATGCGCACCCCCATGCTTGCGCCCCTGCGCACGCCCATGCTCGCGCCCCTACGCCTGCGCCCTTGTGCCGTACGCCCATGTGCAACACGCCCATGCTTGCGCCCCTGTGCAAGCCCTTGTGCTGCACGCCCATGCGCCGCACGCCCATGCCTGCGCCCTTGTGCCGCACGTCCCTGCCTGCGCCCAAGCGCCGCACGCCATGCCCCTGACTGGGCCACGCCAGACCAGCACCAGGAGCACATGGCCTGGCCATCAGCATGCCATGCACACAGCAACCCACTCCTAGCCCATGCCTAGGCCATGCAAGCCACTCACCAACAGCCATGCCATTAGCAAGCCCTGCCAGCCCTGCTAGCGTCCAACCCATGCTTGGGCCATGTCAGCCACATGCCAGCAAGCATGCTAGCCTTGTCAGTCATGCCCATGGCCCATGCCACGGGCCACCCAAGGCCACCAAGGGCCAACCTAGCCATGTACCATCATGGGGCCATCCAAGGCCATGTTATCTTATTATCTTTATTTAATTTATTTAATTATATTTCAAGGGACCAATTAGGGTTTCTACTTTGTAAATTCTATAAATAGGACCCTTAGCCTCTTAGTTTAGCATCTTTGGAATCCTTAGTCATTTGGCACTTTTCCTTTGTGGAAAGGTTTTGTGTGTTCTTGAAGAACACTTTCGGTGCTTAGCACTTGGGCTCTTTTGGGTGCAATTCGTGAATTCCAAAGAGAGGATTAACACCTTGCAATTCGTGAATAGGTGTTGTCCATTATCTACCTTAGATTCATCACCTTGCAATTCATTGAATAAGTGTTGAATCGCTATCTATCCATTTATCTATCTTTGATTCATCACCTTGCAATTCATTGAATAGGTGTTGAATCGCTATCTATCCATTTATCTATCTTGTTTCATCATCTTACAATTCATTGAATCGGTGTTGATTCAATTATCCATCTTGTGTTTATGTTTTCCATTCTATATTCAAAAAAATTAAAAATACATTGTTCTTATCTTTTCTAGTTGTTCTTATATTTTCCATCTTATTCATCTTTACTTTCTTGTAAATCAAAGACATCCTAAGCCTCAATCTTAGTATTCTTTGATTTCTCAAGATATCCAATAAACCATAAAGAGTCTTCATATTCCCTTGTCGAGTCTATCCATCCATTGTTCATACATTGCCTTGCATCCTTCCATCTCACAAACACAATCCATTCATCCATTTGATCCTTCCCACTCACATATTTCGGCCATCACCTTGTTTGCCCCACATAAGACTTAGCCTCCATCATTCCCATAACCCTAGCCGAAACTTCCCTTGTCCACACCTCTTTCCATAATTACCACTTACTATAACTAGCCTCCATCATACACTTTAGCCCTAACCAACACCCTTGTCTTCTATAAACCCTAGCCACCTCACAAGAGTCTCACAAGGTAATTCCCACCACATAGGAATCCTTAACCCATCTTCCAATCTCTCCAAATTCGAAATCCACCCTTTGCCCTAGTCAAACTTCAACTTCCCAACAACTCCTATGCATCTTACCATCTAGAATCAACCCTAGCCACCTTACCCATCATCCCAAACCTATCTTCCAACTCCAAATCCCTTGATTTAAGGAATTGCCAACCCATTCTCAGTCCCTTAAATCTATCCATCCCTACAATATCTCAAGCCAACCAAGACTTACCCCAATAGCCAAGACCGAATCTCAATCCTCTCCCATCTTCTAAATCCAATCCCTAAAATCACTCAACTTCCCTAGAATCACTCCATTCCTAGAATCTCTCAAGTCAACCAAAGACTTCCCACCTCTTGCCATATTCAAATCATACCTTCCTCATCTTACCATAACCAAATCTCATTTTCCATATCCAATCCCTCAAATCACTCATTCCCTAGAATCACTCAAATCAATCAAAGACTATCATCCTAACTTGCCATATTCAAATCCCATCCTCCATCTCCAAATCCCTAAACTCAAGGAACAACCCTAGACCCATTCAAACGCAACTTAGCTTCATCTTTAACCTAATTCCCACATTTCCCAAAGTGACTCATCAATCAAGGAGTCCTAGCCTCATCCAACCACATCCTTCCAACCCTAGCATCCCATCCTACACTCCAACCCTAAGCCAACTCTTCCAAATCTCGAAATTCCCCTTAGCCACCATCCAAACCCTAGCCCATCTTCATCATATCAACACTAAACATCATCCAAAAGGGCCCAACATCAAGGACAACCCATAAGCCGTTCCACATTGCATCAAACATGCATATTTGCCACTTAGATCACCCGAACTCATCATCATCATCATTTCCATCACTAAACACTATACCTTCATCAACCTAGGAACCCATCATTGCCATAATACGTGCAAAGCCAAGAAAGAAGGCTAGTCACATCGGTCATCACAAAGAAGAACCAAGGTGAGGACAACATAGTGTTTAGGGACTTGACTGAGGTCCCTAACATTAATTGGAAGCATGGGCTGGGCTTGCGCGTGCTGGCATGCTGATGGCCAGGCCATGTGCTGCTGGTGCTGGTCTGGCATGGCCCAGGCAGGGGCATGGCGTGCGGCGCATGGGCACAGGCAGGGACGTGCGGCACAAGAGCGCACGCATGGGAGTGCGGCGCATGGGCGTGCGGCACAAGGGCTTCCGCAGGGGCGCAAGCATGGGCATGCGACATATGGGCTTGCGCAGGGGCGTGCGTAGGGCCATGCGGCGCAGGGGCGCACGCATGGGCGTGGGGCACAGGGGCATGCGTTAGGGGGCAAGCGGGGCCAAGCGGCACAAAGGCGCACACATGGGTGTGCAGCGCTGGGGCACGCGGCACATTGGCGTGCTTTGGACTGCACGCAGGGGCACACGCATAGGTGTGTGGCACAGGGGCGCTCGCTGGGGCGCTCACAGGGGCATGCGCATGCTGGGCCATGCGCTAGGTTGTCATAGTCATTAGCCGCACCATGGGTTGTCAAGGGCATGTCATGGCTGGGGCCATGGCATGCATGCGGCGTGACTATGCTGCTGATCTGAGCATGCCTTGGCAGGGGCCATGGCATGCCTGTGATGCTGTCAAGTGCGTGCCATGGCAGGGGCCATGGCATGTCAATGGTGCTGTCAGGTGGCCGCCATGGTAGGGGCCATGGCATGTCTGTGGGGCTGTCTTGGGCATGCCATGGCTTGCCTGTGGTGCTGGTGGGCGGCTGATGCTGCTAGTCAGGATGGTGGGCGCTGGAGCTGCCTGCTAGGCGTGCTGGTGGGCTGCTGGGCATGCTGATGGGCGAGCCATCGCATGTCAGCAGTAGTGTCAAGGCATGGCCCATGGGGCTGTCAGGGCATGTCAATGGGCTGTCAAGGCTGAATCATGGCACGATCAAGTAGGAAAATGTGAGCCATGTTCTAATTGACCTATGCCATTCATGTGATCTTCTTAGGGCATACACTAGACCTCTAGGGAAGTCCTCCAAGGTTGGCCTTGACCTCGTGAGTGGCCCAACCTTTGTTGTCCATGCATGCCTAGGACCTTGTTCTAGGGCGGTTTTAGATGGGGTTTTTGATGGGGTCCCAACAATCCCCCTCCCTTTAAGTATATCCTTGCCCTCAAGGATCACTTTTGACAAACTCAAACCCACATAGTCTTTACTTGCCTCCTCCAAGGCAAAACAATTTTCCCCATCAATACACAATGTCTTGGACATGATGGCTTCACAAGGCGTGACTTCCTTGGTGGCTAAAGTGGTCCAACTTCTTTTCTTCTCCCCCATATCCTCCTTGCCTTTCCAAGGAACTTCGGTTTGCAAGGGTTGAGACCACTTGCTCCCCATGTTCTTAGATTGGCACTTCACCATAGTAGTGCTTCTTTCTAAATTCTCCCCATTACTACTCTTAGACAAACCCACTCTATGCCTCATTGGTCCCGGGTCATAAGCCCGGTTTCCACTTCTCTCCTCATAGTGGTCTCTCTTGTATTTTTCTCATGGTGACTTCCACCTCTCTCTCGATAGTGTTTTCTCCCATTAATGTAGGCCTCTTGGCCATAAGGCCTCTCACTAATTTTTCTTTCAAGCCTTTCAAGACTTGTATTAGTCTCTCTTCTCATGGCCTCAAAGGTTCTTCTATTCTCTTCACTCCTACGACAAGTGGTTTTCATGGCCACCCTCAACTCGGCCAAAGTGGTAGTGACCTTGTCAAGGGTGTGGTTGAGCCTTGGGGCAAACCCCTCGGCTACTATAGTGTCCCCATACATGGTATTTCAATTTCCCCCAACTTTGTTTTAACAAGAACCAACAAAATAAAGGGATCCACGAGGGACTCCCCCAACCAAGTCACAAAGTTCAAGTTAACGCGTCGTTTACCTCTAGGAGAAGTGAGAACTTCTCAAAAACTTCAATGAAATCTCTTGACCAAGGACCAATTGATGTTAGTGCTTCTCAAGAGCACCAAGCAAGATGACCCTCTGAATGAAAGCACCAATTAATATTAGGGACCTCGGTCAAGTCCCTAAACACTATGTTGTCCTCACCTTGGTTCTTCTTTGTGATGACCGATGTGACTAGCCTTCTTGCTTGGATTTGTACGTATTATGGCAATGATGGGTTCCTAGGTTGATGAAGGTATAGTGTTTAGTGATGAAAATGATGATGATGATGAGTTCGGGTGATCTAAGTGGCGAATATGCATGTTTGACGCAATGTGGAACGGCTTATGGGTTGCCCTTGATGTTGGGCCCTTTTGGATGATGTTTAGGGTTGATATGATGAAGATGGGCTAGGATTTGGATGGTGGCTAAGGGGAATTTCGAGATTTGGAAGAGTTGGCTTAGGGTTGGAGTGTAGGATGGGATGCTAAGGTTGGAAGGATATGGTTGGATGAGGCTAGGACTCCTTGATTGATGAGTCACTTTGGAAAAGATGGGAATTAGGTTAAAGATGAAGCGAAGTTGTGTTTGAATGGGTCTAGGGTTGTTCCTTGAGTTTAGGGATTTGGAGATGGAGAATGGGATTTGAATATGGCAAGTTAGGATGATAGTCTTTGATTGTTTTGAGTGATTCTAGGGAATGAGTGATTTGAAGGATTGGATATGGAAGATGAGATTTGGTTATGGTAAGATGAGGAAGGTATGATTTGAATATGGCAAGAGGTAGGAAGTCTTTGGTTGACTTGAGAGATTCTAGGAATGGAGTGATTTTAGGGAAGTTGAGTGATTTTAGGGATTGGATTTAGAAGATGGGAGAGGATTGTGATTCGGTCTTGGTTATTGGGGTAAGTCTTGGTTGGCTTGAGATATTGTAGGGATGGATAGATTTAAGAGATTGAGAATGGGTTGGCAATTCCTTAAATCAAGGGATTTGGAGTTGGAAGATAGGTTTGGGATGATGGGTAAGGTGGCTAGGGTTGATTATAGATGGTAAGATGCATAGGAGTTGTTGGGAAGTTGAAGTTTGACTAGGGCAAAGGGTGGATTTCGAATTTGGAGGGATTGGAAGATGGGTTAAGGATTTCTAAGTGGTGGGAATTACCTTGTGGGACTCTTGTGAGGTGGCTAGGGTTTATAGAAGACAAGGGTGTTGGTTAGGGCTAAAGTGTATGATGGAGGCTAGTTATGGTAAGTGGTAATTATGGAAAGAGATGTGGACAAGGGAAGTTTTAGCTAGGTCAAGTGTGGGTAAAGGAAGGCTCATTTTGGGAAGTGGAGCTTATGGATATATGGTGTTTCAGCTAGGGTTATGGGAATAATGGAGGCTAGGTCTTATGTGGGGCAAACAAAGTAATGGCCGAAATATGTGAGTGGGAAGGATCAAATGGATGAATGGATTGTGTTTGTGAGATGGAAGGATGCAAGGCAATGTATGAACAATGGATGGATAGACTCGACAAGGGAATATGAAGACTCTTTATGGTTTATATGGATATCTTGAGAAATCAAAGAATACTAAGATTGAGGCTTAAGATGTCTTTGATTTGCAAGAAAGTAAAGATGAATAAGATGGAAAATATAAGAACAACTAGAAAAGATAAGAACAATGTATTTTGATTTTTTTGAATATAGAGTGGAAAACATAAACACAAGATGGATAATTGAATCAACACCGATTCAATGAATTGTAAGATGATGAAACAAGATAGATAAATGGATAGATAGCGATTCAACACCTATTCAATGAATTGCAAGGTGATGAATCAAAGATAGATAAATGGATAGATAGCGATTCAACACCTATTCAATGAATTGCAAGGTGATGAATCTAAGGTAGATAATGGACAACACCTATTCATGAATTGCAAGGTGTTAATCCTCTCTTTGGGATTCACGAATTGCACCCAAAAGAGCCCAAGTGCTAAGCACCGAAAGTGTTCTTCAAGAACACACCAAACCTTTCCACAAAGGAAAAATGTCAAATGACTAAGAATTCCAAAGATGCTAAACTAAGAGGCTAAGGGTCCTATTTATAGAGTTTACAAAGTGGAAACCCTAATTGGTCCCTTGAAATATAACTAAATAAATTAAATAAAGATAATAAGATAACAAGGCCTTGGATGGCCCCATGATGGTACATGGCTAGGTTGGCCCTTGGTGGCCTTGGGTGGCTCGTGGCATGGGTCATGGGCATGACTGACATGGCTAGCATGCTTGCTGGCATGTGGCTGACATGGCCCAAGCATGGGCTAGACGCTGGCATGGCTGGCAGGGCTTGCTAATGGCATGGCTGCATGGCTGCTGGCGAGTGGCTTGCATGGCCCAGGCATGGGCTGGGCGTGGGCTGCTGTGTGCATGGCATGGCTGTGCACGCAGGTGTGCACGTGCTGGCATGCTGATGGCCAGGCCATGTGCTGCTAGTGCTGGTCTGGTGTGGCCTAGGCAAGGGCATGGCGTGCGGCGCATGGGCGCAGGCAGGGACGTGCGGCACAAGGGCGCAAGCATGGGCGTGCGGCGCATGGGCACGCGGCACAAGGGCTTGCGCAGGGGCTCAAGCATGGGTGTGCGCATGGGCATGCGGCACAAGGGTTTGCACAGGGGCGCAAGCATGGGCGTGCGGCACATGGGCTTGCGCAGGGGCGCGAGCATGGGCGTACATAGGGCCACGCGGTGCAGGGATGCACGAATGGGCTTGGGGTTCAGGGGCGCAAGCGGGGGCATGCGACACAAGGGCGCACGCATGGGTGTGCGGCGCTGGGGCACACGCAGGGGCGTGCGCATGCTGGGCCATGCGCTGGGCTGGGCATGGTCATTAGCCGCACCATGGGCTGTCAAGGGCATGTCATGGCTGGGGCCATGGCATGCATGCGACGTGACTGTAGTGCTGGTCTGGGCGTGCCTTGGCAGGGGCCATGGCATGCCTGTGGTGCTGTCAAGTGCGTGCCATGGCAGGGGCCATGGCATGTCAATGGTGCTATCAGGTGGCCGCCATGGCAAGGGCCATGGCATGTCTGTGGGGCTGTCCTGGGTGTGCCATGGCTGGGGCCATGGCTTGCCTGTGGTGCTAGTGGGCGGCTGATGCTGTTGGTCAGGATGGTGGGCGTTGGGGCTGCCTGCTAGGCGTGCTGGTGGGCTGCTGGGCATGCTGATGGGCGAGTCATGGCATGTCAGCAATAGTGTCAAGGCATGGCCCTTGGGGCTGTCAGGGCATGTCAGCTGCAGTGTCAATGGGCTGTCAAGGCTGAACCATGGCACGGTCAAGTAGGAAAATGTGAGCCATGTTCTAATTGACCCGTGCCATTCATGCAATCTTCTTAGGGCATACACTAGACCTCTAGGGAAGTCCTCCAAGGTTGGCCTTGACCCCGTGAGTGGCCCGACCTTTGTTGTCCATGCATGCCTAGGACCTTGTCATAGGGCGGTTTTAGATGGGGTCCCAACATTACTCCAAGTAATGATCAAGACCATCTAGCATGTGGAGGTGAGATGATTCGCTTCTCCCTGTCCAGCCCTTATTCACCAACACCATGGGATAAAGACGATCTTATTCACCAACACCACAGGATAAAGATGATCGGAAACTTTCCCCACCCTCTCCCATCATGTGAGATGGAGGACATCCTAGGTAAGTCTTAGGAAGATAGCCCCTTCCGTTTGGCTATAATGGTGACAAATGCCCCCACCCCCTTTTGCTTCATCATGTGTTATTGGAGTTGAGAGAATCCCCAAGTTCACATGGGTTAGGGATCCTTTGGCCATGGTAGTATGTTGTAGTGAAGGTCCTTGAAATTTTTCTCTAAAATAAATTTGTTAATCTTAGGTCACAAATAGTAGTGATAGTTGTAGTAATTCGTGTTCATATAATGTCAAGTCATGACTAACAAGTATTTAACTATATGGGGCAATTCAGACACAACCCGCTTAATAAAATGGGTTAAATCCTAAAACATTATAAAGACACGTAGCCCGGCACAATAAAATATAAAGCAATTTCATTAGTGATAAAAAAATTACATACAAGCTGCATTGCGATGATGCACAGATATATACATTTATAAAAAGGAAAAGAAAGGGGAACAAGAGCAAAATAAAAAAATAGTAGTTGCACCAAGAAGCAAGGGCGTAGAGACTTCAAGCACCATGACCAGAGACCTCGGCATCGAGATCAGGATCGCTGGGCTCGAAAGTAATAGGCTCAGACATGGCCAGTAAGACAGGACCTGTAAAAGCATCAGGGATATCTTTCATCCCCAACTTGTGGCTGACCTCGAACGCTTTTTTGTCAATGGCAACCTGGGTAAGGTCAAGGTCCCCCAAATATTTCTCGAGAGTCCGCGAACATAGATACGGTCTCTCCAAAATGTGGTCATGCATCGACCTAATGTCCTCAGCCCACCCATGCCCCCACGTGGTATCGTGGATGCTCACGACCGACTTTATCTGGCTATCCAGGCGGGAGGCAACGTCTTGCACTCGGGACAAGTCGCCCCAAATATTCGCGACAAGACGCTCCATCTGTCAGGCGTCTTCCTTTGCCTTCTTCTTAAGCTTATTCCAATGGCGGTTAAGCTTCTCGATTTTCTTGCCACCCTCCTCCAAGGCGAGCCGTACCTCCCTTAGCTCTTGCTCCGGCTGATCCCTTTCTTTCCTCTCGCTGTGAGAGCAACGAAGGGAAGTTTAGGTCATCGAGCGAAAGTCCTGGTTTTCCTACTCAATGACCTTCTGGCAGTCGACAATTAAGGCTGCTAGTTGAGAGAAACCCTAACAACAAGAGAGGTCAACATGGAACGATCAGTAAAGGGAATTTACGAAATAGCGAAAGAAAGAAAAAAGACAGAAAAAAAAGTCATCGAACCTCTTGGAAAAAGCTAAACAAACACTTGGCGACGTGACTGATGGCTTCCACGTGACACCCCCCCTTTTCCAGCCGCGCCAAAGGGGGAATAACTTCCACCAAAACCTTTGTGTCAAATGCTTGTGTGGCCCCCTCGGCTTGACGAGCTCCGTCACTAGCCTCTCCAATTTCAAGGGCCAGAGGATGACCCTTGACGTTTTCTACATGAAGAGGGACAACCTCTTTAGCAACCGTTCCCGCCTGGACAAAGGGATCTCTGCACGAACCCCCCAAACCTTAGCCGACTACAACATCTAGAAGAAAACCGCCTTTTGCTTGGTGCTCCACCTCCGCGACAAGATTACTAGAAGTAGCAGCTACTGCCCTCTCAATAATGAGGTCCCAAGCCTCCAAGCGACTTAAGCTCCTCCCCACCTACCACAAACACCGGATTGTCCTGTCCCATGGCAGCAGGCAAAGGCATTGTCTCTTCCTTGCCTTCTAAGGAGCGACTGCTGGTAACTAAACGAGCAGAAGAAGGGGAAGAGATCCCTAGAGGACTCCCCCCCCAACATCGACCCACCAGGAATCCTGACCGCCAAGACACCCTGGAGTAGGGCGCCAAGGTCATCGGTTTTCGGAAACACATCATAGACATTAGTTGGTGGAGATGGCACCACAGGAACCTCAGTCAAGGGGTCTCTCATCGATGGGTCCAAGGGCTCCAAAGGGAAAGATTCCATCGACACCTTCACGTCAATAGCACAGTAGGACGCTTCCACTGGTGTCACCAGGAAAACGAAACGATGGGCCTCAGGCATAGTAAACGCCCCGCCCTTCAGAAATAGGGACTCCAGAAAAGGGCCTGCTGTCTACCCTAGTCCTCTCCAAGCGAGGTTTCTTCCCCTTGCTCAACGGAGAAGATCCAAAGGGCGCTTTCAAACAAGAGTGACCCGAGGCAGGGTAATAGTCACCCTATCTTCAAAAGGAACGTGACTGAGAGAAGGCAAAGAAACCCTTAGGATCTCCTCGGAAATAAGAGCTTTGGAGAAGATGCTATTGGGGTTCTTCTTCACCCACTACCTAACGGTGGCCATCGAACGCACTGCCTTATCCTTAGGAACCCTTCTCCAATCACTTTAAATCGAGAATTCGCAATGGTTCACTTGACCAGCCGAGAACTCCTATCCTCGGCCAGACACGAAAAAGAACTTCAGTGACCAGTCATTCAGCTTGCAATATCATGATTCCAGATTAACAAGGGTGTGCATTGCCTTGAAATTGCAAACATTCCCTTTCTGCCGCAGCACCTTGTGAGTGGGGAGAAATTCACGGCCGGTGAGGTCAGCCTACTTCAAGTCTGGCTCTTGCAAGGCACATCGCTAGATAATACTGTAGAAAATCAAAAGCCTCCAAGCATTCGGGTGAAACTAGGATGGGGCTAGACCAAGGCGATCCAACAAATCATGAATGGGGCGAGGGAAAGGAAGACTCAAGCCACACGAAAACCTAGAAGGAAAGAGGGCAACTCAGGAAGAGTGACCCACGGTGTCAATGGCACCCTCGTGTGGACTAGGGACCTCGAAAATCATTGATTTCGACACCTGGTAAGTAAGGGCCAAAGATGTTAGCATTGCTGCTTGGACATTTGAGCACCAAGCCCTGCCCTAGAAAAGTGGCCCAGCATTGCCAACCTTTGGAGTGTCTCCCCCACTGGAAGCCTTAAGTTGGGTAGATTTCTCAGAGGCCATTGAAGAAGAAGTAGAATGTAGCAGAAAAAAGAGAAAGGAGTATAAGTGAAAAGGAGGAAGAGTTAGGAGAATAAGGATGATAAGAGGATTACAATGCGGTGAAAGGAGATAAGACTATAATCCCATCGCATTTATATAGGAGGAAGGAAGCGGTTAATCTCTCATGCCCTGTAGCAGAAGGAAAAGGAGCAGAAAGCTTCGAATCCTGAAAAGTACGCACCACGAAGAGACATGAAGGTGAAAGGTCACTTGACGCCCTTGATAATGATACAACTGAAAAGATGCCATCAAATTTATCAAGAAATGTGCCAACAAAAGTGGGAAGGGAAATGATATCGGGATAGCCAAGTGATGAGGAATCACCCCAAACTTCGAAGTGGCACACATGTCAGTAGAGGGATCCCGGCCTCGACGTCAAGGTGGATTTAAGATTAAAAATAATTGTCACCTTGCGAGTCCAATGAGAATTAGCAGGGTAACTGTAAGGATTTTTCCCCCCTTTGTCTTAGCGGGCCTGAGAAGGGCAGCTGTGGAAACAAGAAGCGATGGCCTAGCCCAGAACAAGTAGACTTTTAGGCCCGGCCCACGAGTAGTTTCCCTTAGATGCAACCTCCATGAAAGAGTGTACTACATGGGGATGGGACTTGCAGACCTGGAAACCCCTCAAATAGTGTCCAACCCTTGAGTACTTATCCATGTAAATGGGCGAGAAGTAAAAGGCACCCTATGGCACCACTACTTAAGCTACAAGCAACATTAATGACGTCATTGCAGAGCCACGCCATATTAAATGATTATGACAGAAGTAACAATACGAATGACACAAACTCCATGAGGGCAGACATGATCTATCCTCCCCAGACTCTTGGTATAAATAGCAACTCTCGGGTACAAGAGTTGGCTCTTTTTTATCCCTAGGTTGTCTCACTTATTTGCAAACTTCCAAGAGATTTTACTGACTTTGGCATCGAAGACTCCCCAATCCCAAGGCCACCCTCTCCTAGTTGCATTCTTCTCTATTTTCCCAGGCCCAATTCTGAAGACCTAAGTTGCTATAACCTAACTCAAAGGTGTATGAAACACGACGTTAACACATATTATTCATGTATAATAATAATTTAATAACATATAATTAATATAGCATTTGATGTAACATTATCATTAAAAATTTTAATTTTATAACATGAACATTTGATCATATGTTATTAATATAAACTATATATATATTATGGACAAATACATTTTATAGCATAATAATTATAATATATTTTCTTTTTGATAAATACATTTCTCTACATTTGATCATATATACTCATATAAAAAGTGTATGTAACCATCATATTATTACTAACATATATAATCAAATATATAAATAAGTTAGACATTAACATATTATCATTAGCATATTATTACTAACATATGTAATCAAATACTATATTACTATATGATACTATTATATATATAAATATACTATATTAATACTAATACTAATACTATTAGTAATCCACTATATATAAATAACTATATAAATCACTATAGAATTAGTAGTTATACTAATACTATATCAGTATATGATACTAAAGTATTAGTATTTATACTACATTATCACTAACACATTGATGTGGGGGGATTCGAGTCCGAATTCGAGGCCAATGAGGCTTAGCTGACAAATGCAACGTTAAAAACACTAGACTACTTTGAGAAAGTAGACCAGTGCAAAACTAGCAGGAAAAGATAAGGATTTGGGCAAGAAGCAGTAGATTTGATCGAGGAGACTTATCTCTTGGTTGGGCGAGGAGAAATGGGCGACATACGTATTTTAACTATAACTTTGGCTACAAGTGTTAGAATTGCGCATATGACCCTAATTTGAAAAACTCTTTTTGCCTGGTGGGCTGATTGTCGACCCCATTTTAGTTAAATCTTTCATTTTTGATTAATTTTATTTTAGGATAATGTTTATCTTTAGTAATGATTTTATTCCAGATTCTTAGGCTAGATGTTAGTCATAGTTATCTTATTCAGTATTCTATTGTTTGGCCTTCATTACAGTTTTGCCATTTTTCGTTAGTTATTTAAGCCCGGCTTGTGGGCTTCAAGAGGGAATGATTGATTTATTTTTAAAGTAAAACCCTAATTTAAGAGTTTATCTCTGTTTGCGATTTTTCTCAATCTCAATCTCTAGTTTCCGTTTGCGATTTAATAAAAGATTGTCTTGTTCTTCCTCTTTGGATAAAACATTGATTGTTTTATTCAAAGGTTTACAACAAGATTCATTACAGTTACAACCAAGTTTGATATCAGGAGAATCAATAGATTTAGTTTCAGAGTGATATTCAGAATCACTTGAGCTAAAATCTTGGACATCTGATGAAGAAGTTGAATGTGTTTCTAGGAGTCGAAACAATTCTTCTTGATCAATGACGTCAATATTTAACTGATTAAGCTTCTTTTTGAATTTATTGAGCTTCTGGGGACATTTATCAGCAAAATATCCAGATTTGCCACAATTGTAACAATTTCCTTTTGTAAAATTTTTTTTCTTAGAAAAAGATTTATTTTTAGAAAAAGGATTTTTATAAGATTTTTTATAAAAATCATCACGAGATTTTCTCCTTATTTCCCTATGAGGTTTAGAAAACTTAGTAGAATTATGCTTTCTTCTAGATGGAGCAACAGGAGGAAAACCATATTTGTTGACAAAAATTTCTCATTTCATATTTGGCTTTCGAGCTGTTCTTCAGCTGTTCACAAAGCATTCTTTGTTCATTACACATACGAATATCAAGTTTCTTAATTATACTGACAATGTCACAATATGTGTAATTGTCATAATTAAGAAATCTCAAGTTATCTGTAAGTTCATCTTTGACTTTATGAGCAAATAAACGAGGTAGTCCATCAATAAATTTCTTTTTCCAGTAAGGCTTATGACTATCGTCACGGAGCATTACTCTGGAAATAAAAACATCTTGATACCAGCTATAATCAGACATAGTATGGCATCTCAAATTATTCAAATAATTAGAAATTCGATTGGTAATATTGGAATGAGTACCAATAAAATACTTAATAATTGTATAGATCAAAATATTAACACCATCAGGATGAGCTCTTCCAATAGTTTCATAAAAAATAGGCAACCCTTCTTCATTACGCTGAACAGCCGGCCTTATGCATGCATGAGTATGAACAAATATGAGGAGGCATAGCCGACCGATGCATGATATGATTATGCAAAAATAAGATAAGATATGAAAATAAACTTGTATTCAAATTAATATAAACAAAATACAATTTGAATCACAAGATTACAAGTATTAGGGCACAAGATCATAGGTGGGAGAGTAGGGGATGGAAGAAGAAGAGAAGGAAGGAGGGAGTACCGAGAGAGAGAGAGAGAGAGAGAGAAGAGAAAATTAAGTAATTAAATGATACCTCAGACTGAGACCAGGCTTCCCTTTTATAAGTGAAGGGAGCACTGTTATAACAGTAATTATGAATAGTTAAATGAAATAGTAAAATTAAAAAGTCGGTCATGAACAGTAAAAGTGAATAGTACTTTTTACTATTCAATACAGCAATCAATTATTGATGATGTCATATCTTATTCGGTAGAGAATTTGACATCATGTTGGTAAGCAGATGCTGATCATCATTCTATTCAATGGGGAACTTTGAATCAGCTTTGAAATAGTAAAATCAATCTTCCCATTCAGTGGAGAAATCTTGATTTATCATTCATCATCGGACAGTCTTGGAGTGTCATACTCCTTGTCATGTCCCAAGAGAGAGTAAGGATCATTGTCAACCGAAGCCTCTGAAGATGCTTCTGATTTATCAGAGTCTTCTTGTGTGATTGACTTTGTAAGCAATTTAATAAAATCCTTATTATCAAGTCCAGGAATAATGTTCTTTTTCTTGGTCTTGGAGGATTTATCAGACTTTGTAAAAGCAGTTGAAACAGTTGCTTTTCCTTTATTCTTGGTAGAGAAAGAAGTAGGGGCCTGGATTCTGGGAGGTCCAGGTTAAGCAGATGTATTAAGAGAACCATAGGGATTTTCTGGAAACTCTACCTTGTCTTGTAAATCAGGAGCAGTTTGTGGAAAATCTCTAATCACATAATTAATAATATCTTGGGAGAAGCGGTACTTATCCCACCATTTGGTGAAGCAATGTCTCACGAGGATGTCACCATTCCGTTCATAACTCCATCTCATTATCCACGAAAGTTTATACCATTGGCAAAAATGGAGATCAGAAGGGAATTTTTGTTGGTGTCTATCCAACTTTGTGGTAGCAACATTAGTGAAGCATTTGAATTCGATTTATCAAACTTCTTGGATTCAAAAAAGTTTTAATACTGCTTTTCATGTTAGAACAGTTGAACAAACCTATTCTATTTCAAAATCAGATGAAAAATGCTAACTTTTTACTAAGAAACTTATTCAAGATTTCTTAGCAAAAGGTTACAAATTTTTACATATTGGTTCTTTTCAAGTTACTGTCAAACCTTTAACTAGGAAATGCATCAACGGATCTGTTCTTTTGTGCTTACGAGACACTCGTTTTTGAGATTTTGAAACCAGTGCTCTTGGCATAATTCAGTCCTCTTTGTTTAATGGCCCTGTCCATTTTGACTGTTTCCTGATATTTTGATTGCTTTGGATGATCCTCATATCAGTATAATTAAGAAACTTGGTATCCGTATGTGTAATGATAAAAAAATGTTTATTTAACAGCTGAAGAACAGCTTAAAAGCCAAATGTGAAATGGAAAATTTTTGTCAACAATATTGCTTTCCTCCTATTGCTCCATCTAGACGAAAGCATAATTCTACTAAGTTTTCTGAACCTCATAGGGAAACAAGGAGAAAATCCCGTGATGATTTTTATAAAAAAAACCATTGTCAATCAAAGCCTCTGAAGATGCTTCTGATTTGTCAGAGTTTTCTTGTGTGATTGACTTTGTGAACAATTTATTTAAATCCTTATTATCAAGTTCAGGAATAATGTTCTTTTTCTTGGTCTTGGAGGATTTATCAGACTTTGTAGAAGCAGTTGAAATAGTTGCTTTTCCTTTATTCTTGATAGAGGAAGAAGCAGGGGCCTGGATTCTAGGAGGTCTAGTTGAAGCAGATGTATTAAGAGAACCATAGGGATTTTCTGGAAACTCTACCATGTCTTGTAAATCAGGAGCAGTTTGTGAAAAATCTCTAATCACATAATTAATAATATCTTGGGAGAAGCAGTACTTATCCCACCATTTGGTGAAGCAATGTCTCACGAGGATGTCACCATTCCGTTCATAACTCTATCTCATTATCCACAGAAGTTTATACCGTTGGCAAAAATGGAGATCATCAGCCTCTTCCTTTACAGATTTATCCTTGGATGTTTGAGCATCCTTAGTAGAATAATAAGCAGAAGTAATCTGAGAGGATGTTATGAGTCCTTTCAGTTTTAAATCAGGGTTAACAGGTAAATCAAGATTTGGTTGGGCTGTCTTGGCCAAGTCTTCCAGAAATTGTTGGAGTTTTTGATCTCTTCTTACTGGAATCTCAGAAACAGAACCAACAAAAGAAGATCTAGACCCTGCAAAAGAATTTCTTCTTAAGCTTGGAGTGCTAGTTTGATCAAAACTGATTTTAACAGTTCCATCTAAAAATTGTTGAATATAATCAATATTGGAATTAATAGGAATATTTCTAGCTGGAGGAGGAACTTCATTTTCCAAGATCCATTCTTTGGGAAGAGTAATATCATTCCAGTGAATGATTTTTGAAACTTGAATATTCGCATTCTAAGTAGAACTCTGAATAAGCAAAGTTTTTTCAGCAGTAGATTTTAAAACAGTTTTGGGATTTAAACTAGTTTTTAAAAGACGATAATAAATCCTATAAACAAGAGTAAGAGATTTACTTCCTTCTAGCATATCATAGCCAAAAGTTGAAATATTTAAAGTTAAAATTTTGATATTATGAGGATCATCCAAAGTAATCAAAATATCAGGGAAACAATCAAAATGGACAGGGCCATTAAATAAAGAGGATTTAATTATGGTAAGAGTATTGGTTTCAAAATCTTGAAAACGAGTGTCTCGTAAACTCAAAAGAACAGATGCGTTGATGCATTTCCTAGTTAAAGGTTTGACAGCAGCTTGAATAGAACCAATATGTAAAATTTGTATCATTTTGCTAAGAATTCTTGAAAGTTTCTTAGTAAAAAGATAGCATTTTTCATCTGATTTTGAAATAGAATAGGTTTGTTCAACTGTTCTAACATGAAAAGCAGTATTAAAACTTCTTTGAATCCAATAAGTTTGATAAATCGAATTTGAATCAATTTTGAGAATTTCTCAATCATTAAAATATTTGAAACAGAGTCATCAAAAGAACAATCTTCCTCATTAATGATATCAAGTGGTATTGACGACTTGGAACTAATTGCTGAATTAGATCTAAACATTCTTTCCAATTTGTTATTAAACAAACCAGTTTTTCGCACCTTAGTGCCTAGGTACTCTCATCTCACCCCTATACCTAGTTACCCTAACGCTATTCCAGCAAAACGGGTCTTACAAGGTTCTGGGTCTCTTGAAGAAAGAACAATAGACAAAGTAGGAATTCAGATATTAGGTTGTAGAACAAAACAAACGAAATCAGAAGAAATAATTACGAATAATAAGAAACAAGAGCCAAATGGCTCTGATACGAAAAGGGGACGGAAGCAGATAAAGAGAGAGAAAAGAGCAAAGAAAAGAAAGTAAAGGAAGATATAAAACAAAAGAAAGAAAAGGAGAGAAAGCAATTAGGGAAGATGCACAGTTAATCAATGTTTTATCCAAAGAGGAAGAACAAGACAATCTTTTATTAACCCTTATTTCTCAAATCACTAATCCAGAACTCAAAGAAGAATACCTTCTTAGATTCAAGAAGAATCTGTTTCGTAAAGAACCAAAAACTTCTAAACAAAGGATTAGTTTTCAAGACACTTTGGAGAGATTTCAAAAACAAAAACTCAAGTTGTCTCTACAAATGATTTACACCATGAAATTAATTTAATCAAAAAAGAGATTTCTGAACTCAAATCTGAGATCAATAATCTTAAAATTGAAAATAATGAGTTAAAAGATTTTAAACAAGAATTTTTACGTTTTCAAATTGATAAACAATTTGATCAAGAGATCTTTCTGATAATGAGCAAACCAATGATTCAGACCTTGGTAAAAAAGAAGATAAAACTTCTGATAACCAGATCTGCTTAGTCCATCATACAATTCCTCCAAAATGATTTTCTCGTGTTACCATTGTGATTTCCTATGAGTTTTCATTTTCTATCGTTGCCATGATTGATTCCGGTTCTGATTTAAATTGTATTCAAGAAGGGTTGATTCCCAGTAAATATTTTGAAAAATCTACTGAGAAATTATCTTCAACAAATGGATCACAAATGAAGATCAATTATGAGCTCAACAATGCTCATGTTTCCCAAGATAATTTCTGTTTTAAAATTTCCTCTATTTTAGTCCGAAATATGTCTGATAAAGTCATATTAGGAATTTCTTTTATTTCTTCTTTATACCCTTTCATAACTGAAAATGATGGTATTACTATCAGAACCTTCTTGGTTAGAAAGTTAAATTTCATTTTACTTCTTGGAACGAAATTAATGCTTACAAAAGTTTGAAATATTTGCTTTCTATTAAAACCAAACATCTATGTTTCTTACAACAAGAAATCATATACCAAAAGATTACTAACCATTCGTCTAGCAATTTGCTTCAATTAAAAATTGATGATTTTAACAAAAAATTAATTTTTGAAGTTTGTTCTAATCTTCCCAATGCTTTTTGGCATATGAAGAAATATGTTGTTTCTCTTTCTTATATTAAGGATTTTAATGAGAAAAATATCCCAACTAAAGCTCACACTATTAAGATGAATAGTGAGACTTTAGAATTTTGCAAAAAAGAAATAACTGATCTCCTCAATAAAAAGATAATCAGGCATAGTAAGTCGCCTTGATCTTGTGCTGCATTTTATGTTTAAAAAAATGCTGAAATTGAGCGTGGTACTCTCCGTCTAGTTATTAATTATAAACCTTTGAACAAAGTCTTAAAATGGATTAGGTACCTTATTCCTAATAAGACTGATTTGATTCATAGGCTTTATGATTCAGTGGTTTACTCCAAGTTTGACCTTAAGTCAGGATTTTGGCAAATCCAAATTAGCGAGTCAGACAAATACAAAATTACCTTTGCCACCCCTTTTGGCCATTTCGAATAGAATGTTATCCCTTTTGGTCTAAAAAATGCTCCAAGTGAATTTCAAAATATTATGAATGATATTTTTAATTCATATACTCAATTCTCCATTGTTTACATTGATGATATTCTTATATTTTCAAAATCTATTGATGAATATTGGAAACACCTGAATGCGTTTCTTGACATCATTTGATTAAATGGTCTTGTTGTTTCTGCTTGAAAAATAAAATTGTTTCAAACCAAGATCAGATTCCTTGGTTATGATATTTCTGAAGGCAAAATCAGGCCCATCAACTGGGCTATTGAATTTGCTGACAAATTCCCTGATGTAATTCTTGATAAAAAACAGTTACAGATATTTCTTGGATCTCTTAACTATGTTGCTGAATTCTACTAAGGTATGAGGAAACAATATCATTCTTTATTTAAATGACTACAACAAAATCCTCCGCCTTGGTCAGACATTCATACTGCTCTTGTTCAAAAAATCAAGGTACATGTTAAAACTCTTCCATGCCTTGAAATTCCTACTTTTGATTCTTTTAAAATTATTGAAACAAATGCCTCTGACATCAGTTATGGTGGTATTCTGAAACAAATTGTTTCATTAGGTTCTTTTGAACAAATTTTCATTTCCACTCCAAAACCTGGAACCCTGTACAAAGTAATTATAGTACTATTAAAAAAGAAATACTTTCTATAGTACTATGCATCTCCAAATTCCAAAGTGATTTACTTAATAAAAAATTCCTATTAAGGATTAATTCCAAAAGTGCTAAATATGTATTAAAAAATTATGTTCAAAATATTGCATCTAAACAAATTTTTGTACGATGGCAAGCTATTTTTTAATCCTAATATATACTATTAGTAATCCACTATATATAAATAATAATATATTATCACTATAGCCTATAATACAATTATAATATATATTATAATATAATATAATATATCACTAGATTATTGTAATGCCCTGGTCCCGGAGATCCAGAGAGTTAGCTACTGTAACCTAAAATCATTTCCAATAACACATTTGTAAATAACAGCAAAACTCCATAAAATATTAACTTATTTGTTCAACATAAATATCCATGTTCCTCCAAATGGACACAAAAGATATACCTCAATAAAATAAATTAAAATCTCCACAAAGACTCGAAAATATCCACGACTCAAAATACCAAAGTAACATAAAATAATAACACTACCAAATAAGACTTTCTAGTAAGTCCTTGTACCCTATGAGATTTATTCTTCTATGATCATCGAAACTTGCTAGTACTCCCTATTCTTGACTTACAACTAGTACATCAAAATTATCTAAAAAATGTTGTGAAGATAAATGGTGAGTTATCAAAAACTCAGTAAGCAGAGAACATTTACTAATATGTAAGCATGAGCACTTACAGAGTTCAGAATGCAGAACAAAATATTTATATTTTTAGAATGTAGAATCATAACATATTATCAAAATATCATAACAAAAGTTCAAAAATATTCTTATTCAGAATTCTTTTGGCATAGCATAATTGAAGCATCACATTATAACATAATTCGATGTTTAACCCATGTGGTAGGGTTGTGCAAACCCCGACTGCCAACCTAGTAGAAACAGAATGTGAAATCTTCTCCTTGTTATTCTTAGAGCTCCGAGTGTGCATATAAGAAAGACCACATAGAAAACCACTTTGGCTTCCAAAGTGAGTGCATCGGAAACATAAAAATTGGTACCAACTTGAACAAAGGCCATAGTTTTACACCCGTGGTAAGGTCAGAACTGAAAAGAAACAGAATGTTATGCTAGAGATTTTAGAAATCACATCATGTCATATCAGAGTACAGAACATCTTCATAACATAACAAAATCAGATCACAAAAAGGCCAAAATAACTCATGTTTACACCAGTCATGATAGAAAATACTTTCTTCTAAAATACAGTATCAAAAATTTAAGATTAGTTATATTAATCACAATTAATTAGGATAATCTTAAAATTGAAAATTATGGTTTAAAATGAAGAAAAGCACGTGAGACATGTATAGATGTGATTGTGTCTAAATGCTATGATAGGTATTGGTAGAGGTATTAGAAAAAATCGGTTGAAACCAAACCGGGCCGGTACATATATATTTTTAATTTTTTATATTATATATATTATATGCTATATTTCTAATTAATATAATATGAAATTCTAATCTTATTATTCAAGTCTATTAATCTTATAACATAAAATTAATATTCTAGCATAATTAGACACTAATTATATTATTTTAATCTTATTATCAAGTTTATTAATCTCACTAATAATATAGACACTACTTATATTATACTACTATAATTGAACATTAAAAAATTAATAATTGTTAATAATAAATACTAAATTCTCACAATTAAGTTTAGTATTAAAAAATTATAATATTAAACATATATTGTCACACATGTAAATGGTAAATCGGAAAACTGAACCAAAACTGAAAAACCTAAAGTTCCAGTTTTTGTATAAATCTGTCTGTATCAGTTCTTAAATTTCTAAAAAGGTATATACCGGTTCAGTTTCAAAATTTCTCTAAAACCGGACCGAACTGGACCAGTTACACCCTTAGGTATTTGACCAATTCGACATGCTTTCCCTTTTTTTTTTTTTTTTTGAAACATAAACATTCTTCATTGCATGAAACAGTATTATGGCCTTCAGCCGTTACAAGAGATCTAATTCCTGGGTTTACATAATCTAGATCTAGAATTTCATAACCCAGTGAGACAGTTTCCTTAGCTAGTTGATGTGCTACCTTGTTTGCCTCCCTCTTTACATGTTAAATTTCCCATTTTATATCTACCAAGGCAACTTTAGCATCCTCTACCAAGCAGCTAAGTACCCCATTCTGCTCTTTGTTTCGTCTCATAGCAATGACAACTTGGATTGAGTCTCCTTCTAAGACCACATTCTGTAAGTCCAGCCTTTTACATAACATTGCTACAGCAACTAGACCCCTTGCTTCTGCATTGGCTGACTGAGAACAAAAAGAGAGTGGTTGCATTAGAGAAGCTAGAACATCACCATCATTGTCTCGAATCACCACTCCAATGCCAAATTTGTACTCTGCCTCTCTGATTGCAACGTCCCAATTTAGTTTGAGCCAAGTTGGTGGTGGAGCTTCCCATGTTGTGTTGGCCTGGTGATGCATTAATCTTTGTGATCCACCCTGCACTCCTTGTGTCTGTGTAAAATCCTGCTGAGCCTGCTGAGCTCTGTTGACTAAAGCAATTGGCGATAAGAAAAAGCCTTAAAAAATCCATTGATTTCTCCTATTCCACAAAGCCCTTGCTGTTTATGCAAATGAACAGATATCATCTTGGCCAATTTTATGAAACATAGAAAGAAAAATGGATCCAAAATCCTCCTCTGTGATTGCAGCTTTTTGTATTTTCCTATTTCCTAAACTCCATACATCTTGTGCAGATGGGCATGACTAGAGTATATGAGCTGAGGTTTCACTATCAATCTGACAAATGGGGCATAATGGATCTGTTGTGATCTTCCTTTCATACAGATTAAGTTTTGTAGGCAAAGCATCCTTAATAGCACGCCACATGAAAATTTTAACAGAATTTCTTGTTTGTAACTTCCATATTTGTTTCCAGAGCTCACATTGATTCCCTCTTGTTGATGATTCCCCCATCTTACTTCTCTATAGCTAATTGTACAGGTGATATGCACTTCTAACCATGAATTCACCATTTGATGTACATTTCCACACCAATTTATCTTCACTAGCAATCTGTGAAACAGGAAGATTTGGAATCTCCTTTACCTCTTCCTCATTGAAAGCATCCTTTAGAAGTTGCATGTTCCACCATCCACTGTTTTGATCAATTAATTCTGCAACCCTTGCATTTTCTATTAAAACTTTTGTTGGTGGTTGAATGTTGCATAGGCCAGGTCTGGGAATCCATTTATTCGTCCACACTTAAATTTTTTTTCCATTTGCAACTCTCCATATACAACCTCCTTGACTAAATCAACTACTGAGAATATACTTCTCCAAGCAAATGATGGTCTTGATCCTAATTTATCCTGTAGAATAGAAGAAAGGGAAATAGTTTGCCTTCAAAATTTTTACTGCCAGTGATGATGGATTTGTGAGAATTCTCCATACTTGTTTAGTTAAAAGGCTAGATTGAAACTTGCCAAATTCCTAAATCCCATTCCTCCTTCTGTTTTGCTCATAAGCTGTCCCATTTCTTCCAGTTTTGAAGCTTTTTCTTGAGATCCCCACCAAAACATTTACATCAAAGCATTCAATTTATTGCACAATACCTTTGGTAATGAAAGCACACTCATACTAGATGTTGGAATGGCTTGAATGATAGCCTTTATAAGAATCTCCTTGCC
>QEOT01002141.1:138750-157447 GCA_003123785.1 Pterocarya stenoptera | reverse complement strand
ACTTGAAATAATTAGAACATTCATATACATATACATGAATATAACATGTGAAGACTCAACATGGCATCTATCATTTTCAAAAAACTCCAAACATATCATTTAAACCAGGACTTCCAGTAAGTATCATTTGAACATAGCATGAATATACAAAGCTGTAAATCAACCATAGCATGCAACATTTGAGTATAATCTTTATTCAGTACAAGCAAAGTTTACACAGAGATATAAGTATATTATCCAAAGGTAAGTTAAAGGCTAACTTACAAAGTTTCTGACGTAAAAGAACACCAACAATCAAGCAAGTTGAAAGTGTATATTCTAATAGTTAGAATCTTGAAAAGAAAGACTTAGATCTAAGCGTTTTAACTCATGCTCCAAAAGGAACCACAAACCCTGATCCTATTCTTTGGATACCTCTCATGACCAAATCTCTAACAAGGCTTTCTATTGATGTTTGGCTTAACACCATACTTTACTTCTCTCATAGATGAAACCCTAAAACTAAAAGCTACTATCAAAAGAATGTTTTTTTTTAACAAAACCTAGAAGGGCCAGGTTGTAGGAAACATCCATTTCTTAGAAAATCACTTGAAAAAAGGAAGAGAGAACTCTCTCTTGAACTTGAAACTAAGGAGGATTTCTTATAGAATCTGAAAACCTCAAGCCAAAGGTTTCAGCCTCACGAAAAAGAAAAGATATACACATGAAGTTTTCTTGCCTTGCTCAGCTCCTAGAACCTCGAAGTCTTCAAACAACTAGGTGATGGTGATCGGTTTTGATGAAGGAAAATCTAGGGTTTTCCTTTTCTGTTCTTGGAGATGGGCGTGCGAGTGGAGAGAAGAGAGTGTGGAGAAAATTTTGCTGAAAACACAAATGACCCTTCGATCTCTCTCTTGGTGGCGTGGCCGAGTGTCTTAAATGCAGTCCTTTAAATGCTTCTCTTATCCACACGCCTAGGGTACACTAAGAGCTATCACTCTCTGCATGTATGACAAGCATCTCACCTATCACTAGGGTTACAGATTTTCGGAATTCTCTAGCCCCTTCCACCAAAAATCTCATTTGTCTCGTCTTTCCCTTTCTTTTCACCATTTTTGAAATCCTAAAGTCTCTACATGAATGCCAGGTGGCTTGTGTCCCTCCATTTTCAAAATATCCCTCTTCATCTTCCTCATGATTGTATTTTCTAGAAGCCTTAACACAGGCAATGGCCTAATGTCCCTTCCTATCCCTTTCATCATTTATTTCTCTTGGAACTCTAAAGGTCACTCAATACACGGACACCGTGTATCAATGCCCCTCTGATTTCTAAAACTTCCATCCCTCTTCTTCATGCCCTAGCTATAACGCCCCTTCTTCTTCCTCTCATCATTGTTTCTCTACTTAGGAAACTTAAACGGCTCTAATGCATGGAGGACAAGTGGCACCTCCATTGAGGTGGCTGAAACCCTAAACCTTCCTCCTTCAATTTTTGGTAATTTTCAGGATTTAAAATGCATGACTGCCAAGTGGCATTGTAGGTGATGGGGTAAGCGTGTGCCCTAGTGGAACCGAAATCCTAAGGCCTTTCCTCGTCCTTCTTATGACTTCTTCTAGAAGCTTGGTGGTTCATTGCATGTTTGCCAAGTGGCAAGTCTCTTGGCAAAACTAAAGCTCTCATTTCCTACGTGCCTCATGATTGTGCTTTGAAAATTCAAAAGTTTCCCTTCTTACTAAGCTCCAAGTGGCGGCTTCCTCTTCTCTTACAAACCCTAATGGGCTCTTCTCAAGCCCTAAACCCTATAGTGGCCGAAAAACACAAGGCCTAAGGCCTTTTCTTGAGCTTGGGCACCTACTTTACTTAATCAAAGGATAAAATCCACTTCACTCCTCTTGGATCTAATTTTATGATCCCTAGGGCTTAAGCCCACTTATGTCCAAATAGAAATTAAATCTCAAATTTAAGGACCTAGCTTGGGTTGGGATATCACAATATGATTTCTAAGTATTGCATAAATCGTTTCAAGCATGAAAGTTGAAGTTTGGGTGAATTGCAACAAAAATCAAGAGTTTGGCCTTTATGTGAATTGGCCGATGCATGGCTTATATAGTTCTGATTTGTTTTAAATCTTTCTTATTAGATGTTTGGATTCAAGAAAAAATTTATATTGGGTAAGATTTGGAGTTAGGATGCAAAATCTTTAATTTAGGGGCAAAATGGTCATTATCCACAAGTAGAAGGGGGAAGTGGCAATTTTGCCATGAGTCAGTAAATTTTATGTTTCTAAGTGTTTAGTGGGATATTGGGTTAATTACATTTTGCCCCTTCGAGCTTTCATTAAATTCACAATGTGCCTCCAAAAGTACTAATTGCATCAAAGTAGACCCTCGAACTTTCAAAACTTCCCAATCCTCCCCTTCCGTCTACCAGCAACGTTAAATCTAACGGAAATTCACTGCACGTGTTGCTCGTGTGCATAACATTCACTGCAAAGATGTAACTTTCATCTAATTTATTATCATTGACCATATAAAGTATAAAATAATATATGCTATCAATTAGTAATAAATCATTAATCATTAAATTTTTTTTTATTAATTTATATATGGTTAATGAATATCAAATAATTTCATTGTGTACATAAATTATTCATACTTGCTTGCAACTTAAGTATAAAATAATTTTATATATGGTTAATGATCAATGATTTATTATTAATTGATAGTATATATTGTTTTATATTTTATATGGTCAATGATAATAAATTAGATGAAAATTACATATTTACAGTGAATTTTTGTTAGATTTAACGCTGCTGGGAGACGGAATGGAGGATTGAAAAATTTTGAAAGTTCGAGGGTCTACTTTGATGCAATTAATTGTTTCGGAGGTACATTGTGATTTGAGTGGAAGTTCGAGGGGATAAAGTGTAATTAACTCTCAAATATTCAAACCCTTAGAAATATGTCATTTCATTTCACGCTACTTTTTACATCACACGCAATCACTGTAAGTTAGCCTCTAACTTACTCCAGTGTATGTGCGATGATAAGCTTATTGTTGTCATATTCTTGTCACTCAAGATTATTATAAATTGTTTACTATACCATGCCATGTCATTTATTGCAAGTACATGTTTATCTGTTACATACAATATTACGCCACGTCATCTGTCGCTCGCTCATTTGTTATATGCCATGCCATTTCACATGCATAGAGTATGACATGAAATATATTTTTTCAAGCCAATGGAGTCTTTTATTTTATCACGACCACTAGTGCTAGGATGGGTTTTATTCCAGTGGAACTCCATTGTCTATGCTAGAGTGTTTAAACTAGTGTGGAATTCTCTGGGTTGACAAAGCAAAAATCAACAGGCTTCAAATGAAAGCTAAATAACTGGTTTCCAGAGTCAAGTCAAACACCCAATGCCGGTGGTGCCAACCTCATTTATCATTTCAGTTATAATGATGTACTCACAGTTAGTGTAGATACCTATAATATGATGCGGTCTTGTCAAGATCACACGGCTCAAGTTCACTTTTAATCAAACATGTATACGTCCATGTCAATTTCAGTTCATATCATTCTTAGCTCATGTGAAGTTTAGTTCAGTTGAGTCATGTCACAACTATGTGCAATCACGATATTTTTCAAGTTGAGCACATGTCATGCTACTTGTCAAGTTCTATCACGCATATTCATGTTCATGTCACGATACATCCATGTCATTTTATGGTATGTATGGTCTAAATTATTGGATTATATTTTTTGGATAAGCAAATGGGTATATATTTATATAGAGAGTAATTCTACATACAACTGTGAAATGTGTAAATGCCGCGTAATCACTTTGAAAAAGAATGGGGTCCACAATAAAAAAAATTAATTTTTTTCATGTGGGTCCCATGTTTTATTCAATTTTTTCAAAGTGATTACACAGCAGTTACACAATTCACAATTATAAATATCTTTTCTCTTGTATATATAGTATCAACCAAAGTATGAAAGATCACGAAGGGGTAAGAGACTATAACAATTAACTTAGAAAAATCTAAACAATGCCGGACAATCGAGAAAAGGAAAATGATTTAAGGCAAACTTGGGGAAATGGGACCGCAATATAGTGTCGTGGTCCCACTAGATTCTTGACATTGAGGCTTCCTTATCAAGAAAAAGGCTGCTCTTATCTATGTTATTTGAGTTGAATCCACAATGGTCTTCAAAGGACATTAGTCAAGTAATCGAAGAAGATCTAGTTCACACTTATCACGTTGTAGCCAAAAGTATATCAGGTCTCCATTTCATTAAGTATTGCCCAAAGTATGGAAGATGATATGGATTTTGCAAGATCAGTACTTGCACAGGTTGATTCACATTTGAGTCTTTTTGAGAGCTGGGAAAGTGAAAGATCTAAAGGCTAGGACAAGTGGTAGTAGGTGATGTAGTAGTAGAGGAAGACGATAGAAAGGAGAGAGATAGTTGCAGCCTGCAAGTTGGTAGGAATATAAATGTAAAGGAAAAGATGGTATGGGTGGGAAGATGAAGAGAAAGAGAAGCCAAAAAAAAAAAAAAATCTAAACATAAGTCTCACACTCCTTTACACCACTTAAAAATATGTGATTTTATTTTTTTTCTCTCATATTTCAGATTAAAAATGCAGAGGGGTGTGAGGCTTCTTGCAACACGTCCCAAAAAAAATTCCCAACTACCGTGTGGATAAAGAAGCACAATAATGGAGAGTGGCTTAGTGTGGGTTAAAGGTGAAAATTGATGGGGTTGGAGGTTAGAGAGAAGGGAGAGGTGTTTTTCTATAAAAAGGTACAGAGGGGACTAATTTTAACCATATAGATATTTTATGTTTATTTTCTGACATGTATTTTTATTCAACTGACGTGTTATTTCATTATATATAAATATTTACATCCATAGATATATATAAATATATATATAAAGTCCTCAATTTATTAAAGATATAATTTAGGTCCACCTATTGAGGTTGTCCCAATCACGGTTCGAGCATCCTTTTTAAAGCCAAAGTTGAGGTTGAACTCATCGTTAAGAACGGATCAAAGCAGAGCTAAATTCTAATTAAGTTTTCCCGAAATAAGTGAAAACAGTTGGTTCATTGAAAATAAAAAGGACAAAAAATGTTTGGTCAAAGAGAAAGGTAATAAATTTCCAATTTAACTTTGGAACACGTTTCAAAACTCACATTGGTAGTCAAAACCAATTTACAGTGAATCTAGTCGTGGACCAGACGAGGTATCACTGTTTGGAGGACAAGGCATAAAGAAAGCCCGTTTCAAAACCACTTGTTGGACAACGAGGCATCACTGTTTTTATTTGAATTGACATAAAAACAAAAAACCATAAAGTGAAACTATTAGAATCTAGTCATGGTACCAAAGTGAATACTGAATAGTAGCCAGACATGCGCCGCCCCCAAATTCTCTTTGGGATTTGACAGAACTTGAAACGTCGGGATATGCAATATAAAGTTACATGCCCCTGTTCATGACAAATAAATATGCAATGCAGCTAGCATGCAACTAAAAATATGCAATATTTGAAACGGATAATTTTTTTTCTTTGAACAATACTATGTACCAGAAGTAATGTATTCCAAAAACATAAACATGCTTTATGACATTCACAATATAACTAATATCCAAAAGGTTACAGTACTTAACCAACAAGTTTGTAACATAATTAGTACTGGAGACAGAGTTTCCAAAGTACATGCAAAACTACGATAACTACTGGGCTAATCCATTGAGTAGCTCGCGCAACTCGGTTAAGGATGCCATAATACTATCGAGGAAACAGAGCATCGAAGTGATGAAGTCTACATCGTGTCATCCCTGTCTAGTTGACCACCTTCAGTCGATCATCTGCCACATCTCCTGATCCTGGCACATGATCTACTATTCCAAGGAGAATGGTAGTTGGGACTACCACGCTGAGATTTGAATATAAATCTCAACAAGTTAATAGGAAACTTAACATACAGTTTAAGGATGCAGGCATGACAGTAAAGGCATGAATGCATAATCATAATCATAAATAATCATGACATGACTTGACATATAAGATGGCATGAACTGACATGACTTAAACAAAACATGGACTGAACTTGAAGCTTCACATGACATGAACTAACATGAAAAGAAATTAACTGACGTGAACTTAAACATGACATAAAGTTGAACTTGAACTGAACAAGAATTAAACTTGAACTGAACGTGAACTAACTAAAATTGAACAAACTGAACTGAACGTTAAAAAACATGAGCATGAACGTGAAATACATGAAGGTGGAATCTTGTTCAATAATTAAGCGTGATTAATAAAAGTGAAATATGGGTGCTACACAGGTCCCCTTGAGTCGTTTGTCCATACCAATTATCGCATCACAATACAGGTATCTGTACCAGCTATGAGTGCATTAACATGCGTGCTAGTTCACAGGTATCTGCACCTGTTATGGAACACATAATGTACATATCCCATGTCAAGTATCTGCATTAGCACAAGTATGTATAAAATGAAATTGAAATGTAGGTGGCACCGTCGGCATTAGTGCCTAACATCACTCATGTGACCAGTTAATTAGACTCCATTTAAAGCGTGTTGATCTTTACCTTGTCAACCCAGAAAATTTCACACTAATTTAGACATTCTAACATGAACAAAAGAGTTCAGCTAGAATATTACCTCATCCTAGTATTTAGGGTCATAATCAACATAAACAAACTTGAAATAAAATGAAAAGACAGATGACCTTACGTACGTAAGACAAATGACATGACGTAACATGAAATAGACAAACATTTCATGACATGGCATAACATGTAACACATAAATACTTCATGACATGACATAACATGTAAAAGATAAATATTGCATGACATGGCATAACATATAACAGATAAATATTACGTGACAAAATATAATGTATAATAGATAAATAAAGTATGACTAAATATACGTGCAACAAATAAATATTTTGTGACAGAATATTATGTGTAACAGATAATAATTATGTAGTGACATGACATAGCATGGCATATATGATAACAAAAGTACATAACAATAGTTCATTTACCAACATACATACATAATAATCTGACATTAGGTTAGAAGCTAACTTACAATGATTGTCGTGTTTATAGAAAAAAGCACGAAACATGAGAAACTATAAGTATCTAAATGTTAGAAACTTTATCACTAATAACTTAGTGACATGAAAAATGCTAACTTAGAGTAAAATTACCATTTTACTTTCTACATATGAAAAAATGAACATTTTACCTCTAACTTAAGGATTTTACATCCTTATTACAAAATCACCAAAATTAACATTTTTTGTGTAAATTTTTTCCAAAACTCAACTATCTAATTAAAACAATATTCAATACCTCTTCATGTCCCCCTTCTATGTCCAGGTTCAAAGAACCTTCGGGCTTAAGGGTCTTTTCACAAAACCCTAATCATCCTTGGAGAATGGGCGAGTGCATGCTAGAGACTTGGCAATGTCGTGTGTGTTGCCGCCGACCTCCTTTTCCCACAAAGATCTTTCATCTTCTTCTAGACTCTTGGAGTAGCATGTGATGCATTGTCCCTAGGCGTCCTTTCCATTACCCCATGTGCCTTCTCCTTGAGACTCTCAAGAGTGTGTGTGTGTGTGTGTGTGTGTGTAGTGACCCAAACCCTTAGGAACTAGGGTTCACATAATTCCCATTCCAATTCCAATCATTGCATCCTTCTTGAAAAGCCCTATCCCAAGTGCATGCATGAAACTTGGCAAAAAGGTTGGTTGGACTTTCTTAGATGGGTGTGAAGTACCCCTTGACCGAACCCTAGAAGCCTCTTGGAAACGTGTGCCTAAGCCCTTTGAAATCCTATGACCCCTCTACTTATGCGACAAGGTTCAAATGGTGGGTGAGCTTGTCCTAGGTGGTGTGTAATCCTCATGGCCAAAACCTAAGGGTCTTTTTGGGGTACTATGCCTTTGTTTTGTAGTGGTTCCTAATCATTGCTCAAAGCTTTGGGAATTGCCAAAATCTCATGGGAGGCGTGTGGGGATTTTGGGTTACCAAAACCCTAAAGTCTCTTACTCCCTTTGCCCCAAATTACGTCTAGGTTCATGATGTCTCTTGGGTGGAATATGCATGTGTGACAAAAGGCTAGAGGTTGGTAAGTTGGGCGTGTGCCCCAAGTTCCACTAGGGTTCCAAACCCTAATTCAAGGAGATGGCTGAATGCTATGGGCCTTGGTTGGCCCCCTCGTGGGCATAGATCCTTAATGCACCAAGAAAAATAAATAATTAAATAAATCCCAAGGTTTCTAAGTACTCTATACCTCTTGCACGGCCCAAAATTAAATATAACACAGTGACAAAAGATAGGCGACAACTTGGCTAAGTCTGGGTTGTCACAACGTTAGCATTCATGTCTTTTACCGTCACACATGGATCTTTATACTGTTAGTTTAAGTTGGTTGTTAACTTGCTAAAACTTGCAATCAAATCTTATCTAGTAGTCCCTACTACCATTCCCCCTGGAATGGTAGATCATGTGTCAAAACCAAGAGTATCGGCAGAGGATCGCTTGTAGGAGATCAACTAGGCTACAACGCAACGACAAGGAGCTCATCGCTTTGATTGGCCCAGCTTATAGATAGGATTATGACTATCTTGACCGAGTTGAGCGAGCTACTCAATGAGCTAGCCTAATAGTTATATTAGTTTGTTATGTACTTAAGTAGCACTTTCTCCAATACTCATACTGTCATAGGCCTTTTGGACTAGTACTATAACTTTTGATCACCTGATATCTTAAGTTTATGAAGTATTTTTTTGATGTTTTGTGATATGTCTTATCTCGTACATAGTAGCACGGATAGAAAATTATGGATGATCAAGGTGCGCTGGTCGTTGCTCCTCTCAGATTGAGAGAGAGATAGTGTGTGAACGTGTGGTAAGAGAGAACGGATGCAACGGATCTAGGTGGCTGAGTCAACGGCAATGCGAATGGAGGTGGCCTCAATCGGTGTGCTCTGTGAAGGTGCTTGGAGATTTAGGGTGGGGTGCCTTGATTTCAGGCGTGGTCACAGAACACAGTGGTAGATTTGTTAGCTATGATACGATGGGGAAAAATCTATGTTAGATCGACGCGATTACTATAAGGAGGGTGGGCAAATCTAATGGGTGGTGGTGGAGCTTGGAGTGGAGAAGAAACAACACAGAACTGGATGGATCTGGGTGCGACTGTGGTGGTTCTTGAGGTCAAACATCAACGACGGATGATGGCTGCAAAGACATTGGACGATCAACTCAGGGTGAGGCCTTTCGACTTGTTTTTTCATGGATGGTGAGGAGGGGTGTTCAACCAACAGGGGGCTGGGTACAGTGAAGGTGGCCAGGGTCTAGCCTCATCATCAAATAGCATGGAAGATGGCATCTAGGGGAGAAAGAGAGATTGACAAGGAGGGAAGAGAAACAGAGAGGGTGATGGTTAGTTGCGGCGTGTGGTGATCATAGTTTTGGGGCTTCTCGCAACACTAAAGACGTGTGGTGGGCACAACTGCCAGAAGTAGACACAGAGAAGAAAGGAAAAAATGGCTCAATGGAGTGCAGCTACGTAGTGGTGCAGGTTGGTGAGGTAGAAGGCGACGGCAGAGGAGAGGGTGAAGAACCAGGAGATGTTTGGCAATGGGTAAGGCTTGGCACTAAAAAGGGGTGACTAAAAGAGTCTACTCAGAACATCCTTCCCATCAATTTTCTTTTGAGTGATCTAGGCACTTGAAACTTATACACTAAGTCAAGCCCATGCAATGGATAAGGTTGAGTAGTCAAAATAGAGGAACCAGAAGTCAAACAAGAAGTGGTGTAGGTTGGCTTTTACTCAAATGCATCCAATCAATGAGAGTAAACTAATATAAAGAATAAAGATACATTTAGGCTCCAAATGTGTGCTCCACCAAGTGACTTAAGTACTAGATTGATTTGCAACGGAAATGGTAAAGTCACTACGAAGTCGTTGGTCCAAGATTGGTCCTTCCATTGAAAAATTGTTTTTTTTACAAGGAAAATAAAATTCTAACAAATTGTCAAAAATAGTTCCAAAATACTTGTCAAAGCACTAAGTTGCCAAGAAGATTTCGTTAAGTTGGACAAAAAGGTTGCCTCCAAGACCAAATTTAAAAAGTTTACAAAAATGTATTTTTCCTTCAAAATATTTCCCCAAAATAATTTCAAGAAGGATGACTTAGACATATTTCTTTCAGAACCATAACTTAAAACAAAGCTAAACTACCCCATAAGGACCATTGGGAAAAGTATTCATGGAAGGATCTCTTCGAATGTGTAACAAGTATGAATGTAAGGAGGTCTAAGTAGTTGGAAAGAGTCAAGGTCATAACACTTTAGAGCAAATTCCATTGGTAACGGTAGTTAAAGTGTACACGGCGAAGAAACTTTAGATTATTTCGTCAACTCCTAAATATTGATCTAATACTAATGGCACAAACCTCTTCCATTCTCACACTCCAAAGTACCTCAAATAAATAAAATGGCATTTATGTCACCAAAATGTGTACGAAATGACTAAGCTAACAGACGAAAACCTACGCGATTGTTTGACTCGTGAGACATTTCTAAAGTTTTCACGACGCTCTTAAAGTCTAAAGAAATTCATCCACTGAATTTCTAGTGGGTTGTTACAGTTGTTATTAAAATTATTGTACGGAAAGTAAATCTGTTGCTCATAAAATTATTTGGAATTAAAGTAGAACCATTGCTAATGCTATATTATTTGCTCGGAATTTGATTATTGCAAATTTATACTGGATCATAAATTATGTATTGCATGGAAAAAAAAATGTCATTCGTGTTGAACATAATTATAAGGAAAATAAACCTAGGTAATGACTAGCAATTTGTAAGGAAAGTAGAAGCGTTGGGAATGCACAAAATAGTGGAAGGATATATGATTGTCAATGAAGCCATGTTCCATATTTGCAATGAAAGGCTCCAACAGGTACATTCTATGAAACATTATTTGCAACAAACAATTGTCGTAGGTAATGTATGGAGTAATTTTCATCGAGTTTTGGCCGTTTGTATTTTGTTCTTAATTGCAACGGGCATTTTTGTTGTAATCCATGGTGGATTCATTGAACTTAGTGACAACCCAGTATGAGAAAATGGCAAGTCTTTTTCCACGGCAAAGTTTGGTTAGGATTATTATAAAGTGCAAGGAGATATATTTGAGCATTGCAAATAGTACCTTTTTATCGATGGAAATAAGATCGTTGCAAAGTTTGTCCTTGTAAAAACCTGGTGTTGTAGTGCAAACCTAATCTTTTTAAGTCCCAGAGTATTAACCTCAACCATATTGTTGCACACTCACAAAATCACAAGCTGCAACAGTCCACATCAGCAGTGCAAGAAGCTTGAGGTAGACCACCTCACATTCTGTTGTAACCAACTATTATTCTCTTTTGATACCTTTTTTCAGTTATTACTTGCAACACTATGAGCCTATATAAGTAGTCCAAGCATTATGTAATGTGTGTGTGATGAAATAAATATATTCAGAATTCCTTTTTATTTCCTTATGTTATGGTATCCGAGCTGCTAGACTAGCAATCTCTCTAATCCTCTTCTCTTTTTATTCTTACCTTTTCTTCTTCTTTTCACCATGGCTACTGAATCATCAAATACCATTACACCACCGATCTCTATTCCCACTTCTTTTTCACATCTTGTGACCATCAAGCTCAATTCTGAAAATTATTTGCTTTGGAAAGTTCAAATCTCAACTTATTTGAGAGGACAGGATCTCTTATCCTACGTTGATGGAACACTGGATTCTCCACCACAAATGCTCTCTACTAAAGTTGATTCTATCATTAAAATCTCTCTTGGAAACGAATAGATCAACTTATTTTGAGTATTATCTTTTTCTCACTAACCGAATCTATTATTGGGCATGTCATTTTTGCAGGTACTTCAAGAGAGCTATGGACTGCACTTGAATCTATGTTCAGCTCACATTCTCAAGCCAAAGAATTCCGAAATCGCTTTCAACTTACCAATCTGTCCTTTGGAGAACAATCTATATCAGATTACTTCGAGAAGGTAAAGATGCTAGTTGACACCTTGGCTACAATGGGAACACCTCTTCCTGACAAAGAATTTGTAACCTACCTCCTCAATGACCTGGGTTCTAGCTATGAATCCTTCATAACCTTTGTCACCACTAAACCGAACCAATGACCTCACATGAGCTCTATCACCTACTGCTCATTCATGAAAGTAGACTTACCCATACCTCACATAGCAGCAACTTAACCTCCCCTTTTGAACCCTCTGTCAACCTCAACACAGGCAATCAACATCATCGAGGAAGAACTCCTTATCATGGAGGCCAAAACAATTGTGGAAGAGGAAGATTTTCCAATAGCATAAGAAGATCCTTTCCTAGCTCACACTCCAATTTTCATCCACAAAACAGTAGCTCCAGCAGACCCACCTGCCAAGTTTGTAACAAACCTAGCCACATTGCCCTTCAATGTCATCCTTTATTACATTTGCTGAATGATTTTTTAATACTAAAATGATCTCCTTACAAGCTGATGTTGGAGGTGAATTTTGACCTTTTACATCTCTTTGTAAGACACTTGGCATCACAAACCTATTCTCCTATCCTCACACACACTAACAAAATAGCCTTGTTGAATGTAAACACAGACAAATTGTTGAAACTGGGCTCACTCTTCTAGCCCAAGCATCTCTTCCCTTATCCTTTTGGGATGATGCTTTTGAAATAGCCATGTATCTCATCAACTTACTTCCCACACCTGTGTTACAAAACAGATCTCCATACTTCATGGTGTATCACAAACCACCTGACTATTCATTTTTAAAAAAAATTTGGTTGTGAATGTTGGCCCAATCTACACCCATATAATTGTCACAAGCTCAATTTCGCTCAACTTCTTGTTTATTCCTTGGTTATAGTCTCTCTCACAAATGGTACAAATGTCTAGATTACAAATGCCCGCTCAACTCACGATTCCACTCCAATGTTTTCCCCCTTCCATTCTTGGCCCAGCCCCACTTCACTCTGCAGGCCCATCAAACCCTTGTCCTAGCCCAATTAACTTCTCTCAACCCATCACTACGTCTTCTTCCTCACACTTCCCCTCAACGTCTTCCCCGATCTCCACAACTAAAATCCCTAATCTCTTATCTTCAAACTCATATCACCCTCCTCAACCAACTCAAAATCCTCCTTCCTTGATTCCTCCTCATTCACCCATCATCACTCGCTCTCAAACTCACTCATCTCGACCTTTAGTTCTCACCGATAGCATAGTTCCTTATCCTTCTCATCATTGCCTTATATCCACAGTAATGGTATCCGATGAGCCCTCCTCCTTCACCTTAGCCTTTAAGTTTCCCGAATGGAAAACTGCCATGACAAAAGAGTTTGAAGCATTTGTCAAGACCAACACCTGGACCCTTGTACCACCTTCCTCGGATTCTGATCTCGTTGGCTGCAGGTGGGTCTTTCAGACAGAGCTATGTCCTAATGGCTCCATTCAAAGGTGCAAAGCAAGACTCGTTGCTAAAGGGTTTCATCAACAACCCGGTATAGATTATACCAAAACATCCAGTCCGGTCGTTAAACTCTCAACAATTAGATTAGTCCTCTCAATTGCAGTTGCTCGTGGCTGGTGTGTTTAACAGATTGACATTCAAAATGCCTTCCATCATGGCAAGCTCATTGAGACGTTTTTCATGCAACAACCACAAGGATTCACAGATCCACTGTGCCATGATTTTGTGTGCAAACTTAACAAGGCCATTTATGGCCTTAAGCAAGCACCACGTGCTTGGTTCTCATAACTAAGTTCTTGGCTTATCAATTACGGGTTCTCGACTTCAAGAGGTGGTCCGTCCTTGTTCATACTGCACAGAGGTGATGTATGCATCTTTGTTTTGGTCTATGTAGACGATATGGTAATTACCTCTTCCTCCTTAGCTGCAGTTGATATTCTAATTATATCTCTTGGTCAAGCTTTTTCAGTCATAGATTTAGGACCTCTATCTTATTTTTTTGGGTTAGAACTTGATTATCTCATTGGTGGTATAATTCTTACCCAACGAAAATATATTTTTGATCTCTTAAAGAAAACAAACATGCTTGGTGAAAATACAATTTCATCACCCATGTCTGCCTCCACCAAACTGTCAAAATTTGACTCCCCATCCTTTGAAACTGTCACGTTTTTTGGAAGTATTGTAGGTAGCCTACAATATCTATATCCTTAACTAGGCTAGATATTTCTTTTGCTCTCAATAACGTGTGCCAATTTATGCATGAACTCAAACTTAGCCATTGGACAGCGGTTAAAAGAATCCTTTGCTACCTCAAATCCACCATTAATCATGGATTACTCTTTACAAAAAAATTTGGTTTCACATTCCATGCATAATCTGATGCAGACTAGGTAGGATGTCCAGATGATAAGCGTTCTACAAGTGATTTTTTTTTTTTTTTTTTTTTTCTTTTTGGCAATCATCTTATTTCTTAGAGCTCACGAAAGCAACACACTATTGCTTGTTCCAACACTGAGGCTGAATACAAGGCCTTAACTAACACCATTGCTGAACTTAAATGGCTACAAACCTTGATAAGGGAACTTGGTTTCACACTTTCATAGCCAAATGTTTTGTGGTGTGATAATTTAGGGGCGACATATTTGACCTCAAATCATATGTATCACCCACGCACCAAACATATGGATGTTGACTTTTATTTTGTGAGGGACAATGTTGCTGCCAAAACTCTCCAAGTTCTCTCCAGTAGTAACAAAGACCAATTAGCCGATGTCTTCATTAAACCATTAGTAGCTAATAGATTTTCTATTCTCAGAACGATTCTTACTGTGCTTGACACCCCATTAGACTCGAGGGGGCGAATTAACCTCAACCATACTGTTGCACGCTCACAAAATCACAAGCTGCAACAATCCACATCAGTAGCACAAGAAGCTTCAGGAAGACCACCTCACATTCTGTTGTAACCAACAATTATTCTCTTTTGATACCTTTTTTCAGTTATTACTTGCAACACTATGAACCTATATGAGTAGTCCAAGCATTATGTAATGTGTGTGATGAAATGAATATATTCAAAATTCCTTTTTATTTCCTTCTGTTACTGAGCATTACACTTATGACTATCAAGTAGTTTTGCTATGTTTGAGGCATTGCAGGAAGTGTACCAAATCAATTTGTAGCCAAAAAGCATAGATTCAAGGCTACGTTTGGATGTTAAGATGACTTGAGTTGAGTTGTGAACACTAAATAGTAGTATTTTGTAGATCTGATTGAAATGGGTTTAATTTTTTTAGGTTGAGATGAATTTAACTTCTTAGATTGAAATATATGAATTAGGTTGATATGAGTTTAATTTTTGATGGAAAGTTGAAAAAGCAGTGGATCCTATCAATGATTAGTTTGAGATGAATTGAATTCGGTTAAAAAATCAAACACAACCTGAATCATGGGTTTTTTAAGAGTGGGGGGGGGGGGAGGTTGTAAATCATTGGAGAAGAATAAAGAGAACATAATTTTACTTTTAAATAAATGGTCCGTGCCCCTGCAAATAAACATACTAAATGCATAGCTGAAACTAAATAAGTAATTGGAGAACAGAAATATAATTCAATGTAAAACTAGCTCTCCTCAAAACTTATACTATTAATCTTACAAAAATTCTAGCCGGCCAGTAGTATATGCCCAGACCACATGTTGTGGGGGCAATGTGGTATAAATTGTATCAACAGATTTACAAATTAAAAATTTAGTAAAAAAATCATAAAGAAGTTTACACTATCATGCCCAACTTTCCATTCGAGTTTACAAATTATTCTTCCTTTAATATTTTTTTTTCTTTTGTAATCAATGCACATTAAAATTAAATTAGAAATACAGGAGGAGGCTCCTCCATAAAAATCCCCTTTGTATCGATAGGTGCTCTAATAGAAAATGATTGAAATAAAAAGAAAATGGCAATGAACCATAGTTCCAAGCCCATGATTACATTGATCCAATAATAGAATCAATTGGTTGTGGCTTGAAGCCAGATCTGAGAGAAAGACGTTGTGATCATTTATAAAAATATGTGTTGCCATAAAGATCTAAAAAGAAAATAAAATATGATGCTCTTTTTACCTATGGCGCCCCCAGCCACTACGTGGGAATGGACGGTGACAAAAACATTGAGACATGCAACACAAGACTACATACCCCTCGTACATGACAGATAAAATGCAATGCACTTATGTATACTAGCAGTATGCAATAAATATCGCAGAGGAAAATGTAAAGTTCGTATAGAACTAAGCAACGCCTAAGCAGTTGTTTTAGCACATAGTACCGTAAGACTAAACATGACCCAAAAATTGTCTAAATATAACATGCTTTTCAAAAGTACTAGATAATATGTATTCATTGTCTCCAAAAATATAAGTATAGAAACTTTTTCCCAAAACAAAGGGACCATTGCAAAAGGTAAAGTCTCATAAATCCAAAACATGTTTCCTGCCACAGGAAAAGTGGTCCCTCTTTTTTTTTTTTTCACACTAATCAGGCTTCTTTCTCTTCTCCAAAAATCAGTCATTGTCCCGATTCCTTAACCTCTTCAGCTCGTCGATGAGTTACAATGCCTTGGTAATGAGTCTGTCGGCATTCTCTACCCTATCCAACAAAGAGGCTCCGTCGAGCTCTCATTGTTCTTTGGTACCTCCTCGATGGTCGGGGATACCGTCCACTTGCGTTTCACCATTGGGGTGATCTTCTATATCTGTCACAACTTCTACCATTCGTATGTGAAATGGTAGTTGAAACTACCACAATGAGATTTCAAGAAATCTTAGCAAGTAAACATACAACATACAGCAGCTAACATAACCATACAAATGGAAAATCATGGAATGCGTGCATGGACATGTACTTGACATATGACTTGACCAAAAACTTGACTTATGCACTTAACATTTTTCAAAAGACGTGTAACATAGATCCCTAGACTTTTCATACAAACATGTTTGACATTATTTTCATATTGATCTTTACACATTCATATCATATCATTTCTTATGAGCTCATGGTCTTGTTCATTTCATATAACATATGATGGACACATCACGTGTAACGCTCGTTCTTGTGGTGAAATTTTATATAAAATGATTTTGGAAATGACGGGAATTATCGTTCATTTTAAAAACTTTTTACTTACATACCCAGGGTGCAAGACTCTACATTATAAAATAAAACATGCTTTGAGAATGAAAGAGGTTTACAACGGAAAATATCAGACTTAAAATAAAAATGTCTCTCATGCATTTAAAACTCTCATGCCTAGACTTCCGTGCTCTTTCCTTTGAGCCGTGTCCGTCCTAATGTGTTCTGCTCATTTAGTTCATGTGGGGGAGTGGCATACATAAAAACCAAAATGAGTCGAATACTCAGTAAGCATTACTTCATACTGTAAACATATAGTAACATACGATTTCAGTCATGCGTTCTTCACTCATACATACGTACATACATACAAGATAATAAGCATGCATTTGTTTTGAAAATGTCACTGGGTGAGGATTTTATAAAAAGGGACAGTTTTCTTTTTGTAAAACATTTCTCCTGCCAGTGCCTTCATTTCTTAAAGAGTCCAAAGACTTGTGCATTCTCTTATCACTTTCCATTGACTGTTACACACTATTATGCCTCGTGTGTTGGGGTTAGCGGATCAACCTTTGGACCTTGATTCAGCCCGTGGCCACGGGTTGGGAATCCATCAATCTGGTGGCAGTACTGGGTGCACTACCAGCACTACTTACCTAACATTGCAATCTGTCCATTCATTGGTACCCTCGTGCATCCATTCATTCATCAGGGTCATTACGTATTTTCATACATCATAGCATTCATGCATTCAGTCCTTTCTTCCATTCTTTCATTAGTCAGTTCATTAATGGAAAACCATCATTAAAAAGCATAAGCATAAACTTAAACATCACATCATCGAGGCATCATTGGAACCATCAATCCATGGCATCCATAAAGCATACAGTTCACATGGACATTTTAAAACACTTTCTTCGCATTGCTTAAAGCATTGGTACTTAAAAGCATGAGGTGTAAGCCTCACGTTTTCATTTTAAAAGGCTACATCCAATAGCTACTACATATAGTCATCCATTACATACATACAATTACATACTTGGGTTGCATAAAAAATGGCTGCCGAGAATGGTCATTATGTATATATACTTGAAGACTTATACTTAACATGTTTTCGTAAAAACTCGTTCATTTTGTAAAGCATCGTAAAGAGAAATATTTTCTTTTCATTTCTTTCGTATCTTTAGAAAGCTCTAGAAGCGTATGAACATAATACTTATCTAGTCTCCATGCTATTTTCATACCATGCAGTCCATTCATGTGCATGTCAGATGGCAACCAACCTACATGCATACATATAACCTTAGTGTCATTCTCTATCTAGTACATAAGTAACTAAACTATAAATAGAATTACACTTCACTTGGACCACTCTCCTTCTATACCTGGGCTCTTACGTGTCCCTTACTGTGCTAAAACCTACGGGGATCCATTTACGGTCACTACCTCTTCCA
>QEOT01002141.1:46624-80858 GCA_003123785.1 Pterocarya stenoptera | reverse complement strand
TGCTAGCTCATCGCAACCCATTGAATTGAAAAGGAGACATGCACACAAATTAATTAGAAATGCTCATCTATAGTAATCTACAAAAGCATAACCTAGTAATCCATCATTGATGCATTCGTATGAAATTACGCATGGTAGGCCGACAACTAATAAGATAGTTATCTACAAGAACACCTGATAGACAACTCTGCTTTTTCTAAAACATTCTAATAATATCAAGCTTAGTCCCACACAACACAAGACAACATCAAACTAATGTTACAATAGCTTACCTTTTTTGTGTCATACACCATAAAATTTAGGTCTATATCTCAATATGTCAAATTTTCAGTTGAAGAGAAACCATTATCTAAAAATCTTGACCTCTCATGTACTTAAAACTGAATTAGGTATCCTTATGTTGATGAATATTTATCATAAACATGCAGTATGCATCCTAAAAGCTCATCATGACCCATGGAAGTGAAGAAGAGGCATGCTCGCATATAGATTAGAATTGTCCACCTATAGTTATCCGAAAAAAGCATAACATAGAAATTAATTATTTGACACATCCATAAGAAATTAAGCATTGTAGGCTGATAAGTTATAAGATAGTCTACAAGAACACTTTTCGTAGAAAACTCTGCTTTTTCTAAAATGTTCTAATAAGATTAAGCTTGGACTCACAAAATTGAAAACAAAAGTCAAACTAATGTGACAATAGCTTACCTTCTTTTATGCCAAATACCATAAAATGCAGGTCTGTGGCTCTTATCAAACTGCAATAGCTGTTTCCCTCGGTTGCACTTACTGACAATGGGAAGGGAACTATCCAAATTATTATGGCATGATCTTTCATCAGAAATCGTTTCTCCCCATCCATCTGCAAGCTTATCAATGCTCATGTCATCATCATGAGCAAGTCCTCTACTAATTGAGAGCTTAAGTTCCTTAAATAGTTCGGTCTTCGGCTTACGACGTACACCCCAATGCTGTTTTCTGTTTGAACGAAGAGAATGACCTAAGTGGCGCCAAGATGACAAGTGCGACCTGCATAATGTAAGAGAAAAAAAAAATAGATACAAGAGTTTTTGAGGAAGACAGCTCACAATGCTAAACAGAATGATAAAGGAGACATACTTGCTGATCTCACTCGCATCGATATCATTTGATGAAAGGATACAGTCCATCACAGTAGTTACAGCAACAAGCACGTTTTCATATTTTTGACTTGATGAATCAGATGTGGTTGCTTTGGCTGAAGATTTGTCATGCTCGCATGATGGGCTAGTTTTGCTTCTTTTTAGAAAACGTTCCATGATTGAAGCTTGCTTTTGTATAGAAAGTTGCTTTTTCAGTTCAGCTTCTTCCTTTTCTCGACGCCGTTGATCCTTCTCAGCTTCTTGTTCCTGCTTCAAATGAATATAAGCAAGCAGGAAATGATCAAGCAAAGAGAACTTACAACAGTTGAGTCAGCAATATAAAACTTCATTAGATCAATGGCTTCAACACTTATCTATTCAGATACACATCAAATAGTACGCTCACATAAATACAGAACATTCCATAAACAAAGCTCTTTGCAAGAATGTAAAGATCTTGTTCTGCACAAGAAGCCATTGCATCTATGTGAGACTTACTTTTAGTTTATTTTTTACTTTATTGTAAGTTGTAAAAAGTTGCATAATCTACAAACTCAAACATATAGCCAAAGTAAAGACTATTAGAAAAGCAACCATAATCTAGATCCCCTAGAATTCCTAATGTATTCTACCACATGGAATTCTTTAATGATACAACCATTCTTTTCAAAATTAAACAGATGAGATTTTGTCACATCAACATTTTATCACTTATAAAGTGTGTTAAATGAGATAACACTATGATGATAAATGTTAAATTAGTATAAGTAATAAACGCTACTGCCATAACATCTTAACCATGTAATCTGGAAGTAATGACCATGATTTAAGAATTTTGTAAACCAGAATACTCCAAGAATTATAAGGGATAATTTCCTACCATAAATAAATTCATTAAGGCCTTGTTTGTTTTCAAGACTAAAACCCAAAACTTTGAAAACGTTGAAAACCTTCCATCTCATCATTACAACTTTTCCAAATTCCCATACAAAATAAAATAAACAATTCAACTTTTTCAAATCCCAAAACAAATATAATATTTAAAAATTTATTCTAACAATATTTTATTCAATTTTTTAACTTTAATCTTAGCTCATCTCATCTCTGAAAACAAACGAGGCCTAAAAGATAAATCGCACTTACAGCTTGCCCTTTTTCCTTTTGAAGTTCACGTTCCAGTCTTTTCTTCTCCTTTTCAACTTCTCTTTTATTTCTTTCCAATTCTTTGACTAGCAGTTTCTCTTCACGTTTTGCTTCTTTTTCAGCCCTACAACAGCAAGTTCAGAGAAAATGTTAGAAAAATAAATTAAAAGCACACAAACTGATAGACCAACTGCAAATACATACATGTCTGCTCCATTTTTCTGTAACAGATTCTCCATATATGAACGAATATCTCCTTCATTATGCACTTTAACAAGCTTTTCAGATGCCTTGCAAAGGTCACGCTTGTAATTCTTATCACTCCCAGAGTTTTGTACTGCTGCCATCATTCCTGATACATGCCACAAACTATATTAGACTGCAAGACACAGGATGAATATCTGCGGATAGAAAAATGATCAACAGCCTTAAAAGATTACCAAAGTTCTGCAATACATCGGAATATATCTGTTTAAAACTCCATTTTAAAATCATCAATACATATGATGATGTGAGAATCATGCCTCCCAAAGAGGAAGCATTCTCAAGACTGCAAAATTCCAACAGCAATTGCCAAAATTTGACCTAGAGCAGATGACTGTCCAACATGGCAAGGTGGAAACTTATTTGAATTCTACACATTATAGAAATTTTCCATTGACTCATTTCCCTCTCTAACCTCATTTTGGAAAACACAGAATGCTGTTCTCCTTAAGCAACCCCCTCCCCCACCTTTAGTTTATTGTTTTTCCTTTATTTTCTTCAGAACAAAGGTAATATTCATGTGAGGATTCTGTCAAAGGTCAGTCAGTACAATTAACAAAAATAAATGCATTGCACCCCAAGTCATGTTATCAATCTCAACTCACCTCTGCTATTTTCATTTATGATCATGCTACACAATTTTCAGCACAAATCAGCCATAATTGATGACAAACAACAAACCCTTAACCATGGCACATAAAGTATAAGCCAATTCACTTTATGGCCACCACCTTCATTAAATTCAATCAGACCAAAAGCAAAGTATAAGAACAAAGATGAAAATTGAAACCCTATGCCTCTATTCTGAATATGCATATGTACTGCAAGAAAAAAAAAATGGATGAATAAATTAAGCCATATATTGACTCAAATACTTACCAGAAACAGCAGTAATCCTCTCGTGGATCTTTTTACGACATGCACGCCTGAAGTTCAATGCTACACGCGCAGATCTTGGAATCAACTTCACATCTCTAGTCTATAAGATAAGTAATAAAAAAATTCAATTAATACACCTGCAGAGATTAGATAAACCAAATAAACAGAGATTGAGAAATTTTAAAAAAAAAAAAAAGTTCAATGTGCCATACAGACACAATGAACTGTAAGCTGCTATTCCCCCATAAAATTTGCTAAAATGCGGTAACAAATAACACTGCACATAGGAACACAAGAAAGACTCAGGACACCCAACACCAACTCGATACATTGCAAAAAGACACGCACACACACACACATATCCAGTAAGCTCTGCAAATTAAAGAACAAAGATCAAGAGAACGTGATAAACAGAAAATGGATAAAAAAAAATAATATAGAAGAAATATAAAATATCCCATAAAACTAAACAGGATTATTATTAACCTATTTTACATACCATGTTAAAGATCAAGAACGATAAACACATAAAGCAGATAAAAGAATAGTGATATTTTGCATAAATTAATGAAACTGTTCACTCTCAGCTCCAAATTGAATGCACAAGCATTTTTAGGCATGTCCCCATAGCAAGGAATTTTGAGCATGATTCACTTACACATCAATCATTAAGGCGGATACAAAATATGTTGATTTGGAAAATGAGATTGGATCCCATAATAAGCATACTACAATGCAAAAATGCAGAGTAGGCTATCCCAGTAAAGAATAACGATGAAGCACCCCGAAACTACCACTAAAGTTAATGTTATTACCAGCTGAAAACTAACTAGAAAATATTGACACGAGATCAATAAAGATTAATATCTAAAACATTCCCGTCGTGCCACAACCAAAAATAAAAAGGCAAATAGAAAATGTTAAACGCCCTAAGCAAAGCAAGAAATGCCCAGGATATCCTCTTCTTCCAACACCATCAACAACCTAACAGATTTACAATACGTATCCCATCCCCTAACAGCAAAATTAAGCACGCCAACCGAAAACCGCCTGAAACAAAGAAACCCAGATAGCAAAACAGCAAATAAAAACCCTAACCAAGTAAGAACTTATAAAAAACCAACACCATATCAGACATGCACGACAATCACCACAACCGAGAAGATGTCACCCCAATACCGATTCAAACACCGTGGAACGCATTTTTATTACAGCAAATCCATTAAGCAGGAACCAACAAAAAGCCAGGGAAGCTTATAATTATCACCTCCCAACACCAAAGGCACTCCTCGGACTCGTCCTCCAGCACATCCGCCTCCGAGTTCGGCACCCCATACATCATCCTCTGCCCCACAAAGAGAACAGTGCTCTTCACCGACGCCAACGTCATCCCATTTCCCCTCACCTTCTTGTAAATCTCTTCCACAAGCCTCGACAACGGAAGCTCACTTTCTTCCATCGACGCCGCAACCACCGCATTGTTCGAATTGCATACACCCAAGTCGAAATCAACTCTCTCATTCTTCACTTCCTTATAGTATTTAAACAATCCGGCGAGTTCTACGCGTAGAGATTCGATTTGGGCCGCTTTTTCCTCGGGATTCGGAGGCTCTGGTGCCAAAGAAGCCCTCTTTCGCTTCTGGGTCTTCCTTGGTCGGTCCTGACTGTTCATCTTCTGATCCTTCGGGTCCTCGTCAAAGTCGATTACCACCGTGTCCACCATTTTTCCAACCGCAACGACAAACCCAAACCCCAGAAGTCACTGACGGAATCAAACCCCCAAAGAAATGAGAGTGAAAACAAAAACCAGAGATAAATATTCAGCACAGACCCCGCAGAGCGAAGGAGCGAACCAGCCTCGTTTGAAGATCTGGGGATTGGTGCCAATGGAAGGATAAAAGTCACTCGTTCGGTGAGCCAGAGTTTGATCTGGTTTGATGCTAAGTTTTTGTTAAAAGCGAAAAAGAAAAAAACAATTAAGATTTTTCGCGCCAAGGAAAGACAAAGTGGGGTTTGGCTCCAAAAGTTGGCGCGCCATTTTTTTGTGTTTTGGCATAAGTCGGTTTCGGCGCGGTTATTTGACGCTGCACCTGAGGTCCGGAAGGCTGAAGTCGACCATTGGATCCACTATACAAGTATGGAAAATACTATTCTGACCACTCTAATCTACTGTTTTATTTTACTACTGTAATTTTTTCTTTTTTTTACTTGATAATTAAAAAAGTATTTTTTAATAATATTATAATTTTTTAATTTTTTAAAAAAATATTAAAAATTATATATAAAAAGGCAAAAACTAAAAAATGATCTTATAACTAGCAATAGCTCCCAATTAGAGGTGGGAGCGGTGGCTATAGAGCCACCCATATAAGTAAAGGCATTTATTCAATTTTAATATGTTCTTTGGGTGCTAATATTTAAGGGCCTAATTGATTTGATTCGGTCCAATTTTAGACATAGTTTAATATCAAATCAATATAAATTGTTTTTAAAAATCTGAAAATTGATATAGACTAATTCATCATTGAAATTAAAACTTTTAATTTTTTAAATTTCAATTTAGTTTAGTTTGGTTTACAGGTGTGATTTGATTTTTGAATTATCCAACTCTAATGTCTACTTTTGGATGGAAATCTATCAATTTTGAACACTGCCAAACTCCAATATCTACTCCACTTTTTATTTTAAAATACAAATACTCTTCAATGACAAAATAAAAAAAAAAATTGTTATATCAAACGCTTTATTAAAATTATAAGATTAATTTTATGCTATATCAAGTGTTATATTAATTTTATGTTAGAAGATTAATAAGCATGAATAATAAGATTAAAATTTCATATTATATATATTTTTTTTTTCTAATCAAGCAAACTTTATTAAAATAAAAGATGATACATGTCAAAGGGGATGGGATTCCCCAACAAAACACCCCAAAACAACAAATACGGTGCTAGTGCGAAGAAAAAAGAAAAAAAAAACAGGTTTTGAGACCAATTTCTTGGTCTCTACCCAATCCCTACTAAGAGAGAAACATCTTAAAAGACGTTTTGATGGTAAGCCACCGCTAGAGGCGGTGCAAGTGGATACACTGTAATTGAAAGTCTTTAAGTATTTGTTGATGAAGTCCTTAGTCTCTCTCACAAGATCACCGGTTAGGGAAAGTAATAACCCGGATAGACCGGGAAGGGAAGAGCAGATCTGTAGCAAAGGAACAGTTAACCCATGCCTCTGTAGTGGCGCTTGAGGGCCACGCGCCGGAGGAATGGAGGAGGCGTCAAGCCGATCTGAAGGATCGGAGGGTAGAGAGTTTGCTGGTGCGGCGAGTGTAGCCGGCAGAGTTGCCGGAGTGCGACGGCGCGTGAAGGCCACGTGCGAAAACAGACCGTGCGTGAGGGCCACGCGCCGACATATTGGGCGAGGTTTTGCATCGTCCCAATAGATCAGCTGGAAGGGAACGTCGTGGTGGAGCGCGTATCTACTGTTCATGGCTAGAGTGCAGCAAATCTGAGAAAATCCTCCGATGGAAAAACACTCCCTAAAAGCATATTCACAACTAGGAAGTGCAGAAGAAAACGAAAATGAAAAGGAAATGGAGAGGAAGGGGTGAGCCGAGTTCCTCTTCAGCGACTTCACTGGTAAGGATTGGCGTTTTTTTCCTAGAGAGAAGGCAAAGGAAAGGCTCCTAGAGAGAAGGCTAACTCCGACTATATTATGATGTTCCTTCTTCATATTATATTAATTAGTATATAATATGTGATATAAAAAATTATATTAAAATATTTTTTATATAATATAAGAAATTAAATATATATTTCAGTTCCCTTCCATTCAGTCCAAACTAATTTTTAAAATATGAAAACCAGTACCATACCAGTTTTGATTTGGTTTCAATTCTTAAGAACCGAAATAGACCAAATTGGTAGGTTCAATTTAGACTGTTCGACCAATTTTTTTGATTTTTTTTACCCTTACTAATATTATATTTTAATGATAATTTAGCAATACAAGAGAGAGAATAAAGTGTCCCAAATAAAAATGAGTAATGTTATGTACAAGCTCCAAATAAACAAGCCTCATACAAGCATTTTGTAAAAAAAATTGGTCTCACTACTATTTTTTTTTTTTTTTTTTACACTTTTTAAGGTGGGGTCTACTTTTTTTATAAGGGCTTGCATTGGACTTGTCTATTTGAAATTTGTATAAATCATTTCTCAATAAAAATTATGGTACAATACACAATGTACAAACAGAAAAAATAAAATCATTACACCAAAAGTTACGGTTCTATGATTTTTAGGACCGAACTAGACCAATTCACTATATTATATATTTAAATAAATTTTTTTAATATTATATATATTATATATAATAATATAAATTATAATTATATATAAGATAATGTTATTATAATTTATAACATAAAATTTTAATCTTTAATATGAAAATTTATTTGATCATATGTTTTAAACATAATATATATATATATTAATAACATCTTATGATCTAATAAATTCTCAACATATTTCTTTCGAATCTTTGATAAATACATAATACATTAGTAATACGAATATACATTAGTATATTAATTACATTTCACTTTAATTAGAAAGTATACATTAGTATATTAATGTATATTAATATATTAATTACATTGTATGCCCTAATACTAATTAGTACTAATAATCTACTTTAAGTCTATATATAAAGAACTATATAAATCATTATAATATTAGTAATTATACTAATACTATATTACTATAAGTCTATATGATACTATAGTGAATCGGTGATTTAGTAATACTACTTCTAGTATAACTATAAGTGATATAGTTATATTGATAGTTATACTTATACTATTATTATATGGTTATACTAGATTAAAATCATTAAAGTCTATAACAAATACTAATATATAGTTATAAACTTATACTAATCATTAATCACTATAACTTTAAGTTTTTAACTAATATTTATACTAATACTAATATAGTTATAATAAATTGCTATAATTTATATTAATATAGTTATACTAAATCATTATAACTAATACTATTATATAGTTATACTAATCACTGATTTACTATTATAACTATACATAGTATTAATACCACTATTAGTATAGTATATAATATTAGTATCAATGTTTTGAATACCGTACCAGTGAAGGCACTAGAGCGAAATATTTCGATATCGGTACCGTTTCGTGTACCGTTTCGGGATAGTCAATATATAAATAAATTATATATATAAATGTATATATATAAATTATATTTCAAAAAAATAGTCTATATATGAATAAATTATACATAAATACATAGATATATAAATTATAAATAGTCTAGTATGAATTGGGAGTCAAAAAATAAGCTTGTAGTTTGAAAAAATAAAAAAAAAAGGGGCCGAAATATCAGCCGGTACATAGACCGAAATATCGGCCGAAACGACCGGTATTTTGGCCGGTACAAAACAGGTAGTGTACCTGTACCGGACCAGTGGCCGGTACAAAAAATACCGGCTGGTACGGTACAAAACTTAAAACACTAATTAGTATCACTATGTCACTATGATATATATACACACTATAATAGTATAATATATAGTATTAGTAGATATTAATATATTACAAGAGTTATAGCATAATATATGTATAATAGTACAGTTAACTTAATATGTTAGTATTAAGCTCACTATAAGTCTATAACTATATAAAGTATTAATATCACTATTAGTATAGTATATAGTATTAGTATTACTATTGGTATTGGTATAGTCTATAATTATTTAGTACAAAGCAATTACAAATATTAATGTAATTAACTAATGTAATTATGGAGAAACCGTCCTCTTTCTTAAAACAAAAAAAGAAAAAACCAATGTAATTATGTATGATATGAATATCAATTAACTAACCTATCACCAAGTCACTATTAACTAATTACTAATATCTACATCTAATTAAAGTTATAATTTATTAGATAAATTTTTGTAAAATACCTAATACAATTATTTATTAATCATATATAAAATGTAAAAACTAAAAAGTTTAATATATTGTCAATTAACATATATTCATAATACATTGGCATACTCTAAGTTAGTAACAAATTAGTAATTAATATCATAAATATAAATATAAATAATTATTTTTTAATGAGTTAATTAAATAATCCATATTAAATAGTTTACTTAATTTTAATTTTTCTAATTTAAATAATCGTTTTAATTAATTTATGTGTCAAAAAGATAAAAGAATCACAAGATCAAACTAATAAACATCTGCAACGACACCGTTTGGGTCCAATTTCAGTCCAAACGGAGCCGTTTCAACATTAGCTTTCAGTCCCCCCCCCCCCCGCGCGCCGCAAATCCCTTTTCACTCCCCCCCGGGTGAAAATCTCAGAAATCAGAAAACTCTAGCCCTCCCTTCGTTGCATCCCCCCCTCTCCAACCCCTCCATGACTCTGTTGAAGTTCTCTTCATCCCCTTCATCGCGTCTTTTCGCTGATTGTCAATTGGTACTCTCTCTCTCTCTCTCTGGTTTTGAATATATGATGGTGTTGAATCGTTGATTTTGAGTTGCTCTGTTTGGGTATTTTTTTAATTCTCAATCTCTGCAATACCGTTACTTGTTCATCAAAATAGGGTTTTGGGTTCCTTGATTATTGGTCAAGGGCGTTAATTTCTGGTGGGGATTGGGTATCTCAGTGGTTCTAACTTCTACTAATATTTATTACCGCTTCACTCTTTTAACGCTCATTGTTAATTGCTTCACTTGCAAGCTGTTGCTTGTTGGTCCTTTTGTGGTTTATGAGGTATTTTGGAATTGGGATGCGGGTATTCAAACTTTGAACGTTTGCTCTTCTCTGATACCAAATTAAATCGACTAATTCATTTGTTCCAAAAGCATAGAAATAAGCAAACTTAATTCTTAGAATCATATCCCAACAATCACGCATAAGTTGCTTACAAACAATGGTGATTTTCACATCCAAAAAGGTCTACTTCCTTTCACAATCTATCACCTGTGGGTTGAATATTTGCTATGATGAAAAATAGCATACATATAACTGGATGAGTACCCACCAAATGTGTTGAGACGTTCAACCAGTTGAATGTTTCAAGGCTCTTCATAATGTTTGGCAATGAAGAATATGTCACAAGAATTGCACAAATGACCCCTAATACAACTGTTGTGGAACTTGAAATAATCTGGTCATGTAAGGGAAGAAAAATACGGAAAAATCGTACCAAACCAGATAGGAAACGGGTAAAACCCGAGGTATCGGTTTATGAGGGTAACCAGTACGTAATCGGTTTTGAAAAATTCAAAATCGGTGCATACCAATTTGGTCTTAAATTTTATCCAAACTGGACAAGACTGGACCGGTTACACCCATAAATGTACCAGAGATGTATATAAATAAAGCCCTTTATTAATAGTAATTCCAATTCTGTAAGTCTTTATCACTTCTTCCAAAATATATTATATACTATAATTAGTTCATCACTTACATAATGAACCATACATAGTCCGTTGCCTAACTAAAATAAACATATTATAATAGCAATAAACGCTAAATAGAGATAGGCCTCCATAACTATTCTTAGGGCTGGATTGATATTTCTTCCTCAAGGTAATCTGCCTGGGCTAAATCTGCATCAATATCTACGACTCCGATAAATGAAACTGCAAGTGGGACCACTATGAGGAGTGTGGAGCCTTATCCGTGGTGGGACCACTATAAGGTTTTGGCAAGGTTCCGTGGTGCTAAGAGTGCCAACCAAAGAGTTAACACCCAGGCTTTGGTCGAGTTAGGCGTGCTCATCCATATGGAAGTTCATGTGTTGGATACAGATATAAAATCGCAGTTGAAAAGATAGAGGTTTAGTCAGAAATATAAACCTTTTAGTACTAGAAGTCTAAACATGATTTTAGAAATAATTTATGTCATTCCTCATAAATATTAACTTAAAGCTACATACAACCGAAATAGTATGTTTATCACCTTATAATTGGCATGAATACAATTGGTCGCCCTGTTCTAAAAGACTAAGTACAACTTAAAATTATGCAAGGCTCCTAGGACAAAGACAAGCCTCCGTCTTGAGGGTTCGGGCAGGATCGACTCTTCTTCCTCGGGCATGACTCATAATTCTAACTCTATATCAAAGTCTAGGGTTTTGAGAAGGAAATCATAGGTAGGTTAGGCAAATATAATAAAAACTACTAATGAGAAATAATATTCTTGAAGATGTAATGAACAATTTATGTAATTAGTGTAAGGATACGTATATGTATGCTTTGGTGAGAAATCACGCTCTTAATGAAACACATACGCACACACACAAGTACGGCAATGAATCACCCTCTGAGGAATTACCCTCTTACCCAAAGTATTTTAAAACACAAATATTATTTAGGTGAGAAATCACCCTTCAATCTAGTAGATCAAATCCATAAAATGATATTGGTTCCAAAGGTACAGTTGCCATTACACAGATACTCATCATATATATATAAACATCACATAGACATATGTCACCTAATGGACCAATAAGGAATAAGCTGCTCCATAATCGAAACCGACGAAATCCCTTCTACCCGACCAACACAGTGCAAATCAACTTGCCTGTACCCCAACACAGATAATCTCTCACACAAAGACAACATGTTGTATTGGGAAAATGTCTACCATGCCAACCAACTCGAAAACACCAACATGTGATATGCCAGAAGATTCTACATCATGACTATCAAGTGGGGCCAACATGATACCGCTCCACCCCAATCATTCACAGAGAATTCCTTTACCTGTATGAAGCTCGTGGCGATATCTTGCAGGAATGGTCCGGGGAACTCTATCTCGTCCCATGAATATTGATGCATGATATACTTACTCACACAAAGATATAGATATTCATGTCAAGATCATAAACTAGTGAAATACAACAAACACATTCAAAGTATGAAAAAATAAGAAATGAACATAAGATACAAATAATGTGTAAAATAAATTTATTCATGTTTAGAAAGGGGAAGGTTATAGAATATGCAAATCCTTTTTTACATATAATATTCACCCTCTATTCCCCAATCTTGTCTTAGAACCTAACTTACCTCACAATGTCGATTTTGCTACTGCACTGTGCCGCTCATTCCTTACTCGTCTAAAAAATTCGACTACACAAGATCTCAGATGTCAAAGATCTCAAAAGTGAGATTTTGTCCTATGTCCAAATCCCTTTTATTGGGGTGACTGTCAGACATCCTTCTGACATATTTTTTACTCCAAATATGCTTGGATAGAAATCCTTTAGCCTCATATGTCGTATTGCAAGATGATAGAGACATATGACTAGGGGATGGTCTGCATTTCCTTACGGCCTGCCAACTCCTTAGTCTTTCTTTGAATTAGGATATTCCACATAGCGTCAGGCCATACCTGTGGGTTCAGACGATATGACTTTCTGAGTCGTAACCCTTTCAGCAGACCCACTCCGAATTAGGTGGAGTGTGGGCTTCTGTAAATGAAACTATCACTCTTATAAGCATTTTCCATGTGGTTCCGAAAAGCTTCCATGTCATTATTCGCCTTGGGCAAGTATCTCTTATCTCATCAGCTCCTCGTTTTCACCATCATAGGGGGAGATTTTTCTAGGTCGCCTATCATAAGGCAAGATGGGATGTATCTACCAAGCCCTCTACAAGGTGCTTGTTTGCCCACATATTGGACTAGTTGCACTCTGCAGCACCCACAACTATTTTCTTCACCAAACTAATTGAGTGTTTCTCATCTTTATTTCCACTCAACCTCATTGATGGTATGTCTTCTTGCACTACTGGCCCTCACATCCTCCCCTTCTTACATGAATTTCATTGTCACAATTCAGCAAGGGTTCTCCCATGCTTTATCCTTCCCAGGGAAGGGATCTTAGATGGGAGATCCATCGATGCCTCTAGTCATCTTCGAAATCAAATGAGGTTTTCTCCTCATCTGGTTCTACAAACTGACATTCACCATCTACAAGAGAGAAATGAGATACTTCTCATATCTCCTTTGCCTACTCCGTTTGGACTGCTCGCCAGTTATGCTCTGGGCACTCTGTCTCTCAAGAAAGACTAGGTGAGATACTGTGGCGCCAAGGACGCTAGTCGATTGGTTAACACTCAGAAGAATGGTCAGGTGTGTAGTAATCTAGAGAAAAGTACACGTGTATGGAATTGGTTCAATTGCAGCGAAAATATGAATAGAACACGTTGTAATATTTGTGACTCCTCCAACCTCCGCTTGGGATGGAACGGAGACTTGGGACATCAAGACATGCAACGTATGGTTACATACCCCGTTTATGATAATTAATATGCAATGTATCCTAGTATGCAACTAGCAATATGCAATCATCGCAGTGAAAAAATGGTGACTTATAAAACTTCATACCAAAGTGAACTAAATATCCTAATAGATTGAGTTAATCATATATAGATACTTCCTTACTTAAAAAGGTCCACTTAGTAAGGCAAAAGTTCAGACATAAAGTGAGAGATGGATTCTCCTTATTACAACACTGCATCAAAGTTTCATAAAAAAAAAGCAAGTCAAATCATTTCTCACATCCACTTTATGGTGTAAAATGTCATTGCTATAAACATCAATATCAAATCCAACTTCCAATCAGGGTCGAGTTCACTCTCAACCATGTTAAGCCAAAGGTTGAAGTTCATTACCATCTGGTTTGTTGTAAGCCGGTCCTGACACAACTTTTACCATTCTGGGGGAATGGTAGTGGAATTACCACAGTGAGATTTTTTGAAATCTTAGTAAGTTAAAATAACCAACTTGCATAGATATAAGATATACACGATTAATGATAAACATGTGATGTATGTTAGATATGCAGAAAATCTATATTTGTCTCCTATCTAGATTCCTCAACATCTTTCAGAAAAAGAACTTTAATTCACATTTTATTACAGAAAACATTTTGTACTTCATCTTTTAAAAAAATGACATTTGTTATTTATTAGAGTCATCATTAATGGAACATAACAAATGGTATCGTCAGAGCTCCCTATTTGCATTATGAGTACCTGTCAGTGATCGTAGTACAACTCATGTTGAAACTATATTGTTTGCAAGTTCATAACTCAATGCATTGATATCATAACATTTTCATCATCATAACATGTGTACCTACCAGCATTAAATACTATATGCGATTTCACTCTAGTATTCTTTAAAGAAAATCGATTTGAAATCCGTTGACGGTTATTTGTCAATCCAAGAGTTACTATTCCATTTTTACTCACTACAGAGTGGACATAGGAGTTCCACTAGGATAATTACCTATCCTAGCATCTGGGGTCTTGACAAAAATTTAATTTCATGCTATGTTCAAAATGTATTTCATGACATGTGCTAATTCCGTAAGGTGTAGTATGCTTGATTCCAAAATGACATTTTCATGTAACATGCTAAAATGGTGCGAACTTCACATGTCATGTAAGTAATTAATCAAATGTTCAATGATGTATTATATAAAAATTTATGCTCCAAATAACATTTATAATATGAATGTGGCATTTATAAAAGAATCATAAATAAATTATTCAAGAGTAAGTTAGAAACTAACTTACAAAATTATTGGGTAATTAGGAATTCGGTGCGGCTATAATAAGAGTTATTCTAAGTTATAAATTGTAAAACCAAGGAAGATGGTCACGATCAAAAGGGTTCAAAACATTCTTTACAAAACTACCCATGTATCTTGAAATTGCCACTTATGCCATAAACTTTCATTATTTACAATTTGGCCATAAATTTGACCAAATTTCTGAAAACTCATATTTTTCATGTTCTAAATTTATATATAACCTTAGAAATGCAAGAATCAAGTAGCTACTATGCCTCCATTCAACCCGTGGCATGCATTGTGACCATTTTTGTGATTTCAGCCTATAACTTCTATGGATGCATGTGTGACCGAATTTTATTAAGTAACAAATAATAAGTCTATTCCTAATGGACATGCTAACAACTTGATTCAGGTCATATGGGTTCTTGTTATCATTCATGCATTGATTAGCACCAAAACATTAAAAAAGCCTTCAATCCGTGTACATGCATGATGAGTCTAGCTTCTCTTTGGCATTTGAGCTCTTAAAGCCTAAATAAATCTTGCATTTCAACTCTTAACATGATGCTAACAAGTTTCTAAGGATTTATGACATCACTTTGGAAAAAATGAAACATGATATATCGCGAATATCTTCATGGCACTGGAAACCGAGTATGCTTAGATAATCAACACAAAATATAGACTTATAAACCTATCAAGCATGTTGTTTTCCTCAATTTAAACCTTCAATAAGATTTTCAAGATGTTGGCTAAGTTTAGGATAACATATCAAGATATGTCATGGTTAAAATTTCATACCAATACAATTACACAAGTAAAACTCCAAATCTAAGCCGTATGTGCTTTTCCAAGTTCAACCTTACATAACCCAATCACATCTTCCTCTTCATGCTATAATTTAAAACCTAGCATGTAAACAAGTCACCTAACAAAAGATAGGGGTAGAGGTACTCACCAAATCGTGACTTTTGATGCTCCAGAAACAACTCACTCTCACACCACTCGGTTTCATTCTTCTCTACACTATGAGTATTTTGCTCTCAATAATACTAAGAGAGAACTTGAGGAAGTTGTGTGAGGAAGTGATGAGTGAATGGGGCATTTATAGGACTCAATGGAGGGGTGACGGGTGAGGGAGTGCTCGACTTGGCTGTAGGGGGTGGAATGCGAGTCATAGTTGTGCAGTGGAGTGTTGAGTGCATTTTTAGATGTATCATCACCTTGTTCAGTTGAATAGTACCCTAACATACTTGATTACCTCATGGACAAGAGTTAGAGGAAGGTCATGGGTGTAGGGGCTGAAGGACTTCAGAAATCTGAAACAAAAATCCATGGGAAACCACATTGATGGCCAACAGTTTTTGGCTTCAAAAACTATCAAGTTTTTTTTTGTGTCCTTTATCCCCATCCTTTTGGCATGTTTTGCTAGCATAGTAACCACTATTGAGTGGATTTACCTGGTGGGTGATGAGGTGTGATTGGGTACCATGTGAAATGGTTTGAGCAGAAAATGAAGGCAATGTTTGATTGCATAGGTTTCAGTCGAGTGTTCTAACTTCACCATCTCATTTGCCAAACGATTTTACTGCTCATGGAAGGGGATTGGCTAAGCATGTAATCAAGTACTTTGAAGCACTTCCTTAGGGTGAAATGGTAGAGATGGTGGCAAGTGGAGGTGGCTGGTTTTGGTAGAGAAATGCTTTTTGAAGAAGCATGTGCAGTTGGCTTGGTTAAGCTCTCATTTCCTAGGTGAATAGTTAAACTTTTGGCTTGGTTTTTGGAACTTTTTTTGGCCTCCTACTAGGTTTGATTTCTAGGGACATAATGGGGGTTGAGTGGGTGTAGGAAACCTTGTTGAAGAGTCATGATTTTGGTGGCTTTTTTAAAGGGTTGCTCAGTTTGCACTAGATGTGCCGATCGGTAGGTTCACTTGGCATTGTCATGCCTTGATTGCAAGTGACATGGGTAGAGTTTGTTTTACCATTCTAGGGTTGCCTAAGAGTGATGCAAAAAAACTGGAAAAGAAAAAAATTGTAGTTCAGAAATCATTAAGAAAAAACTTGTAAAAAACTATGCAATTTCATGATGTTTGAATTACAATTCATGGGTATGACGAGGATTTTGGTAATAGTAACCTAAACTCAAGTTAGAGATCTTACCATGGTTGAAAAGAAAACCTAGCGGCATGTCGGATGAACTTTGGAAGAAAGAAAACCAATGGTATAGTGTATATGGGGTGCAATTGGAATAGTGATATGAATACTAAGTTTGGACTTGAAGTGTTGCATTCCCATTGGGCCAAATATTAAACCCTTTTGTATGGGCCTTAGAATGGTCCTATCATTGGGCCCCGCGTTCAAATTTTTATTGGGTCTTTCCTTGGTCTCAAAAGTTCACTAAATTGGGTCTTAGCTTTGGGTTTTATTAAGTTGGGCCTATAGCCTTGGATCTCACTAAGTTGGGCCCAATAGTCTCATGTCTACTAAGTTAGGCCTAATATCTTGTGTCCATCAAGTTAGGCCTATAGTCTTGTGTCTACCATTAGCCCTCTTGTCTTAGTAAGCTAGGGCCCTTATTAAACTAACTCTTGGGCCTTCTCCAAATCCATTTAGTTTTTAACCAAGTCACTTAACCCACCAAGGTGGCAAGTCTCCCATATGCCATTGGTCATTCTACCATAGGCTTGTTGGCATATTTTTTTCAAAATTAATATAGCACTAAAATTTTCTAATAATTCTAACTAACCCAATAGTGTAAACTTATTTGCCAACTCAAACTTCAAGATTTTCCTTTTCTCAAGGATCTCAACTTCCATTTAGCTAGGGTCATGGTTATTATGGTCCAAGTCCTAAGCTTCTTTTAAATGGGGTGTTACATCCCCCATTTGAAAGAAGATTTCGTCATCAAAATCGGGGTATGAGTTAGTGAATGTGAATAATGCACACAATATACATATATCTATATATATACTTACCAAAGACTCTAAAGTCCCATATTAGATGAGGAATTCTCTATGATGTCCTCATCCTCTGACATCTCATCCTGCGTATGATAGAAAAAGGTATCTTCTTTTAAGTCGTAGTACATGTTAACTTATTCTCTATCTCTGGAGATCCTTCCTCACGGTATTATTTGCGGTGAATAGAGGAGTCAAATAACTTCTAGGTATTTGGGGAAGAGATAATGAGATACAGTGGTTCTTAGTTTGTCTGACGTAATTTGGCCGCTCAACTAGATTCTAGTTGGTCATCTAAAGTGCAGTTGGTTGGATTACGTCTCTCCTCCTAGTATCTAAGCTAGCGAGTTCGGCTTTCACTGGTCAAATTAGTAGGGTCTAGGGTGGTTGGCGTAACTCATTTGGCAACGCGCTTCCAGTTTTAATATTTCCTTGCCCGTCATGACCCTATATGTGCGTCCTATGATACTAGTCCAATTTTTCTTGTTGGGTCCAATAAGAGTCAGCCATATTATTCAACCTTTTTCTTCTTTTGCGCTCTTCTCTCTGTCCATATCTTCCTAGGAGATGATACAAATAGTTGCGCTGCTCTATTGCTTCGAACCATATAAAGTTGAAAATAATAGATGAGGGGATTGGGTTACACCATATGAAAAAAAATGCTTCCTATTGATTGGATGTCATGAGTACATGTATGGATGGAGATTTTATGAGGAGTGACGTGATGTCAAACAGGTTACAACCCAAACAAGTAAGGGTATTTAGCTTTCATTTCATCATCTTTCTTCCAAGTGGTTTCTTTAACTTCATGATTTCGCCAAAACACCTTTACCAAAGGAATTTTTTGATTCCTAAGTTCTTTTTCTTTCCAATCCATGATTTGAATATGCACTTCCTAGTATATCAAGTTGGGATGTAACAAAATGTCCTTTGTATTTATAATTGTTGGCGACTGTTCCCCAAAGCTTTTCTTGAGGGAAGATACGTGGAATATGTCGTGAATCCCTTGGAATTCAACTTAAAGGTCCAACCTGCATGCAACTGAAGCCACACTTTCTAATATTTCATATGGTCCCACGTATATTGGACTTAGTTTGCCCTTTTGTCCAAAACGGATCACCCATTTCATAGGTGATACTTTGATATAGACTCAGTCACCAACTTCAAGCTCGATGCTCCTTCTATGTTTAGCATGGCTCTTTTATTTGTCCTGAGCTACCTTTATCATTTCCTTTATCAATAGAATTTACTCTCTCATTTCTTGCAAAATCTCTACACCATATACCTTTTTTTCTCCTACCTCATCCCAGTATAAGGGAGATCTGCATTTCCTTCCATATAAAGTCTCGTATGGTGCCATTTAGATGGTGGCTTGGAAGCTATTATTGTAAGCAAATTCTATTAGTGGCAATTGTTTCTCCCAATCACCCTTCCTTTACAGAACGTAGGCTCTTAGCAATTCCTCCAAAGTCTGTATTGTCCGTTCAGTTTGTCCATCAATTTGGGGATGGTAACACTAGTTTGCCAAAATCAGGAGGTAAAATGCTAATCTTGTCTGACACAATCCTCTTAGGGACTTGATGAGTGTATGAAAGTATACTTTAAATACCTTATTATTGAACTAAAATGCTAAAATTTAAATAGAAATCATAGAAATTAATGTGTATTCTTGAATTGAGTTTCTATTTACTTTGGGATACTCAAGAGCAGATTTTTATGTTTAATTTCAGAATCTATAAAAGAGCAAGTCCAAACCCAGTCAAATTCAATTAACTTTCAAGTGGGCAAGACGTTGGAACAACCTAAGAACTTTCAACGAGTGTAGGACTCTTCAAATCTATTTAATTATATAAAAGCCAAGTTTTAATTGATGACTTGGCATTCAATTCGTAATATTCGGCTCATCTACAAATCCAACTTCCATTTCAACCAGTGAGGCGGTGGTTTTCCAAACCGTGCAATGGTTTGTACATGTGTCCAAAAGCAGAGTTATCATGGAACTGTCACTTTGATTTAAAATGCAGTGTTTTCATAAATCAAACCATGCAATGCGTCCAAAAGAACCGACACTTTAATTAATTTCCACCGATTTGGATTATCCATGTGTCCAAAAGCAGAGTTATCAAGTTTTGGAACCGACACTTTGAATCAAAAAGCAATGTTTCCATAAATAATTAAAAAAACAGGGCCATGTATTATTTGCAGTTGATAGCACAGAAAAAAAAACCCACAAAATCAGGAAAAAAGTAAAAAATGTCAAGCGGTACAAAACGCCAACCGAGAAAACTAGAAACAGTTTTCTACATTTCAAAGAGAATCGAAGAAGCCTTTTTCTTTCACTCTTTCTGTAGAAAATTGTCTTCCTTTCTTACACTTTCTTCTTCACTCTCTCTCTCAAATAAAGTGAGGCTAGCCACCATACTTTCTGCATTCAATTGTTTCTCGGGTCTGGAGATGCTAAAGTTTAAAGGAAAATTAAACAGGTTAGTCTAACTACCTTTTTGTGTGTGTATTTATGGTATATATAGTCTATCTATGAATTACACATGTTTGTTCATAATCCTAAGAAATGAAGTAACTGATACCATAAATGAAAATCATAAAACTTAAAGATTCATAAAAGTTAATGGTTACAATTAACTATTGATGAGAGTGATATGCCCATTTGTAAAAGAACTGTAAAAGAACAAATACCTGAAGCAGTCGCCTTGGTTTGGCCCTCTTAGAGCCTACAGGTGTACTTTGCCCCTTTCAAAATAATAAGTGAGCACAATAATGGCAAAAATCACTAGAAAGTTCTGTTTTTTCGTTGCCCCAGTTACATATAAAGTCAATAACACATCTAGAAAGTTCTTTTATTTCTTTTGATAAGTAGAATTATTCTATTTTTTAAGAGAAGGAATAATTCTTTATTTTTTGAATCAATACTAATGGAAATTCTCGGATTTAACATCTTACATGACTTTCTTGATCCAATCCTCAACAACAAACAAAAAGCAAATAAATAAAACTATATAAATCACCATGAGTACAAAATAACAAATTAAAATTAAAAAAAGGGCCCATTTCAGCCAAATTTATCCTAACTTTGGTAGCTTGAGAAATGAGTAAAAGTGACAAATGTGACTACACCAAGCATTGTAAATGTTGGATTACAAGCCTCTGTGAAATTGGTTAGTGCAGCCCCATTTATTTTAAAATACCAACTCAACCGATATGATAAAGAAACAAAAAAGAAGCTTTGATGATTTAAGGGTCAAGAATGACCTTAGGAACGTCAGATCTAAATACTTGAAACCTATTAGAAACCAAATCAGAAATAAACAGAGTCACGAAGCATCCAAGCCAAAAAAACCCACAAACGTACAAACACAAAAACCAATGTAGATCCAAAGAAAAACCCCTAACCATCATCAACAAACAAAACTACCATAGCATTTGAAGTCAACAAATTCTCCACTATTCATGTATGCAAGCAAACACAATTAGATGCTGACTAAGATTAATTTTTTTAAAAAAGATGTGGAAAAAGTAAACTCATCGCCAATTGCCACAAAGAAACCACATCTCTTAAACAAGTCAGAATTTAAATGAATGCTGACCAAAGTAAATACATTAACACCTAGAGATTACAACAGAGATAAGTTTCTCAAGTTCTAGATAAATAAAATTGAATTATGTCTTCCCTTCTTATGAATAAGAATTCTTGATTACCTATCAAAAAAAGATAACTGAAACTAAATGGGAAAAAGAGTGAGCCTTAGTTAAATTAATGGATCCCTATTGATCATTAATAGATAAAAATGATAGAAAATTCCATTTTAATCAAATAATTGGTTTTATGGCCTTCTTCAGAAGGAAAGCTACTCAAATTGTCTAATAGTGCCATTTCTCTCACTGTATCATCCACTCTCATTATTCAATCTACACAAATATAAGGGGCTACTATGAGCCATACCCGAAAATCAGCACCCATGTACTCTGAGTTTAAGTAAAAACTCGGTTGCACAAGCAATCAATGAAAGAAGAGGAAAATCTAACTTTGTAGGAAGTATCATCAATATCCATTATCACACTGTGAAACTAAACTTAGTCAAACGTCCCCACCTCAACTTGCATAAAAAAAGTCTTCCCTTTTCCAAATTTAGCAAAACCCATTTCCAAAATCCGATAAATGTTGTAAAAGAAAATGCCAAAGCATAAGAAAAACACCAAACGAACAAAAGATAAGTATGTATATCCAAAACAGACCTTCCATTTTAGCTGAAATTAAGCATAATGGACAAACCAATAGGATCAACCACAGCAAAACAGAAACCCCAATAGGTTTCGCTTCCATCTCTATCACTAAATTGCTCTCAGATCCAAATAATAACCCACACCCACAAAACTCACCATCACAAATAACCCTACAAAATCCCTTGCAGGGTCTATGGTTTTCCCACCTTAAGCTTCGGAAGAAGATTGTTTCTGTAGGAACTGTCTTCCGTCGATCTATGGTGGCTTTGAGGTTAATTTCTGCTATGCGAGGCAGAGAAGGGAGGGGTGAGAAGAGAGAGAGGGACTGTGAGGTGGTGTTGGCTTCAGGAAGAGAAGGAAGGGGCGTGAGGAGAGAAGGAGTTTGGCGTGAGAGAGGGCTGGAGAGAGAGAGAGAGAGGCAGAGCAGATATGAGAGATGAATTGTGCGGTGCGAGAGAGAGAGGGGCGGGAAGAGAAGAAAAGGGTTTCCATTCTTATGGCCAAAATGCTGCGTTTAGGTAGCTGAGGCTTAGGTTTTATTTTTGGGCTGGACTGTTATGTGGATTGGGCAATTTTAGATCCCAAAAATATATTATTTTAAAAAATAGCCCATTTACGAAATATATCACAAACTATATCAAAGAGAAACCAAAAGCCATTTATGTTCACACTGAAATATCTCACCATTTATGTTCATTATTTAAAAGTTTCGGTTTGATATAAATATTTATATTGTTTTTTTTTTTTCTCAAATCATTTGTTCCATGGTAAGCATTCTCATGCACTTATTCGTGATATAATTAATTTGCTTATGTTAAGTTAAACTATTGATATTTATCTGATGCATTTATGTTCATTTTTCATTTTTTAGATATGCATTTGAATTTTAAGATATATTCAGCATATGTATTCTTCTCAAGATATGGGAAAGCAAAAAAATAAATCCAATCTAGAAGACATTGGGAAAACTTTAAAGAGACAGATTCTGAGTTTATCAACAACAGTTGCACTATACAATTATCACCGATCCCTTCAACATTCCAATGATAAACCATTGACAGCTACTGTGGGTGGAATCGACTATACTGGAAATGTGAAAAGTCTGATAAAGAATTTCAAATATGAAAAAAGATACTGAAAAAAGTATTCTAAGAGTCAAAATTGTTCATGCTATGCAATTTTAGAGGAAAAATCAAATGAATGCAGTAATGACATAGACAACCAAAATACCCCTCTACCAAGGATTGAAGAAGTTATTTATACCAAAAAAGGTGGTCAAAATGGTGGCATCTACACAAAAAATTATGTTGACTATGATGAGTGCGACACTAAACGACGTTCTGTTTTTCAAATGCCTTTAAATAACCATCAAAGTGGTACCGCATTTACATCATCATGGGAATCCAATGCACATAATTGGGATGATTGTGTATCAGATAATAATTCACAGAAGCATGGTTTTATAATGAATGATGTTGCAGCAAATGAATCAAGGAATCCTCAATATGGCACTGCACCTCACTCTACACAGTTTAATTCGTGCATCAAGACCAAAGCAAGAATGAGTGTTATACCACCTACTCAGTATTTTGACTTTGACATACCCAGTGATGATAGTCCAACTCCAAAAATAAAAGCAGTGGTTGACCTTGGTCCAAGCTACCGATCTAGGTTAGTGAGCAATACACAAGATGATTTTCCCATGCTCAATATAAAGTCTGAAGGCCGTCCATCAGATCCAATATATTAGGACTCTTTTAATGATCCAGGACCTTATATTCCAAACTATTCACCTTCATTCCAAGGACAATACAAATCTGAAATGGCATCGAACAAGGCAATTGACAAGAATTGGATTAATTGGGATAATTTGGAGGCTTGGAATGATTTTGAGGAAAGGAGCCGTGATTAGTAGATTAGTGAAGGCATATGATATTTATTTTTCGATTAAAACTATGTATTTTTTAATTTTATGTTTGTTAGCAATTTTTTGACAATAATTTATTTGCTGAATATGTAATGTATCAATGTATTACCATTTTATTATAATTACTAGCAAGGACTCTACTATGCACGGTTGAAATGTGTCGTGTAAGTGAAAACATTTAATGAAAAGTTGGTGCAATTTTATTTTCCCATCCCACAACTTTTTTTTTTAAATACATGCCATGGTTTCTGGTCACTTCGCCACTGTCTCAATTTTCATTATTTTGTATTTGTCAAGCATGTGGATTGTGCGACGTAGAAGACTAACGATAATGGATGATATAGGAAGTGTAGCAAGAATGTGTGTTGATGGTGAACGAAGCAGAGAGAGTACAACAAATGAATATCTAAATATATATCTATAAAATCCAACATAAATAACGGTTCGAGCATTGCACGGGTTATCGGCTCGTAAGGATAATGATGGAGTTTGAGAATAATTCGAATCAAGAGAAAAAGTCAGTCCGAAATTCGCTAGAAGAAAGCCTGTATATACTTTAATATTTTGATCTTAACTTTCTACTCAAATATCATATTGATGCGATTCTTGATGCGTTGGAATTCTATCTTAAAGGGCTACAAAGTTTTATCTAATATGGATTTCTAAATTCAAACTCCTGAAGCACGTACATGGCTGCCAAGTTGAGTTCCAAAATTTAGGTCATTTTGTATGCGGAAATATGAAGACATTAGGGTTTCTTTCCTACCCTATATAAGTATTTCATTAGCACGAAATTGGGGTTGGAAGAGGAGGGAGATGGCTAAGTACTGAAGAACGAAATGACAAAATTAATTTCCATGGCCGTCGGTTGCTTTATTTTTCTCTTGAGATTCTTGTTGTCCATTATATTTACGAGCACATAACCCGCTCAATGAGCGGACTGTTATTTATATTGAATTTTATAAATCTAAATATAAGTTCATTATACATAATTACTACCATAACTATTTTAAAAAAGACATATCAAATATATATAATGAAGTATGTATATATAAAAGAGTTCACTTAACCAATAAATATTTTATGGTCAATTTACAATATTAAAAATGTTATATATATATAAATATATATATGATTGTTCAATTTAAAACAATGTAAAATAGATACAATTAGTCCCATAAGCAAGAATATTCCCAACATTAATGATGATAGAGTAATGCTACTCATCATCTTGAGTAGCATCTTGATACAATTAGTCTCATCATTTTACGATGTGTCATTAGATGATTAGAGATTATTTATTATATTTCACTTTTGAACCTATCATCTAATGCTACATCATGGAATGATGGGAGGATGATAAAACTTAGGATGATGAATAAATTTTTTCACGATGATATGGATGATCTTGAGGAATTTTCAAACCCATGCATTATGTACGTACATCATGTACATTGGCCAAACTAATTTATAATAAAATGGTATTACAATGATACATTACATCTACAATGCATAGACAGACAGTTAGAGTCACCTTTTTTATTTTCCTTCAAACTTCAACACCTCCACACCCGAAACACAGTTGAATGCAGAAAGTGGCCCGACCTCACTTGATTTGAGAGAGAGAGAGCGGAAAAGAAAGTGAAAGAAAGAAAATCAATTTTCTAAAATATATATAAACGCTTCTTCGGTTCCTTTTTGAAACGCAGAAAACCGCTTGCCTCTTCGGTTTTTTTTCCGGTTACTTCTGTTGCCTCTTCGTGTTTAAAGTTTACTATTGCACCACTTGACCATTCGGTTGCCTCTTCATGTTTTACAGGTTCATTTTGAGGCTTGTTCGTGTTTTCGTGTTTTACAGGAACTATGAGTTTAAACTATAAAACTATGCATCGCTTGGCCATTAATTGCACCGCTTCGTATAGATAATAGGCTAACCATTAATTGCACCGCTTCGTATAGATAATAGGCTAATATGAATAATATTCAAAATACTCAAACGGTTGAATATTCAACTATGAGTTTAAACGGTTGTGTAAGTTTCCGTTTGTACTTTCTCTTTTCTTGGATAATTGTAAATGTGTTTAGTCCCAACTTTTTCAGAAAATCTCTAGAATTTTCAAAAACCACTGCAAGTGGAAAGCTCTGTTTTTAACCCACAGAAACAGAGGATGAGTTTTGCACCTAGATATCCGGTAGTATCTTCCGGTTGATTTTTTGGAACTATCCAGACTTCTTTCTTGTGAATAAAACAATTACTTTGGAGATTCAAAAGCTCTACTGGATTCAGAAATTTTATTTTTGTTCTTTTAGAATTTAGTTTGTAGTTTGTGGAGTTTCTCCAGCGTCGACTTTCCTAGATTTTGTCTTCGAAGAGTAAAAAGGGCATTGCCCATTTTAAGTATGAAAAATACTAGTCTTACCGCTCGAGTTTACCGCTGGTTTTTACCGCTTTGACTTTTTAAATTTTTTTATTATTTTTTTTTACTTAATGATTAAGTAAGTGTTTTTTAATAATATTATGAATTTTTTTATTTTTTAAAAAATATTTAAATGTATTAAAAAAATAGATGTAAAAAAATACACAAAAAATAAACACTATAATTTACACTAACGGTAAGACTGAGCGGTGGCTCCAGCGGTGGGAGTAGCACCGCTCTTTTAAGTATTCATGAGACTGATCAGAATCGACGTGATTGTTCGTCTCATGCGTTTTGAGAAGTTCACGGCTTAACTGAAGTGGTATCTTTTGGGCTTTATGAATGCAGTAAATGTGGGGATCTTTAACCCCGACTAATGCGGTATGAATGCCAACTTAGGAAGTTATAACTTGGTTTTTATATAATTAAATAGATGGGTAACTAAATTCTTAAGTAGGGTTAGAGATGGACTTGCATATTATATTTTATTTTTAATTTATATATTTGATTTTCAATTACTAAAACTCTTTTGTTTATTGTTGATGTTTTGTTCTCCGAATAATCATATAATTTATTATGTTTATTGATTCAGTTATACTTTTTATTGAATAGATTAGCTTTTTTATTATGTTTGGATCAAGTATTTATCTATATTGATTTAATTCTTTACTGAAATATCACTCCCTAAGTATATTGTCGTCGTTGAATTTTCTCAATAGTGATAATAATTTACATATTTTAAAAGTGGTGAATGATTTTTCAAAGGGTTACATTTGGTTTAATTTTGATTTATAAATCTATGCCTTCCGATTGAAAATTTTGGGAATTAAATTCCCAATTGAGTTATTCAATGAATTAAGAATAATTAAAATACCGGATTTGTGCAAGGGATTCTTAACGCTTTACTGTTCGTCAAACTTGAGTACTTTTTCCATTAGTCACTTTGTTTCACTTTAATTTGCATTTAAAATTAATATTTGTTCTCAATTAATCATTTAATATTTTTCTTTAGTTTCTTTGTTCCTTCTACTATTATTTTAATTTGTCTTTCTATGGAATCGGCACCCCAAAGTGTGTGCTACAACTACTGCGTTATTCTTTGGGTGTAATCAGGACTCCATGCAAGCAAACTATTTTTGTTATGAACAATTAAGTTAACTTTTCCATGGGGTCAGTATTTTTAATAGGCAAAAAGTGAGCACTTTTTGTTAAGCAATCTACGACAACCCATATAGAGTTATTTCCTACTAAGGTTCTTGGTAGTTCAATTACAAAGTCCATAGAAATATCCTCTCATTTTCATTCTGGTGTTGGTAGTGTCTGTAATTCTCCAGCGGGTTTCTGATGCTCTACCTTGACTACTACATATAGAACCTTTATTTACATACATCCCTTTTCATGCCTTCCTACCAAAAATGTTGATCTAGGTCCTTGTACATTTTCGTACTTTCCAGATGAGCTGTGTATGGAGTCTTATGTGCTTCATTTAATATCTTGTCCTTAATCGCAAGATTAGTCGAGATCACCTTTCGATACTGCTAGTACAATAAACCATCTTTTCTGATCGTGAATCCTTCTGGTCCTTCCTTTCTTTCTACCTTCCGATCGGAGTAGCTATGATGAACACTAGTGCTAAAACTAGTCCTAGTATCCTTAGTCAAAATGAGGGCCAGATTGACTCCTCTTCGTCAAGAGTCATACCGGAGTCTGAACTTACATTAAAGTCTATGGTCCCAAGAATGAAACCATAAGTGTATTAGGCAGCTATGACAAGACAATTAATGAAAGAAAATGATATAAGAGATGCATTGGAAATATTTCATGTAAATACTGGAAGTACACGTATGTGCATGTGGAGGTATCACCCTCTCTCTTGTAGATTCGTGTATCCTTAAAACTTGGAAATGAATCATCCTCTTAGTGACATCATATTTATATATAGGCACGATGAGGAATCACCCTCTCGAAACGTAGCTCTCTCTTGATGCAAAATAGAAAAAAAAACTCAATAGTACCATTATGGCGAGGAGTTACCCATCTCCATATAACAGAAACATGTAAAAACCAGTATTAGGTCAAGTATTGTTCTTTGCTCATAGGCACTTACACCATTGCTCATATCCTACAAGTGATACATCAGGAGATCCCACATTCTACCCGACCTAACTGACTCGAAGACACCTACAAGTGATATATCGGGAGATCCCACATTCTGACTATCAGATGAAGCCAAGTACGACATCGTTCCACTCCACTCCCCACGAGGCATTCTCCTTCTCGTGTGATGCACGTGGTAACACTTTGTATAATGTCCCGGGGAGTTCTCTATCTCGTACTATGATGGTAGACTCTCATTGACTCCATGGACACACACACACACACAGAGGTATCTAGGGCTCCCAACAAGATATCATCATCACTAGTAGAAAACAATTAAAAGCATCAAAAACGTTGAAGGCATCAGAAATGAGCAAGTAAATATAACTAGAAACATAGTGCTAGAAATATTTATTTATGCTTGTAGAAATAGGAAATAAGATTACAAAGATTATGCAATGTCTATCACACACAACATTCACCCCCCATTACCCAGCACTATCTCTAAAGCTAACCTACCTTCCTAAGTTGAAAGTCTTCTCATTGTCTCCTTGATCCTTGCTTTTCTGCAGCAGTTGCCTTCTCGAGCTCTTCCATGAATAAGGTCTCAATAGTTAGATTTTGTCACACGTCTAAATTCTTTAAATAGAGTGGGAATGTCAGATGTCATTTATGATGTATCTCTGACTCTAAATATGCTTGGATATGAGTCTTTAATCTTTGTCTTGTCACACTGCAGGATGACAAATAGGGTGACCAGGGTATGGTTTGCACACCCATACGGTCTGTCAACTCCTCCATCCCTCATTGAACAAGGGTTATCCACGTGGCATTGGGCCATGCTTCTGTGTTCAGTTGACACAACTTGTCATGCCTTTACCTTTAATTGTAGACTCACTCCTGACGTGACCCTTCGAATGAGGCATGACTTTGAATATGGTGCTGACACCCTTTTGAACTCTTCCATCTATCCCAGAAAGTTCTAATGACTGGTTGCATCTGTAGTTGTCCGCAGTTCCTATTTTGCGAGTAACTCTTTCTCGCCTTGTGTAGTTAGTGCACAACTCGACCAGCTTATCCGTCCCTTTAGCTCCTTGTTCTCGTCCTCATGGGAGATGACCTTTCTAGCTTGTCTGTCATGGAAGATTCCCATGTGGTGCCAGCTCGCCCAGATTTTAGACTAGCTGCACTCGGTGTCTCCTTATGCTGGTTCTTTAGACCATTAGAGTGCTTCTCGTCTTTGCCTATCCTTTAGCTCCACAATGGTCTATCCCTTTTTGCGTTAGGTAGGACCCTCACATCCTTCCCTCCTTATAAAGAATTTTATTCTCAAAATTCAATGAGGGCTCTCCCTTGTCTGGTCCTCTTAAGCAAGATGATTCTAACGAGGAGACCCGTCGATCACCCAGGTAGCTTCCCTTAATCGAGTCGGCAGTTTGACCTTCACATCTGAGGTCGAGACATGAGATGACCTCTCATGTCTCCTCCATCTTCTTCTTCGACCGTGTCCTTTGGTCATGGTCTCTAGTATCCTAGCTCTTAGGCCAAGTTTGGCTTCACTAGACTTTGGTGAGTCCTCACCCTCATCCTCATCTTGCTCATCATGTTCGGGTACCGCTCTCTTTCCTTCTCTTCGTGTCATATTTGTGTCCCCGTGATTTAGCATTTGGATATTAGACCCCTGGCCTTCCGAGCACTCTCCTCATCTCGGTGAAGTTCCTCTGCTAACTATCGTCGTTCTTCTTCTCACCTCGCCTTCTCGCGTTGTTCTTCTCATGACTTCGGGAGGTATGGTTGCCTTCCTTGTATTTCTTTTCTCCCGCACCATTTTGTATTCCTTAGGGCTTGCAGTTATGGGTTGAGGTCTAGGGAGAATGACAGTCATTTTTTAAATGCACTTGTTCACATGCTTTGTCTATAAATGCCCTTTACTCGTTGTGCGTTACAGCTCATAATTTGGCTCAAATAAATATGGAAATTGCTACCTCATGATTTGCTCACTTTCTCCATGTAAACTCATTTTTTTCCGTATTGCCCCACTAGACCTTTACCATTGACATGATCTTTGACCTCAGTCTTTTCTCCTTTTTTTGTCCACGATTCATATGGGCCTTTCTTCGTATGTAAGATTTGGTTGTAACTTAACCATATTTGGTTCAATTACTCGAGCTTCCTGGTTCCTAAAACTTTTCCTAAGTGATGAGGTAAGGAACAAAGTTGTGAATACCTTCATATCCCATCGGCATCCAAACTCGATACTCTACTAAGCTAACCCTTTCCATCACCTGATAGAGTCCAATATATCTTGGGCTTAGCTTCCCTCTTAGCCCAAATCTCTTAACACATTTCATTGTTGATACCTTGAGGTACACACAATCGCCTTTCTCAAAAGTTAGTTCTCTCCTCCTAGTGTCGGTGTAACTCTTCTATCTACTTTAGGTGGTAGCCATCTTTTCCCATATGAGCTTGACTTGCTCCGTCATCTCTTGGACTATCTCAAGTCTGAGTAACTGGAACTCTCCTATCTCTTCCAAACATATAGGTGATCTACATTTTTGCTCATAAAGTGCCTCATAAGCGGCCATCTAGATGGTCGCCTGATAGCTATTACTGTATTCAAACTCAATAAGGGGGATGTGTTGCTCGTAGGGTCCCTTGAAATCCAATTTACAGGCCCTTAGCATATCCTCCAAAGTTTGGATGGTCCTTTCGATTGTCCATTCGTTTATGGGTGATAGGCACTATTGAATTTTAGTTTCATGCCCATTGCCTTTTGTAAGCTCTTCCAAAGATGGAATGTAAACTTAGGGTCCTGATCTGATACTACGGTCTTAGGGACTCCATGTAATCTTACTACTTTGGGGTAATCCTACTATGAAGTCCATAACGACATCTTCACATTTTCATTAAGGAATGGGTAAAGGTTGCAAGTTCCGTGTTGGTCGTTGATGTTCCACTTTCACCCTTCTACACATATCACATCTCTCGATAAACTGAGCAATGTCCTTCTTCATCCCTTCCCACCAATATCCTTTCATGAAATCTCGATACATCTTAGTTTTGCTAGCGTAAGGCATTGAATGGGCTTCTGCCAAAATCCCTTGTCTAACCTCGGGCCACCTGGAATTTCCTTTCTTCTTTTAAACAACAATATCCCATCTTCATTTAAACTAAAATGGGCTGGAACTTCGCCTCTTCTAATATTCTACATAATCTCGATAACTTATTATCCTCCTCCTATTGCTCTCGCAATTTTTCGAATCCGTTTATCCTTAGCTGTTGTAGAGTGGCAAGAACCTCCTCCGGCAATTTGTATTTTCCTAATAGAACCTTCATATCTTCTAACGATGAGTCCACCTTTAAAGTCCCTTGATTGTCCTTGGTCCTTGGCTTACGGCTTAAGGCATCGACAGCTGAGTTAGCCTTACCCGGGTGATACTTAATCTCACATTGGTAATCACTGAATGTCTCCAACGATCTCCTATGTTGAGATTTGTTTGGGTATACAAGTGCGTCAAGCTCTTGTGATCCGTGAAAACTTCGCACTCTTCTCCATTCAGGTAATGTCACCATATTTTCAAGGCAAAAACAACTGCTGCTAATTCCATGTCAGGTGTGAGGTAATTCCTTTCATGATCCTTCATTGTCTNATGGTTTGCACACCCATACGGTCTGTCAACTCCTCCATCCCTCATTGAACAAGGGTTATCCACGTGGCATTGGGCCATGCTTCTGTGTTCAGTTGACACAACTTGTCATGCCTTTACCTTTAATTGTAGACTCACTCCTGACGTGACCCTTCGAATGAGGCATGACTTTGAATATGGTGCTGACACCCTTTTGAACTCTTCCATCTATCCCAGAAAGTTCTAATGACTGGTTGCATCTGTAGTTGTCCGCAGTTCCTATTTTGCGAGTAACTCTTTCTCGCCTTGTGTAGTTAGTGCACAACTCGACCAGCTTATCCGTCCCTTTAGCTCCTTGTTCTCGTCCTCATGGGAGATGACCTTTCTAGCTTGTCTGTCATGGAAGATTCCCATGTGGTGCCAGCTCGCCCAGATTTTAGACTAGCTGCACTCGGTGTCTCCTTATGCTGGTTCTTTAGACCATTAGAGTGCTTCTCGTCTTTGCCTATCCTTTAGCTCCACAATGGTCTATCCCTTTTTGCGTTAGGTAGGACCCTCACATCCTTCCCTCCTTATAAAGAATTTTATTCTCAAAATTCAATGAGGGCTCTCCCTTGTCTGGTCCTCTTAAGCAAGATGATTCTAACGAGGAGACCCGTCGATCACCCAGGTAGCTTCCCTTAATCGAGTCGGCAGTTTGACCTTCACATCTGAGGTCGAGACATGAGATGACCTCTCATGTCTCCTCCATCTTCTTCTTCGACCGTGTCCTTTGGTCATGGTCTCTAGTATCCTAGCTCTTAGGCCAAGTTTGGCTTCACTAGACTTTGGTGAGTCCTCACCCTCATCCTCATCTTGCTCATCATGTTCGGGTACCGCTCTCTTTCCTTCTCTTCGTGTCATATTTGTGTCCCCGTGATTTAGCATTTGGATATTAGACCCCTGGCCTTCCGAGCACTCTCCTCATCTCGGTGAAGTTCCTCTGCTAACTATCGTCGTTCTTCTTCTCACCTCGCCTTCTCGCGTTGTTCTTCTCATGACTTCGGGAGGTATGGTTGCCTTCCTTGTATTTCTTTTCTCCCGCACCATTTTGTATTCCTTAGGGCTTGCAGTTATGGGTTGAGGTCTAGGGAGAATGACAGTCATTTTTTAAATGCACTTGTTCACATGCTTTGTCTATAAATGCCCTTTACTCGTTGTGCGTTACAGCTCATAATTTGGCTCAAATAAATATGGAAATTGCTACCTCATGATTTGCTCACTTTCTCCATGTAAACTCATTTTTTTCCGTATTGCCCCACTAGACCTTTACCATTGACATGATCTTTGACCTCAGTCTTTTCTCCTTTTTTTGTCCACGATTCATATGGGCCTTTCTTCGTATGTAAGATTTGGTTGTAACTTAACCATATTTGGTTCAATTACTCGAGCTTCCTGGTTCCTAAAACTTTTCCTAAGTGATGAGGTAAGGAACAAAGTTGTGAATACCTTCATATCCCATCGGCATCCAAACTCGATACTCTACTAAGCTAACCCTTTCCATCACCTGATAGAGTCCAATATATCTTGGGCTTAGCTTCCCTCTTAGCCCAAATCTCTTAACACATTTCATTGTTGATACCTTGAGGTACACACAATCGCCTTTCTCAAAAGTTAGTTCTCTCCTCCTAGTGTCGGTGTAACTCTTCTATCTACTTTAGGTGGTAGCCATCTTTTCCCATATGAGCTTGACTTGCTCCGTCATCTCTTGGACTATCTCAAGTCTGAGTAACTGGAACTCTCCTATCTCTTCCAAACATATAGGTGATCTACATTTTTGCTCATAAAGTGCCTCATAAGCGGCCATCTAGATGGTCGCCTGATAGCTATTACTGTATTCAAACTCAATAAGGGGGATGTGTTGCTCGTAGGGTCCCTTGAAA
>QEOT01002141.1:0-20437 GCA_003123785.1 Pterocarya stenoptera | reverse complement strand
ATCGCCCCTGTACTCTCATAGCCATGTTCATGAATTTTGCTCGAAAGTACTTTACAATCGAAAAGATATTTTTAGGAAATTTAAGGAATTTACCTCCTCTTTCATAGAGGAAATTTGAGGCTCTGATGCTGTGATTCAAACATAAATGTTTTTTCTCCCTATGTTGGTCCTCTTAGCAATCCACAACAAAGTTTTCAATACTGTGTCGTATTGGCTGGTGTAGTCGGTATTTACCGTATTGAAATAGTAATCGGTACGGGAGAGATATATATTTTGTACTGGGTCAAATACCGATTATTTCGGTGCGTTTCGGTCAATATTGGCCGATTTCGATGTATCGGCCGATTTTTTAGTGTATCGGTCGAAATTTTATATTTTTAGTGTATTTTTATAATTTTCATTTTAATTCTCATATCAAAAGATTATTTTATTAACTTCTTTTAATCCCCTTTTTTTGAAAACTGAAAATCAAATCCCTACTCTCATTTTCATGATGAAGATGAGTGATTATTTTTTTTAATAGTTAGATTGAGAACTTATAAGTATTATTGAGTTTTATAAATATGTATTTTAATTTTTTAAGACTTGCATTAATGTTATTTTAAAACATAATTTATACATATATAATTTATTTATTCATATATAGACTCTCCCGAAACGGTACCCAAAACGATACTCGTACCAAAATATTTTATTTTAATGCCTTAACTCAAAATGGTCACCAAAACAATATTCAAAACTTTAATCCACAATGTTTTGCTTTACCGGTGAGCTCACTAAATACCTTTTTTGTTCATCTGTGCATTGGAAGTGGAGAGGGCATTCCGATCGGTTAAATTCAATATGGGCCTGGCTATATTAGAGCCCTAAGCCTGCTTCATTACCTAGGGCCCAGCTCGGTATCAAGAGGATCTAACTCACAGCTACTACTGACTGGATAATTATCCAACGGTGGAATAAATCCAAACATTTATCATTCAAATTTACTAAAGAGATGAACCCTTATCTCTTGGTTTGAATTTGAATAATAGATATATCTATTATCATTTAACAATAGAGTGGTTCAAAGGCTCTATATAATAGAAGAATCTAGGTATGTAACAATCATCTAATTTATTGGTATTAAAGAGTAATTTCAGTCACTGACTTAAATATCAGAGGTGTTCGGTGCACGTGATCGTGAGACGGTGGCGGTAAAACACGTCCATAACAGGAAGAATCGAAGAATCTCATCAATGTCCTAGATTTGGTCTTCAACCATGGTTCATAGCGTCCAATTGAACTGCTTGACAGTGCTACCCATTCGTATTAATGTTGATATTCCATGACTTCCTGTTCCACTGCCCAAACTACTTCATAAGCATTTGGATTGGTTTCCTTATCATTACTTATGAACACAACGATGAGAGGGGATCCTGAAAGGTTAGTCTCAGTTAAAAGTTACATAATACTTATACAAACAAACACACATATAGATATGTATATATGTATAGCCAAAAATAACTCGAACCCAATCCCCCTAGAGTTATGAATAATAAAAATAGAGGACCCTCCTTTAAAAATATTTTATTCTTAATGAAACACTAAATATAAGATTCTATTTTATAAAATCATGTGCTTTATAAAATTAAAAGAGAGTATCTAAAAGTATTTATTAAGATTTCTCAAACAATGTACTATAAAAGTCATAAACTAAAACCTCTGTACATTTCTATTTACGTAAAACAGTAAGAAGGGTATGAATATTTTCACTTACCTCAAGCCTTATGCACATAATCACCTTTATGCAGAAAAATACCTTTCACGCAGCCAAATCACATTTGCATCATTCGGCACATATATTTAACATGTCATACGTCAATTTCCTTATTAAGCCCACATTAAATTAAAGACTTAGAACTTTATCTAATAAGAATATTCGTGACTTTAGAACTATATTGTATCCTCAAATAACTTTCACTAGATCTCATAAATATTCCATCATCCAACCGGTTACTCCACATCAAATCCTTAATCTATTTCAACTCGTAATTCCAAAAATCATTAAACCTAGGGGTGGGCAAAATTTCCAATTTTTCGACTCCGACCAAATTCCGACAAGGCAACGGAGTCAGAGTTTATGGAATTCGGAGTTAGAGTTACTCCGACTCCACTAGTTGGATGATGTATCAAAACGATGATTTTTTCAAAACATCCCACTTTATTTTTAAAAAAATAATGTATCAAAAAGACGTCGTTTCACTCAAGCAGGTCTAAAATGCAGGGGGACGTTTTGGTCAAGTAACCAAACGACGTTGTTTCGCTAGATGTTGTTTCGTGCAAGACCCCATTATTCCTCCCTCACTTTCGCATAATAAACCTACGACTCCCTAGTCTCCCTTTGTCTTCACATTGTGCTTCACCCCCCAGTCCCCTGCCATATGTTATCACCTGAGGCCGCCGTGAGCCACCTTCTGGAGTTCATCACAAATTGTTAGCCACTTGGCCATTCAGTTTTTTTGTAGAATTTTAGAGTTCCAAAATCATTTAATTGTCACATTGTGGTATGAAATTTGTGAAATGTGTTTGATTTGTTGTTCATTTCAATGATTTATTGTTTGCATTTTAATGATTTCGGTTTTTAGGCTGTTAAATTTAAGAATTGAGGGATTTAGGTTTTGAAAAAATTGGGTGCTTTTGTTCCAAGTGACATTTGCTCGAGTATATTCAAGTGAATGTCACACAGATTGTTCAATCGAGCCTTCGCTTAAGCCACACTCGAGCGACCATCACACAAATTGTTCGCTCAAGTGTGGCTCGAGCATCACACAGATTGTTCAATCGAGTCTTCACTTGAATGTGGCTCGAGCTAACATCACACAAATTGTTTGATTAAGCCTTTGCTCGAGTGTGGCTCGAGTGAATATCACACAGATTGTTCACTGGAGTGTGGCTTAAGTGGACGATCAGTTTTTTATGTTTTATTTATTTTTAAATCACAATCACGAATAGACACATGTTTTTACTTTTCAATGTTTTTTCAATTTGTAGATAATTTTCATAACATGTTAAATGACGGTTGTTTGTTAATTGTTTCAGATTATTTGCTCAAATTATGGATGCTACACCATCTCATTGCAACTCTCTACAAGAGGATGACACACAGTTGTTGGCATCATTGACATGTACTTTAGGCCGTAGACTCCCATCTAGAGCAGCTACCTCATGTGCAAGTAGTTGAGTCTCAATAGATCTAAAAGATGTTGATATACTTAACGATAAGAAAGGGATGATGAATAACGTTGAGACCGATCCACTAGCACGACCTAGTAAAAAAAGGTCGTGGACATGATAACATTTCACCAAAGTTTACGGTAATCGTAAAAACCCGTAGGCTCGGTGCCACTACTATGAGCAATTATGTGGTTTTCATTCAAAGAAGCAAGGCACGTCAGTATTAATAGTACATCTTATGGGCTGCCAGCAGTATAAGATACACAAAGGGCTGGTGGCAACTGATTAGACAAAGCTGAGTTACGAGACTTCTACGGCCACTGATGACACGTAGATTAAGAAGCTATCAATCCCTCAATATAATGAGAAGATGTTAAAGGATGTTTTTGCGGAGATGATCATCACTGATGAGATGACTTTTACTATGGTTGACAAGGCAGGCTTCCGTAAATTTGTGAACACTTTAGAGTCACGATTTCTTATGCTTTCACGGTATACTATGATGCGCGATTGTTTGAAGAGGCATGCCAATGAGAAGACAGTAATGAAGAAAATGTTTGTCGCCATTAGACAGAGAGTGTCATTTACGACTAATACATGGACCTCCATATATAATGTGGGCTACATGTGTATCACATCCTACTTTATTGATAGTAAGTGAATGTTGGAGAAGTGGATTATCGGCTTTAAAAAAATTGTTGATCACAAGGGTTCATACATTGACAAGGAGATAGATGACTGTATAAAGGATAGAGAGATCAAAAAAGTACTTTGTGTCACGGTTGACAATGCCAGTGCGAATGACGTTGCCATTAATTGGTTCAGGAGAATAAGACGATAAAAGAGGATATCATTCGTGAGAACCAGTTTATCCATATTCGATGTTGTGCCCATATTATCAACCTCATAGTTTCTGAGGGATTCAAGAAGGTTGATGATTCCATTATAAGTCCGAAACTTTGTAAGATATATGAGGGCTTCCCCCCAACGGCTCCGCCAATTTAAGGCAATAGCCGAACAACTTGAGATGAGAATCTTCCAGTATGTTGCAACTGGAAGTTTGGACTCGATGGAACTTTACATACATGACATTAGATGTAGCGCGGGAGTACCAAATATCATTCGAGCAGATGGAGGCCAAAGATGAGAGCATGATGTATGCTTTGCTAGAGTCAGTTGGGGTGGAGAAAGGGGCTCAGTGCGCTGGACACAGTTGATTGAGCCAATGTCAGGTATTTTGTTCAATTTTTGAAGTTATTTTATGACATAACTATGCAGATATCTGTGACAAAATATCTTACTACGAACATGTACTTCGAGGAGCTACCTTTATGACCATTTGCAACAGAGTTAAGCTAACATTGTGGGTTTGTTGAATGCAATGGCTATGAGGATGAAATAGAAATATAATAAATATTGGGAGATATGAAGAAGATAAATAGATTATTATTTGTGGCTGCGATCTTTGACCCTCGATATAAGTTGGCAATTGTAAAAGATTGAATTCGGGATGTCCTCGGTGATGAGGATGATGATTAGTTTATTAGATAGTTTAAATATGATCTTGATGATTTATATAGCCATTACAACATCAGTGGTCAGTCTTAAATCGAAGGTGGTAGCTCCTCACGCCCGATTGGCTCGACATCTTCTAGGAATGACACACATGCACAAAATTCAAATTTATTGCAACTACAATAATATCATCAAAACCATGTATCGAGGAATATTATGCAGTGTAAGTCTGAAGTTGAGCATTACTTTATGGAAGATGTCAAGGGACCTAGTGATATATTCCAAATATTAACTTGGTGGAAGGTGAATTTTGGCAAGTTTCTAGTCCTTTCTCGAATAGCCAGGGATGTACTAATCATTCTTATCACTATGATTGCCTTCGAGTCGGTGTTTAGCACCGAAGGTCGTGTCTTGGATGCTTACCGGAGTTCATTGTCTCCGACCACCGTCGAGGCTCTCGTTTGCACACAAAACTAGTTAAGTTTAACGCACATTGGAGTAAATACCGTTGATGCCGAGAGCTATATGCTTGAATCATGTAACTTTATGATTTTAAATGATTTTTTACATAATTTTAATGTTTTTATTATTTAATTTATAGTTTATATGATTTTATAGACCTATATGTGAACTCCTAGACTAATTGTGGATGACTGAGACGGACACACCATGAGATGACCCCTTTATTGGTGAAAAACTCAATAGCATGATTATCATCATGCAAAACTTGTCAGAGTTAAAGGTGGAGTTGAGTTCTTAATGTGTCATATTTTATGTCATATATCACTTAGCTAATAATTTAGAACTCTATAGTTAAATGACTAAAGAAAAGATAATGCATCTGATCAATAAAACTTCATGTAGGAAAATTGAAAATCATTATCGAGTCATCGACTCAAATGCATGGACTATCAAAACTGATGCGTGGGATTGTGGCTATTTCATATTTGAATTAAATCTATGACATTATAAATATTTTGGTGCTGTAAATTTAAATTTACTGCAATTTTTATTTTTAAATTTAAATTTATCATTTTCGATTTGTAGTTTGATTTAGTTATTGTATTTAAATTTTAACTTTTTAACTTATTTTTTTACAGTATTTTAAATTTTTTTAATTATTTTGTTTTTTTAATTATTTTTAAACAAGGGTGGGCCAATTTGAATTTCATATTGGGCCTTGGATATTGGGTTGTGGGCCCAGGCCCAATCTAAGTAGAGCAACTAGGGCCCAGTTGTTGGGAAACCAACTTCTACTTCGATCGGAGTTCCGAGCTTCGAACTTCGATTGGAGTTGGACCCTGACTCCGATTAGAGTCAGAGTCGGAGTAGCTTTTGACCTCTAACCCTAATCAAAGTCAAAGGTTGAAGGTCGGAGGTGGGCATTCCAACTTCGTCGGAGTCGGGACCCACCCCTAATTAAACCTAAACTCGTAACATAAAATCATAGTGACCACCTTTTTCTCAATCTTAAACACGTAGAATTAAACTGTAACAGTACGTATTAACCTCAAATCCTAACATATTAACCATATGTCTCGAGTACATAAATCTGTAATTCACATAACGTGATATTTTCATGCAAATCCAAAATGCTAAAAATCATTACCATGACCTACAATAATTCATCTTCCTAAAATTCATCATTTCCTTAAAACATGCTTACATAAAACCTTAATTTCACTCCATGACCTGAAATCACAAATACTCAACCCGTAACCATCATTTGGACTCACATATTTAAACTACCCATCAAAATCTCATAATACTTTAAGACCTTAAGGTGAGGTTTGGATAGTGAATTGAGATGAGATGAGTTGAGATAAAAGTTAAAAGTTGAATAAAATATTGTTAGAATATTATTTTTTAATATTATTATTGTTTTAAAACTTGAAAAAGTTGAATTGTTTATTATATTTTGTGTGAAAATTTGAGAAAGTTGTAATGATTAGATGAGATGAATTGAGTTGAGTTAAGACTATCTTTATATCCAAACCCAGCATATCCATATAACATCCAAATATCGTTTTACTATAATAACTAAAGTTTTATAATTTCATCTTCACCAAAAAATTTATCCTAATCCCATAAATTATAAAATCACATTAACTAGGTAATTTACGTTAATCCACGTACATGTCCTATAACTCCAAGATCGACATGCAATTTTCATGACCCGTACATAAACAAAGCATGAACTCAATTAATCCATGCAAACACGTAGCCGAGACTCGTATGAATTCACGCAAATATTTGTTTTCTCAATATAATTCATCTTATTGGGGTGTATGTGGAGACTAGTTTTGGAGTTGAAAATCGAGAAATAGAGTGTTTGCTTGATGTGCGCTCGACAGTGCACTCGAGCAAAGTTCGCTCAACGTGTGCTCGACAATAGGCTCGAGCGAAGCTCAAGTCTGAGAGTTTGCTCGAGTTCAGCGCGACAGTGAGCTCGAGTTCCCACTCGAGCCAAAGTTGATTTGGCTATTCGCTCGATGCACGCTCGACACTCCGCTTGAACGAATAACGCAGATTTTGCCAGATTAGAGTTTCCTATGCTGTTTGCTATATATATGTCATATTTGACTAGTTTTGTACGACTTTCAACATATTTTGAGAGAAAACAATTGTTTAAGGAGTGCATATTATGTGAGAGAGCAAAGAGTCATAGAGAGTGTGAATTGAGATTGAGTGATTATAATCTCTTCAGGTTAATAAGATTTATGCAGCTCTGTGGACGTAGGCAATTTGCCGAACCACGTATATTTGCATCATGTGCTTGATTATGATTGCTTTTACTTTATTTGTCATCGTTGGTGTGTGTGTGTTTTGCACAACAGTACACAACACATCTCCCCCTTAAAACCTAAACCATGTTCACCTAAACCTACCTCCCATGCATGTAACAAGCGACACAGTCGTGACCATCATCTCATGCAACCCAAGTACGTGACCCTGTTAGCCAATGTACTTCAATACTTCCTAACCCTAACTGTTAACCTGTAACCATATTAAAGTTGTAACATGTTGTTATGATCCTGAGCGTTAAAAGTTTTAATCAAATTAGTATCCAACAATCCTAGAACTTTGGATCAATGGTTGAGTTTTTAACAATTAGTATCAGAGCATGGACCACGTCACTAACTCAAGTCACGGAGGGGGGTGACCTATAGGCTGGATTAAAATGTATTAGTCCTATGTATGAGTATGGTGTTAAGTCATTGAATACTAATAAATGAGTAAAGTGACCAAAAGATAAAGAGCTACCATCGAATCAGTGTCGATAGAGTGGGCACCGTAAATGTCAGATTTAGAACCATGATGGAATGTTATGATCTTGAGGGTTAAAAGTTTAACTAAATTAGTATCCAATAGTCGTAGGACTTTTGGATCAATGGTTGTGTCTTTAACACATGGATGCATAAATTCAACAATTAGGCTAGGTTTACTCTGAGAGAAAGAGAGAGATAGAGAAAGTTTACGTGGGTGGAGAGAGAGGGAGAAGGTTTATAACTGGGCATTGTCCTAGTTGGTGCACGGCACAACTTCATGTGACTTGGTTGTGCTCTTGATGACTTAGCTTGGGCGTCTGATGGTGGAGAGAGAGAGAGAGAGATGCGGCATGGGAGACACTACCTGGACTGATCTTATTGGCAACAATTATGGTGGCTAGGTTCTCTTCTTCTTGGTGCAGAGGCAGACCAGGACGAGTAATTGTTAAAACAATGGGAACTTATCTATGTTGAAGGTGGTTGTGCGGCGGGGTATGGTTGAGCAACGGTGCAACCATGTTGCAATAAGGAAGAAGGGTGGCAATGGCGGTTTGTGGGTGGTTGGCTAGGTGGATGTGTTGTGTGGTAGAGCAGCTCACCTATTTGACGTACACAGGTTCATTGCGGTGCAATTGAGGGTGGACTTGGTTTCCAGTGGTATCAACTAGCTAGTCAAGATGGCTTCACGCTCAAAGCTTTTCATAAGCCAAGTCACTTAATAAGCCTAAGAGCATTCCCATTGGATTCCCTATAACCTCTTTTTTCCTATAATTTGAGGAAAATTTTAGGGAATGCTCTCAAAATCTCCCTCCATCCGATTCCCCATTTTAGAGAAAATGTTTAGGGAATGAATAGTGGTTCCCCATATTCATTCCTTAAATCATTTTTATCAATATTTTATTCATTTCAATTAAATTAGTTCTTCTTCCTATCATCTACACTTTCTCTCATACTCATATTTATTATAGCTTTAAATAATAGTTTTAAAAATAATTTAAATTTTTATTTAAAATATTAACTAGAGTAATAGTTCAAAACATAAAAAAAAATATTGAGTAGTTAAATTTGTAAATGGAAGTGAGATAAAAAAGTAATAAAGAAAGAATAGAGAAATATTATTTTAATAGATAGGGAATAGATAGGGAATGAGATGCAGAAAAGTTTTTAAAGATGTGTAAAATTTAGAGAAAAATTTTAGGAAATGTATTTTTTAACTCAATTATAAGAAATTTTATGAAAAATCGAATAAGAATGCTTTGATCTTAAAGTCTAAAATGAGCTCAGCTCATCCAATAAATAATTTTGGGCTTTTTAAAATAAACTCATGAGTCTGATTCACTTGCTTCATAAATTTTACGTGAACCTTAATTTGACTATTGAACCCAATTAAATTCGGTAGCCACCATAATAAATTCTGGATTTGGCCTATTTAAAATTACTCGATAAATGTCAATTGGACTTTTCAAAATATTAACCATTTAATACCATCTTAAATCGGCTACTAAATTTGAACGGCCCTTAAAATGAAGATTTGGGCTTATGGATTTAATTAAGAATTCCTAATCAGTCTCAATATATTATAGCTTGTAGGCTTTTAGGCTTCTGGTACCAACTATCATGCTTAGGTGAGTGATCTCTTTCGCCAAAATAATGATAAAATAATATTATAACTCAAACAACATAAAAACTCGATAAACGTATCATTATTATCTCAAAATAAAATACAATTCTTTTACATACAAAGCCGTACCGATCCGATCGCATACCAAAAGGTGACATGGGAGGGTAGCAAGGGGCATTTACGTAATTATTGGAATAAAAAAAAAACCAAAAAGCAATTAAAACAAAACCAGAGCTATGCCTCCCTCCTCAAATCAGCAACTTGCTTCCCTTCCAAATCGAACAGCCCGCTTCCTCAACTAAGCAACTCCTCCAAATCTCTTTCTCTTTGCGTTGCGACGGCCTTCTCTTTGATTGAAAAAAGGAAAAGACAGCACAACGACTATCTCCTCAACACTTCAGTGTTTTTGCAACTGGTGCACTTCCAAGAGCGAGAAAGCTGAACCATCTGAATGCAACTAAAACTTCCTCAACAGTTCAGTGTGCAATCAAAACACTAACAATCAAAAGACTCGAAATTGAAATAGAACTGAAAAAAAAAGGAGAACAATGTACCAGTCAAAACGAAGACGTGGTCCCGCCTTCTGGAGTGCTTCCAAGCCGGAGTTTTCCTCCCTCTGCCTCTCATAGTCTCTTAGAATCCTCTTGGACTACTGTAATAGTGAAGATGGTGGAAATGGAAGATTACGAATGTAGTATTGATTAATTGGAATGCTGTTGTAATGAGGAATGTAATAGAATGGAATGCTACGGATTGATGCAATAATGTATGTGCACACCAGGTGCTTGGATAAACGGCTAGAAGAAATGTATTGCTACGGGAGTAACATTGAGGGCTCCCAACCTCCTTCTGGTTTCACTTCTTACAATATTATCTGACAGACCAGTATGAAAACAGACACTTGATAGATGAATGCATCGTTTGGAATAATTCCAAACACTGCGTTTACAGACTCCAAAATAAAGACAATTAAAACGGTGCACAACACCCATCTAAAGCTAATAAAAATACCCAGCAATATGGTGCGTCTTGTTCTTCAAGTCCCTGGCTTCCACGACGTCGTTCCAGCTTTCTTTGAATTGCTTCAAGTCTCCCTTCTTCCTTTCAACAGATCCCCCAAAGCACTTGACTTCGATAACCCAGTTCCTGTCTTCTTCCTTAGCGCCGACGTAGCTCTAACACATAGTCCTCGTTTCTCACCTTCTTATTAAACACTCCTTTTGCCGTTCTCAGCTGCAACTCCGCGCTCAAAGTCGCGAAGAAGGGCATGGAAACGACGTCCGCTTCATCTACGTTGTAGACCTGCTAAGCAAACGACCCCGTCTGCAAGTAATCTGGGGTCATGAGGTCCCCCAAACAGCACCGTTTCATTAAACTTCAACAAAACCGCACCGTTTCACTTGCCACGTTGGTGGGTGCGCAAGCCGCTTACGCAGATCGCCTGCAACAAGCATTTTCCAATAAAATATTCTTTCAAAGAAACTTTTATTAACAAGAGGCTCACCATGTGCCATAATCTCAAAAAGTTCATTCAAAGTAAAATAATTTAAATACTAATGAAAAATCATCTAATAAATTCACTTGTGTCCGTAGACACTTATTACACTTTACGGCCATCCAACTCCATTGTGCATTCTATTCCTAATTCTAGCTTGAATCTCAAAATCATTTGAAAAATTAGGAATAAATGGGTGAGTTCACAATTCAGTAAGTAGTGAAATTATACATAAATACATAATGTCTTAAAAATAAAAGAGTGATAATTAATGGACATTCAATAATAATGGTTCAATAAAAAAAACGTTGGCATAAAATAGATATGGAAAAGTTACAAACAAACCCATCAAGAGTATTGCCAGATGCAAATACAAAATTTTCACTTCCAACTTTATTAGTTAATATTGTAATAGAACCCGGATCAAAGAGTCCTCTCCTTGGATGGGTGAGGTTTTCTCTCTAGAATAGAGGAGTGTCTCTTAGGCTAGTTTTCTAGCTTGAAGAGGGTGCTATGGAGGAGGAGTTGACAAAACAATGGGAGGGATTAAGCCTCATAGACCAGGAAAAAAAGGTGGTGGTGTTGCCATCTACCACCATGGAGAAGGTATTGCGACAAGGGAGAGTCTGTTTGGTGGCAATGATAATAGAAGAAAAGGTAGTGAATCGAGAAGTCTTCAAGACTACAATGACAAAGATTTGGAGGACTGAAGGCTAGATACAATTCACTGAGGTGGGGTTCAATGGATTACTTATTGAGTTTCATAATGAGGAAGACAGACAGCGAGTGATCAATGGAAGGCCTTAGTCCTTCGGTCGATGGTTACTTTGCTTACATGCTTTTCAGGGCAATACTCCCATCAATGAAGTTCTTTTTAACAAGGAAGAGTTTTGGTTACAAGTACATAACATGCCGTTAGTTTGCATGATGTAAGAAGTGGGCTACCAAATTGGAGGAAGTGTTGGGAAAGTCTTGAAAGTTCATGTTGATAATCGAGGGATTGGCAGGGGAAGGTTTCTAAAAATAAGAGTGGAAATTGACATTACTAAACCTTTAATGAGGGGCACCTTCTTAACCTTTGATGGGAAGAAAACATGGGTGAATTTCAAGTATGAGAGGCTGCCTAACTTTTGTTTCAGATGTGGAGTGATTAAACACTCTTAGGGGTGTAAAAATTAATCGAGAAACCAAAAAATTAGACCGGACTGATTCCCTTAGTTCCAAAACCGGCTGGTACCGGTCCGGTTTCGGTTCTATGCTTTTTAGGACCGGACCGGACCAGTTCACTATATTATATATTTTAAATTAATTTTTTTAATATTATATATAATATTTTTATAAATCTTCTAGAAAACCCTTTTCTAAAACTAAATCTTTTCCTAAGAAAAAGATTTTTTCAAAAGGCAATTGCTATAATTGTGGCAAATCTGGGCATTTTACTGATAAATGTCTCCAGAAGCCCAATAAATTAAAAAAGAAGCTTAATCAGTTGAATATTGATGTCATTAATCAAGAAGAATTGTTTCGACTCCTAGAAACACATTCTACTTCATCTGATGACCATGAGATCAGCTCTAGTGATTCAGAATATCACTCTAAAGCCAAATCTCTTGATTCTCCTGATATTAAGCTAGGTTGCAATTGTAATTGTTAGATTATATAAAAATATTATATAATATATATATAATAATATAAATTATAATTATATATAAGATAATGTTATTATAATTTATAACATAAAGTTTTAATCTTAAACATAAAAAATATTTGAACATATGCTTTAAACATAAAATATATTTTAATAATATTTTATGGCCTAATAAATTTTCGAATCTCAAAATATTATTTTTGATAAATACATAATACATTAGTATATTTATTACATTTCGCTTTAATTAATTGGTTATACTAGTGTATATTAATATATTAATTATATTTTATACCCTGATACTAATAGTATTAGTATTAGTAATCCACTTTAAGTTATATATAAAGAACTATATAAATCGTTATAGTATTAGTATAAATCATGTTATAGTATTAGTATAAATCATGTTATAAACCAGATTTTTGTAAATAATAATAGATTTTTTTAAAGCAGTTTTTTTAAAAAAAAAAATTTATGACAAATTTGCATTTTACTAAAAATGAAAAACTGGACCGAAACCGGTAAAACTGGAGGTATCAGTTTAGGAGGGTAACCGGTGCGTAATCAATTTTCGAAAATACAAAACAGGTGCATACCGGTTTAGTCCTAAATTTTGTCAAAAACAGGACCAGTTACACCCCTAAACACTCTCATAAGTCATGCCCATCTGTGTCAAATGAAGGAAGCCAGCCACAATATGGTGAATGGCTACGGGCTCCTGTTGCAAAAGATAGTGAGATTAACCAAAAAAGGTATGGAGGTAAAGCCTGAAAATTAGGAGGAAATCAAGGACATGGATGAAGTTCAAAAAGGAAAGCCTAAAAATAAGGAGGAAGTCAAGGAAATTGAAAAGAGAAGCTATGAGCAGAAGGAAGGAATAGCAAATATGGAAGGAATGCAGGAACTAAGGGTCAAAGCAGATCCAAATCATTTTTCAAATAATGAAAGAGGGGGGAATTAGAAATATGGAAACTGTCAAAATTCTCTCATCAAAGGAAAGGAGGAGTTTAATGCCTAACCAAGGTGATACTGCTATCAAAAGAGAAGATCCTGCCAGTAGGAAAACATATGCTTTCCATATCAAGCACAATAGCTCTGCTATGGACCTCGTTACATGAATTGGTCTGATCTCCAAAGTAAACTCTCTTGACAAATTCCTGACATATCAGTTTCAAGTTTTGGAACAGTCAGAGAAAAAGGCTAGTTGGAAAAGGAGAGCAATGGACAAGTACTTTGCAGTATTAGTTAATGAAACTAGTCAGAAGGGTGAAAGGACTGAGAACAGAAAAAAAAAGAAGTTGTGGGGTACACTTAGATGGCGTGGGTTTTACTAAAGAAACAAAAAAATAAAAATAAAAAACTGAGGACATGGAAACTATGGACTCAAACACAAAAGAATTGGTGGTGGCTGGTGCACTGCCCCACTAAATGCAATGAGTTGCCTAAGTTGGAACTGCTGAGGGCTTGGGAATCCTCGGACAGTCAATGATTTGCACCTCTTGGTGAAGAGTAAGCTCCCATACTTTGTTTTCCTAATGGAAACAAAGTGTAGAAGGAATAAGGTAGAACTGATCAAAAGGAGATTGGGGTTTGAAATCAATTTTTGGTAGATTGTAAAGGTCTTAGCAGAGGGATTGCATTTTTATGGAAGGATGATGTGGAAGCTAATGTGGAATCCTACACTCAGAATCATATATCACTTAGTATAGAAGATGTTAATGAAGGAAAGAACTGGTCCCTCACAGGTTTTTTTGGTAATCCTTTAATTTCTAAGAGACATGAAAGCTGGTAGCTCCTTAAAGCTCTGCAACCTAAGAATACAATGGGGTGGCTATGTGTTGGGGACCTCAATGAGATTCTTAATAACAGTGAGAAATATGGAGGTGCTATGAGATCCTATAATTAGATGGAGGCATTTCGAATAATAGTGGAAACATGTGGTTTAAGGGATAAAGGTTTTATTGGGAATAAATTCATCTGGTCTAATAATAGGTTTGGAGAGGCTTTTACCAAAGAGAGGCTTGATCGAGCCTTTAGGAATAATGTCTGGATAGAGATTTTTCCTAGCTCTAAAGTCCATGTACTACCTACTCAAAGTTTTGACCATAATCCAATCTACACCACAATGGAAAGAACTGATTTTGATATGGGCAGGGTTTTAAAAACCTTCACGTTTGAAGCTAGCTGGACACACAGAGATGAATGTTATAACATAATGGATGATGAGTGGAAAAAACCAAGAATGGTAGATAACAAGCTCAGTTTCACCACTGAAGGCCTAAAAAAATGTCAATAGCAATTGATGCAGTGGAGTAAAATGAAGATTGGCAACTCAAAGAGAGAGATAAACTCCAAGCTTGCACAGATCTCAAACTTGTAGAAACAGAATAAGGGGCACATGAATAACATAATTAAGTCATTGCAAAAGGAAGTGGATAGATTACTTGAAGAATAGCATACAAAGTGAAAGCAATGAGATAAACAAAGGTGGCTGAATGAAAGGGATAGAAACACTAAGTTCGTTCATCAGTGTGCATCCTAAAGAAGAAAAACCAACACAATAAAAAGATTGCTAGATGATACTAGTCAAGAAGTAAACACTAAAGAAGGCATATGTGAGTAGTTTCAGAATTTCTTTCAGGAACTTTTTTCCACCTCTGAACCTAGCAACATTGGAGAATGCCTGACTACTATGGAACCTCGAGTCAGTGAAGAGATGAATCAAGTGCTAATCAAGCCATACACTTACAAGGACATTGAAGATGCCTTATTTCAAATGAATGGACTCATCTCACCAGGTCCAGATGACTTCCCAGCAGCCTTTTACCAGCAGCATTGGGCCGTAGCTGGGGGATCAGGTTAGTGAAGCTGTGTTATATGTTCTTAATTACAATAGGTGTATTGGTGATATAAATAACACTTATATCACTCTCATTCCTAAGAAGAAATCCCCTACTAAAGTGTCTGATTTTAGACCTATTTCTCTTTGTAATGTTATATACAAACTTATTTCCAAAGCTGTAACAAACAGGTTGAAGAAGATCTTTCCAAACATTATATCTCAAAACTAGTCAGCCTTTGTATCCGACAGATTAATCACTAAAAATATCATCGTGGCTTTTGAGGCTATGCACACAATGAAATGCAAAATGATAGGCAAAGAAAGTTACATGGCTTCGAAGCTTGACATGAGCGAAGCTTATGATAGGATTGAATGGAGTTTTCTCATATCAGTTTTGTCCAGAATGGGGTTTAACCAAAATTGGGTGGAGTTAGTGAAGAAGTGCATTGAATCGGTATCCTATTCAATTTTGGTTAATGGTGTCCCTTAAAAATCTTTTAATCCATCTAAGGGAATAATACAAGGTGATTCATTATTATCTTTTTATTTTGTGTGCTGAGTAATTTGATTAGGAATGCTGAAGGTAAATGTTTGATTCATGGGGTTCCAATTGCAAGAGTCCAAATCAGATTCACTCTTCTATTTTTTACTGATGACAACATTTTATTTTGCAAGGCTAACTCGATTGAATGGAATAGGTTGTTCAATTTATTAAGAGCTTATGAGACAGCTTCTGGACATAGATTGAACCTTGAGAAGACTTCTATCATTTTCAGCAAAAGTACTTCTAAGGCAGCCCAAGACTTCATACTTTCTATTGCTAGTGTAAGAACTGCTCTACCCTATGAGAAGTATCTTGGTTTGCCAACTGTGGTAGGTAGAGCTTGAGAAAAATCTTTCAGGAGTGTTCTGGATAAGGTGAGGATGAGAATCAGCAATCACAGAATGAAAACACTATCTCAAGCTGGGAAGGAAATCTTTTATCAAGGTAGTAGTTCAAGCTCTTCCAACATACACAAATGTTTTTAAGATGCCAAACAATTTGCTTAGAAATATTAATGGTGTTATACAGAATTTTTGGTGGGGGCAGCAGGAGAAAGAGAAGAAAATCCACTGGGTTTCTTGGAGCACCATGAAGAAGGCCAAATCTGTAAGGGCATGGGGTTTAGAGACTTGGAATGTTTTAATCATGCAATGCTAGCTAAACAATGTTGGAGATTGATTCAACAACCTGACTCTCTAGCATCTCGGGTTATGAAGGCAAAGTACTATCATGGAACTTCTTTCTTTAATGCGAAACTGGGTCAAAAACCATCCTATATATGGAGAAGTTTCCTAGCTGCCAGGCACTTTATTAAAACAGAATCTCTTTGAAGAGTTGGTACTGGTGAGGAAGTCAAGATTTGGCATGATAAATGACTCACTCACTCCACACCAGCCAAGGTTATAAGTCCTATGAAGTTTCTGGACAGCAATGTGTCCACGAATTGATTGACAGTCATACAAAGCAGTGGAAGACTAAACTGGTGGAACAGATTTTTGAAAAGGAGGAGGCAAAGATTATTGTTAAGACTCCAATCAGTATCTCGAGCAACATTAACAGATTAATATGGAATGGTACTCAAAGTGGTTGTTTTACTGTCAGAAGTGCATATCAGATGCAAAAGGATATGGTAGTGACAGCAAAGGGGCAGGCATCTAGCAGCAACAAGTTCCAGAAAGTATGGCAACAGATTTGGAGTCTAACAACCACCCCAGGGGACAAGGTTTATCTATGGAGGGCATGCCTTGAAGCTCTACCTACTCAATCCAATTTATTCAAGAAATAGATTGTAGAACATCCCCTGTGCCCTATATGTAACACTGAAGAAGAAACCATTACTCATGCAATTTGGAATTGTGTGTCTGCTATGAATGTGTAGAGCCAAGGTTCAAAAAGACTACAGAAGTGTCACTTTTCACATAAGTCTATGCTTGAACTTATTAAGGAACTGTTGAAGTCTATGGAAGCTGAGGTGCTGCTGGAATTTGCATTGGTGGCAAGGAAGATATGGTGGAGAATGAAACAATTTCATTTTTAATAAAGAGTATACACATCCTAATAACATTGTGAAGGAAGCACGATACAATCTAGAGCTGTTATTAGAGATGGAAGAGAAGAGCAGCAACACCACTAGACCAGGAAGCCTATCAGTAGATAAGTGGGAACCCCCTCCACCAAACACATACAAGATAAATTGGGATGCAACAGTTGACAAAATACATGGCAAAATTGGAATAGAGGTTGCTATAAGGGATAGTGAAGGCTAGATAATTGCTACCATGAGATTGAGTAAATGCATGTTTCCAGAACCATTGCTGGCAGAAGCATATGGGGCATTACAGGTTGCTAAGTTGGGATTGGATTTGGGTCTAAGGAAGGTTAGTCTCGAGGGTAACTTATTGCAGGTGATCAATGCTTTAAAGAGTGAAAATGAAACTTGGAACAGTCCTGATGTGTATATGGCTAAAGCAAACGAATGTTTGAAAAATTTTGTCAAATGGGAAGTTTCTCATGTTAGGAGGAATGTCAATGTAACAGCTCACTTGTTGGCAAAATATGCTCTTTCCATTTCTGATGTTATTATAATTATGGAGGAGTCCCCTTCATGTATCTCATCTTTATTATAATGGAATGAATATAAGAGCTTCCTTTCCAAAAAAAAAAAAAAAAATGTAATAGAAAGTAGAAACACAAAAAAATTACAAGATTTGCCTTCACAAATCACAATCCTTTCTACAAAAATTCTCAACCCGTCGAGTATGCATGCATGGATATGTGTACACACACATGAATGCCAACATAACGAGTAACTTCAATCCCTCGCATATTTCATAGATGAATTCTTTCCATTTGGTATAGATTTCTTTCTTTAGCGTGTGCTTATGTACATCTCTTGAGTTTCCATAATTTTTTTTCTAACCTTAGTTTATTTTCGAGTCTTTTTTTTTCATCTTCTTTTTGTGAATAATTGGTGAGTTATTGGTTCTTCTACATATGTTTGTGTTGAAGAATTTTCATCTTTTTTTCGAATTGTTTTGACTAGGCAACGTAGCATGGAGTATTACTTTTGATCAAATTCTTAGGCCTCGTTTGGTTAAGATTTTTATGGAGTCTTAGGAAAGGAAATGAAAAGTTGAATAAAAAATGATAAAATTAAAATAGGGTTATAATATAAATTTTTTTTTTTTTTAATATTTGAAAAACTTGAATTGTTTTTTGTGTTTTGTTTGTAAAAGTTATAATGATTAGATGAAAAATTTAAAAATAAAAAATATTTGTATTTGAATGGTATTTAGATGTTGCGACAAGATGATTTCAAAGGTTTGTGAAATCAAAGAATCAGCTTGTGATTTTTGTCACTTCTTAAAGATTCAGCTTTAAAGGATTAATTTGTGATCCGATTTTTATTCCTTTTAACTTTACATGGGCAAAACAAGATTATATATATTTAAAAAAACACACACACACAAATGACAGAACCAAGAAAACAGTGTACGAAAATGACACAAAATTGTGTCATTCCTGTGAACTTCTATACGTGACTATAGTATCATTTAAAAAGAAGAGAATTACTATAATTATAAAGAAATTTAATAATGAATGAAAAACAGAAAAACTTCCAAGGCCCTCTCTCTCTAGAAAAAACCTCTCATTTCTCTCTAAACTCTCCCAAACTCTAGATCTAACGGAAGGGAGTGGGAGTTTCAGCTCCTCCCCCCTCTTTTTTCTTCCCCTTCCCTTCTCTTCTGTCAATTTTATTTTTTGTGTAGAGTTTTTTTGGTTTTATTTTTGTGTTTTTTATGGCCAAATAAGGGAGGATCATCGTTTGGGTCTTTCCAGTCGTCGCCCTTCAACACGCGCCCCGCCGGGATGATGCTCAGCTGCTGATATTCAAGACCACCGAATCCGGCGTCCATCGAAGTGGAGTGTAGCCCGTACGAGCGGGAAGAAGTTTCGGATCTCGTCGACGCGTGGCCATCATGCGCCACCGAGGAGACCTCTGCCGATACCACGCTTGGCTTCTCTGGAATTCTTGATTCCGGAACTTCCAAGTTTGAACATCAGCTTTCCTCCCAGAGTGACCAGTGTCCTGCATGCGCCACTGCCGACGCATTGTGCACTGTTCTTCCATTTTCATTTAAGTATTTTTGTTTTTTTGTGTTTTATGTTCCGTTTCAGTGTTTTTGTTTTTTGTTTGTTTTTTTGTTTTTGTTGACCTGAGTGAGGTGTTAAGCCTTTGGATCGGACGCAATCTGGGGCAAGAATTGTTCGAGAGTGGCGGGCAATGTTACGGCCGGTGGTCCTATGGCCAGTGCTCGTGCGTAGGTGCCGCCTGCGTAGCGGAGGTTGTTTTGTCCTTGCGTGAGCAAGGTGCTCGTGCTATCAAGGCTCGAGATGCCAATGCTTGCGGTGGGCGTGACGTCCGGGATCATATCGGTGCTCGTGGTTCTGTAGTTGTTTATGTGTTTTATTTGTAGTTTTATTTGTTATTTTAGTTTAGTAATAAAATAGAAATATACTATTGGATTTGGTGTCCAAAGCAGTGTCCCATATTTTTCCTCCCTATCAAGACAGATGGGGCCTTTAAGTTCTTTTTTACAGAGTGCTTTCTCTGTTAAGAGAGAGTTTGTTGAGAAGTTAAGACAATGTCTGCCACAAAAGAATTTGTGTGTGGGGAAACCCCAGAGCTGATGTGTAGTTTGGCTTATAGTCTAAATTTTTCATGCATTGATAAATCACAGTTGTAACTTCGATTCATTAATGAAATGAGTCTGTTTCCATAAAAAAAAA
>QEOT01002138.1:18230-57916 GCA_003123785.1 Pterocarya stenoptera | reverse complement strand
TACTAAAATTTTGTTGACCAGGTAAACAAAAAAGTCATCAATCACAATATAAAGATACGTGTAACGCATCAAATAGCTCAATGGATAGCTTCACAATAAATTATATTTGTAGGGAAGCATTCCACAGCGGGAATGACGCCCCACATGGTTTTGACTCTTTAGTAGAAAATAAGAATGGTTATGTTGAAAATATTTTTAAAATAATTAATTATATATTATATTTATTTATAATATTCTTGTGTTGATTTTGGAAGTTGTGAATTATTTTAGAAGCAGAGAAGTATGAAAAGTTCATGAAAGTTATATTATTTTGTGTTTGTTTGCTTACAACAAGAGAATTAAATGGCCTAGTGGTATTGTGGCTTTAGATTTGTTAAAAGGCCAAGGTTCGAATCACCCCCATGTCAAGTTTTTTATCTAATTATTACATATCTATTACAATTTTTTTAAATTTTTAAACAAAGTACAAAAAAATAATTCAATTTTTTTAAATTTTAAAATAAAAATTATATTAAAAATTTTTTTAATTTTATTATATTTTTATTCAATTTTTTCTCTCTTGTTTTTCAAAATTCTATAAAATATTTTAATTCAAATCATTTAATTAATATTTACATATTTCTCATCTCATGTTATATTATCTCAACCTCCAAATAGGGCCGGTTCTTCTCTTAGGCGACTTAGACAATTGCCTAAGGCCCTTAATGGAAGAAGGCCCTAAATATATATATATATATAGTAGAATTTTAAAATATATATCTAATAAAAAATTTTAATTAACTTAATGAGAATGAGAATATAAACAAGATCACATAGATATTATGGCATTAGTAGTTTTTAAAAGTATCACAGATAATAATTATTTTACCTATTCTCCTTCTAGAAATACACTTCTCTTTTATCATTATTAGTTTAGTATACTTAATGTAAAAATTATAAATAGGAAAATCTAATTTTTCAGTGTTTATAAAAAGTTTTTATATAATCCTTTAAAGAGGCAAGGGCCCATTTTTTTTCAAATGTGTACGTTGTTCATAGAATTTTATTGACAATAATGATTATAATTGTGTCTAAGAGTCTAAAGTACTTGTAAAACTAGATTTAATAAAATTCTCTCTAAATAAAAAACTTCCTAATAAAAATTAAGTCAATTATTAGTTAAAAATGCAGTATAAAATCTTAATCAATAATTTTACTTTACAAAACAATAGGAATTATTTTTAAATAAAAATATAATATAAAAATAAAAATAATTTTATTTTTTTTTATATTTTTTTTTAAAAAGTCTCACTCAAAATTTTAGTCTTAGCCCCGACACCTATTTAGCCGGCCTTGTGTCCAAACCAGATAATTCATACTAAATTTGGCTAACCATAATAATCAGAGCCTATTTTAAACCGTATACGGTGATGGAACACGCACATTCGAACAATGTATCTTTTTTCATTTATTCATAAAGTTGAGGTTGGACGAGATGAAGATGAAGGTTAGTCTTTAGTCTTCTTATAAATAGGTACTAACCCAAGAAACACGAACGCAACTCCGGCCGAGATGAAAAAGAAATTGCAAGTTGTTCATTTACTAAATTGCAAGTTGTTAGTTGACTGACCTCGTCGTTGGAATATATTCCAATTAAGTTGGAAATCAAACCATGAAAAAGAAATTAACTAATTGTTTGTTACTTGATGTAACAAGAAATATTAATTACCAATTTTTTACTAAAATTTTGTTGACCAGGTAAACAAAAAAGTCATCAATCACAATATAAAGATACGTGTAACGCATCAAATAGCTCAATGGATAGCTTCACAATAAATTATAATTGTAGGGAAGCATTCCACAGCGGGAATGAGGCCCCACAAGGTTTTGAATTTAAGTAGAAAATAAGAATGGTTGTCGACGACCACCTCCACAAATAATATGGATGTGTTGGGTTTTTTTACTCCTCGGCTAATCCCACGTCAGTGGAAAATGAGAAACGGCATGGTTCAGGCATATAAAAGGTTGCTTAACCTTTTTTATTAAATGCACCAAGTCATAAGTTTAGATAGTAATTTGTGACTCTAGTAAAAAAAATTTATTGACCTTTTTTTATAAAAGGAGAAGATGTGTGAGTTAAAGTTTGCTAGTAGAGAAGCTTTGTAGGTGTCCTTAGGGTGAGGAGAAAAATTTTGTGATTGTAATAATTTTTCACATAATAGATTTTTTTTTCTTTGGATTTGATGACTTTTCTCCTGTTTTGAGAGTTTTCTACGTAAATTCTTGTGTTGTTATTATTTTTTTATTTTTCTTGATATTCCTAGAAATGGTGGATCCTGGGGGTGAATTTGGGAGGTCCAAATTCTCAACAAATGGTATCAGAGCCACTAGGTTCTTTTGGTGAGATATAGCTTTGGTGTGGTAGTATGGATACGTTTGGTCTAAGGAGGTTCTGTCTAGAATATTGAAATTTAAGCAGACCATTGTGACCCTCCAATCTTTATTGGGAACCTTAAAGTTTTGTCTAAAAAATGAGAATCTTTCATGAGAGCTTACTTAGTGAGTACTATTCATTTCTACAATAAACTCTTCGAGACAGTATGAGGAAGTAGGGTTTCAAATCCTATCAGATTTGAGGTGAAGAAATTTGATGGGAGAATCAATTTTGGCTCGTGGCAAGTTCAAGTCAATGATGCTTTGATTCAATCGGGATTGCAAACAGGCATTGGTTTGGCATTGATGCAGGGTGTGTGGTAGAAATTCATGTCGATGGCTGATGAACTTTCAGAAAAGTCAAACGTGAAAGTTACAATATAATTTTTAGCAAGGTTATATTCTAAGTGTATATGCTTTTATGGTGAAAGATGATAGCGGAAGCTATGAAGATCTTTATCGAGGTGGAACGTTGCTGTGGGACCAGCCAAGGTCGCAAGGCGGAAATTGTTTGGTTTTTTTGCTCCTTGGCTAATCCCACATCGGTGGGAAATGAGAAATGGACATGGTTCAAGGCTTATAAAAGGAGGCTTAACCACCTTGATTAACTGCATCAAGTCATAAGCTTAGCTAGTAATTTGTGACTCTAGTAAGATTTTCTGTTGACCTTTTTTAGTAAAAGGGGAAGAGGTGTGAGTTAAAGTTTGCTAATGGGGAAGCTTTGTGGTTGCCCTTGGGTTAAGGAGAAAAATAGTGTAATTGTTATAATTTTTCACATAGTGAATTTTCTTCTCTGGATCTAGTAGTTTTTCTTCTGTTTTGAAAGTTTTTCACGTAAATTCTTGTATTATTATTATTTCTCTATTTTTCTTAATATTCTTACAAAGGATAGATCCCGGAGGGTGAATTTGAGAGGTCTAAACTCCCAACAGGATGACATACCGTTAAAACTAACCATTTTATTATGGCATTGCATAATTCAAACTCTTGGTTTGATTGGCTGAAATATTCTTAGTTTGTGACGATGGATACAAGATAATTTCAAACTATTTCTAAAGACTTCAATTCTCTATTCAACCATTTTTTTCTAAACAATTTGAGAGACATCCATTCACCAAGTTCTCATTAATCACTGGCTTATAAAGAGATGGGGTTTTACAAATTTTTCAATAAGTAGTGTTACAATGATTGAAGAAAAAGTGGGAGGTTTCGAATCCAGATTTTCCATTTAGATAATTGGGTCATACGCCATGAGGGCATCAAGCTCTTGGCAAGAAAATTGTTACTATTGTTAACTAGCCATCGAATGGTATTAAAGGGACTATTTTCCGGCTTACCTTGCATCAAGTATTCATGACAAATCACAAGTAACCCACGTCTAAAGGTTACGTTGCAGTGTGTAAAACTTATTAAGTATAATCAATAAGGTGGCATAATTGAGTTGTTAACGCATCTCTAAAAGCACGTGATTATACTCTATCATGATCATTAAATTGATCTAAATTAAATTTATGTGCAAAGACCCATTTAGAATTTACGTAATTCTATTATTTTACAACATTGAAATTTGAATACTATATATATATATATATATGTTTATAGTCTCCACATCCGATACAGTCTTAACTCATATTTACCACATTACAATGAGACTATGGAAAGAGGGAATATTACATGTAAAAGACCAAAATGTCGCACTCTTCTTTTCCAATAGCTACAAATGCACACTCTATCAAGTTTTTACAATGCTTTTTTTTTTTTTTTTTGCGCAAGTTGACTACTGATATTATAAATCGAAAAGCTATTACATCAGAGTTGTCAGAACAAAAGATAAAGAAACCAAAACCTAATAATGCTAATAATTATACAAATATTACACAAAGAAAAGAGGAGGGTCTTTACCACTGTGAAAAGACAACATTGAGGGTGGAATCTGAATTAAAAGGATATTACCAAAGGCTTGCGTTGTCGCCACCCAATGCGCCAGGTCGTGCGCGCATCGATTTGAGGATCGATGTATTTTCTGAACTTTCCAATCTTTGAAAGCTAGGAGGTGGTGCTTGATATCACTGATGATTGGGCTGTTGTCCAGTCTTGAATAGCTGTGGAATTAGAAATTGCCTCTATGGTATTACTTGAATCTCCTTCCAGCAATAATCTTTGCAGGCCCCGCCTCTTGGCTTCAATAATTGCTAGCAGTGCGGCCTTTGCTTCTCCCAGATTAGGGCTTGTGCTGCAGCTGAAATCGGTGATTGCGAAGACAACTTCTCCTTCATCATTCCAACATACGGCAGCAATAATGGATCATTGGTCTCTTATGGCCACATCGAACTGGATAAGGAAGTAATCTGCTTGGATTCTGTCATCCGTCTTTGGCAGTTGATCAAAAACATGAGCCCAGGCTGCAGAGTGTTGGTTGAAAGAAGAGAAGACCAACTTGATGAAAGAAAGAGGAGAAGGAGAAGAATGATTATGATTGTGTAACTTCATATTTTTGAGATACCAAAGGTTATCCATCGCAATGATAGCAAAAAGTTGAAAATGGTGCCTTTCTTCCATAGGAATACTAAGATTAGTAGAGGGATTGATGATATTCTTGATCCAGATGCTGAAAGGTTGTCTTGAGAATAGAGAGATATTGATTGGCCATTTGGATTGCCTCCACAGGATTCTAGAGTAAAAGCAATTAAAGAAAAGATGGGAGATATCTTCCGGCTCAGATTGACACAACGGACAAAGAATTTGGTCTTCCTCAAGATGAATGACATTGCTGATCTTAACTTTGGTAGGAATAATATTCTGGCCAAGTTTCCAAAGAAATAACTTTAAACGGTCCTGCACCTTTAATTTCCACAAATTCTTCCAATCAAAATTTTGATTGTTAAGATTAGATTGGTTGTATTCTCCAACCAGGGCTGCGTAAGCAGACCTAACGGAGAATTTTCTGGAAGAATGATGAACCCAATGAATCTTGTCCTAGACATTCCAGAAATTATGATTAGCAAGGGGGATTTTTTGAATTTCTCTTGAAGCATGATCAGAGAAGAGTGTATTGAGAAGAAGGACATTCCAACGCCTAGGTTCCTCGAGAAAAAGTTCATAAACCGTCATATCTAAATCCAGTTCGAGATGGTTTTCAGGATTAGGTTCAGGGATAAAATTATAAAAAGTGGGAATCCAGGGATCGGTCCAAACCTTGGTGCTAGTCCCATTATTAATTTGATAACAAATACTCGATTTCAGGAAGTCTCTCTGCTTAAGTAAGCTTTTCCAGAAAGGAGAATCGGACGCTTTAGGAGAAGCTTCAAAGAAGGTCCTTGAATTGAGATATTTGTTGCCAATAACTTGCTTCCAAAGAGTATCAGGACCAATAAGTAGGGACCAGGCAAGCTTGGTGACAAGAGCAGAATTGAAGGAAGACATATTTCTAATACCAAGACCCCCCATGGATTTAGGAATACAGATGGACTTCCAGGCCTTTGGGGTATATTTCTTGTTCTCACTATCTCCAAACCCCCACCAGAATCTACGAAACAGAGAATCAGATTCTTAATAACCCCCCTAGGAATGAGAGTGGAAGACATAACATAAGAACGGATAGAACTAGCGACAGCTCTAATAAGAACGGTTCTGGCTGCTTGAGAGAGAATTTTGGATTTCCACCCTTGAAGTTTGTTACTAACTTTCTCCAATAATTCCCCAAAGAATTTTTTCCTGTCAACACCATTAGATAGAGGTAAGCCCAGATACTTGGAATTAGGGGGAGAGGTTCTAAAATTAAAGAAACTTTTAACCTCATGGATCGAATTAGGGGTGATATTTTTGCTGAAATGGATGGAAGATTTACTGATATTGACATTCTGACCAGACCAGAGGCTATAAGTTTTTAAGCAGTCAGAGAATTTTTTGGCATTGGGAGCATTCGCAATTCCGAACAAGAAAAGATCATCGGCAAAAGAAAGATGAGTAATGGTGGGACCTCCTCTAGAGAGGTCTGGAACTTCAATAAGTTTCAGCCTCTTAGCCCACTGGCCTCATCCACAAGGTCTAATGGCAGCTATAATATGCAACTTAATTAATATTTCCCAACATGTCATAGCCAATGGCTTTTACTTGAAAGTCAATAAATGCCAACAAAATATCAAGAACATGAACAAATATATTATTGCTTCATTTTTTGGTCTCAAACATCCAATAAACTTTAAAAAAAATAATAATAACATTAAAAAATATCAAAAAGCAGTTGCCAAGTAAAACACTGCAACGAAAGGAGACAAAAGAAGACATCATTTGCCCATTCAACAAGAGGCATCATCATGGCCAAGACGCCACCACCAATGGTTGAATTTCACTAGGCTGTAACATGACAAGGAAAAAAAATCAGTTTTGTCGAAAAAAATCAATTTTGCCAAAAAAACTACAATCAAATGGTGAATCAGTGAATTTCCATAAGCTATAACACCAACCTTATGTTTCTTGGTCAAGATCCACCCTTTGTGATATGTTGTCATTTATATTTCTAACATCCCTACATGAAAGACAAAAAAAAGCATAAAAATGAAGCTATTAAATTAAAACAGAAGACAAAAATAAGGATCTTTGTACTATACCCCAACGTAGGACAGTTGTTCTTGGTATGACCCTCAATCTTACAAATGCTACAACGCCTTTTCTTTACTGATACAGTCTCTCTCGGGTTCTTTGCTCTCAAAGCTTTGGGTCTTCCTTTCGTTGGCAACCATTGAGGATCTTGTAAAGTTTGTGAGAAATTTGATATTACTTGTGACCTAAACCCAGGAGATTCATTACGTGACATGTCTCCGCCTTCAAAATTTTGTTCTTCAGTACTATCCATCAAAAGCAACTCCTTATGTACCTTGTCCAATACAAGAGAAAGGTGGACCATTTTAAAACAAAGTAAAACTTAAGTCATGTGAGAGCGTAGAAGTAGAGAGAGAGACAGAACCCAAACCTTACAATCGGGAATCGAAGTAGCGAAAGAGAGAGGGGCTTCTGAAATGGGGAGAACGAAGGAGAAAGAGACGTGGTTACCCGTATGAGTCCCCAGCATAATTTCTTTCCAACAGCTTACGTGTCACACCCCTATTGGCTTCCGATAAACTCACCTTAACGGTGACTCCTGCCTGAAGCATTTCTCTTATTAATAACAACTTTGGATAGTATGAAGCTTACCTTGGTGGCTTTGGAAAGTAACTCAAAGACCAACAATTTGGGGCACAAGACAAAACATAAAATTCTCATATCATCTCATCTTATCATTACATCTTTTTAAAATCCACATACAAAATATAATAAACAATTCAATTTTTTCAAATCTCAATACAACTTTTTCAAATCCCAATTCCACTTTTTCAAATCCTAAAACTAAAAAATAATATTTTAAACTTTAAAACAAAACACAAAATTCTCATCTCACCCCCCTAAACCTTAATGTTTCATAATGGAAAATGCTACATCCCCTCGCTGGGGTGTTGTAGCACTTTTTTTTTTTTTTTAATGTGTTTTTTAAAGTTTTTTTATATAATTTTTTAACAATTTTAAATATTTTTAAAAAATAAAAAAATTCATAATATTATTAAAAAAATATTTTTTAATTACTTAATGATTAAGAAAGTATTTTTTAATGATTTTTTTTTTTACTTTCTAATTAAAAAAGTATTTTTTAATAATATTCTAAATTTATTTTATTTTTTTTAAATATATAAAAGTGATAAAAAAATTTATATAAAAATAATTTTAAAAAAATACACATGAAAAAATAATGCTACATACCCCATCCCCGGGGATGTAGCATCACTCTTTCATAATTATCTTGGACCCCTAATGATTAGTAGGTCAAAATAGCTTGGGATTAAATTTCGTTAGATCTTACGTACAGGCCCAACATAGATTAGCACTTCAACCCCCAATGTTTATCAATTCTATTCGTCGTTGATAGCAAGTGTGATCGAAGATGACAAAATTTAAAATAAAAATATTATTATCTTAAAAAATATATTTAAAATACAAAATATATTATTACAAGATTCATCTAAATCTAAATATAAGGTGGATGGTACTCGCATCTATGAAAAATGTACTTTTAGAAGGAATATAACATTTTTGGACGTGTGGCTGCTTTGAGGAGAAAATTTACAAAAGGGGTAGGGTGGCCACTTTGAAAACTCATCAAAACTTTAAGTTCTTATTGCAGATTAATCTCTCCCTATTGCATCCTAAATATGCAAAAAGGAAAGAGGTCGTCATCTAGTCCAACCTCAACTTTATGAATAAATGAAAAAAGATACATTGTTCGAATGTGCGTGTTCCATCACCGTATAGGGATCAAAATAGGCTCTGATTATTATGGTTAGCCAAATTTAATATGAATTTATCAGGTTTGGACGTTGAGATAAGATAACATGAGATGAGAAATATGTAAATATTAGTTAAATGATTTGAATTAAAATGTTTTATAGGATTTTGAAAAACGAGAGAGAAAAAATTGAATAAAAATATTATAAAATTAAAATTTTTTTGAATATAATTTTTATTTTGAAATTTGAAAAAATTGAATTATTTTTTTGTGCTTTGTTTAGAAATTTAGGAAAGTTGTAATGATTAGATGAAAAATTTGACATGAGAGTGATTCGAACCTTGGCCCTTTAGACAAATCTAAAGCCTCAATACCACTAGGACATTTAATGCTCTTGTGGTAAGCAAACAAACACAAAGTAATATAACTTTTATAAACTTTCCATATCTTCTCTCTTTTCAAAATAATTCACAACTTTCAAGATCAACACAAGAATATTATTAATAAATATAATATATAATTAATTATTTTAAAAATATTTCCAGCACAACCATTCTCATTTTCCACTGACGTGGGATTAGCCGAGGAGTAAAAAAAACCCAACACATCCATATTATTTGTGGAGGTGGTCGTCGACAACCATTCTTATTTTCTACTTAAATTTAAAACCTTGTGGGGCCTCATTCCCGCTGTGGAATGCTTCCCTACAATTATAATTTATTGTGAAGCTATCCATTGAGCTATTTGATGCGTTACGCGTATCTTTATTTTGTGATTGATGACTTTTTTGTTTAGCTGGTCAACAAAATTTTAGTAAAAAATTGGTAATTAATATTTCTTGATACATCAAGTAAAAAACAATTAGTTAATTTCTTTTTCATGGTTTAATTTCCAACTTAATTGGAATATATATATATATATTCCAACGACGAGGTCAGTCAACTAACAACTTGCAATTTAGTAAACCAACAACTTGCAATTTCTTTTTCATCTCGGCCGGAGTTGCGTACGTGTTTCTTGGGTAAGTACCTCTTTATAAGAAGACTAGGACTAATCTTCATCTTCATCTTCATCTTCATCTTCCAAACATCCATAGGTAATTTTTGTCACTCAGTGCTTTGCCCGATTTGACTAATTCCTGTTGCTCCCTCGAGTTTATTTGTATGATTTTTTTCGATCTTACTGATATATTTATATTTGGTATCGAGTAAGTTATAAGTAATTCTGATTATTCTCCTATATGCAGTGCATTTTTGTTGTGAAATGGTTCTCTTCTTTCACATATAATCTATAGAATGCAAAATCAATTTTCTCTAGAATTTTTGTTCGGATTTTATAGTTATTTAAGTGAATTTCTCAGATGCGACATATATGATTGTTTAAATGAATTTCATAGACAATATTAAATGCTCAATAATAATGTAAGACTCATTTTATATGTATATCTCTTTCGTTCTAAGTCTTAGAGTTGAAACAAAAACTCTTAGTGAAACACAAAAATGTTCACCTCTCAAAAAAGAGTTTTCTTGCTATATACCTTTTTAAAGAGTTTACTCAACTTCTCTTGGTACATGCAGTACTGGTCTGGCTTGGAATATATTTTTCCTTAGAATTTTAGCTACACATTAATTGTCTATGAGGCTGTAACGAGGAAAATATTCATTGCCACCTCCTTCTACCCGTTATTTTCGGGCCATTCTTGGGTATTGAAGTAAGAAAAATAATTTGGTTATAAAAAGAATTTCATAAAAATAAATTTATAAATTGACGTAATTTTATATAGTACGTTAGACTATAAAATTATTTTTACTATAAAATAAATCTAACGTATCACATAAAATTACGTTAATTTGTATGTTTATTTTTATAAAATATATTCATAACTATATTTATCTAAAAAACAACTCTAAAAATCCAAAAGAGGAAGAGGGTTTTAAGTAGCAGAGCTACATATGCATAAACAAATGAGTTCTCCGCTATTTATTGAGCATCAATATAGAGTTTTCCTTTGAGAAATAATAATCACAAGGATGAATAGGATATTGATTGACATTAGAGTCTAGTGGTTTGTACTTGCTTAATTAATGCTTATATATTTTTATCCAGTTTCTCAATCACATTTATCAAACGGACGGTGCTACTATTCCGTCAAGTCAAGTGTGTATGGTTGGACGTGTTCTCTAGTGTTTTTATTTTATTTTTTTAATTTTTTTTCTTTTTCTTTCAAATATTTTTAATTATTTTTAAAAAAATTAATTCACTAATAATTATTTTCTTAGCTATTAAAATAAAGTTTAAAGAATAAATATAAAAATGATCAATTTAAAAGAACAAACTCAAATTATATAGTATCATTTTCCTTATTAAATTATGTTGAACATCCATCTTTTGATTCTCCGGCAAGGCAGATTATTTCAAAAGATATCAGAAAGAGAAGAAGTTGAGGGATGCTGGGAACAATGAGCTCTGATAATGAAAATTTCCACGAGACAGGACCTAAACATCTCACAGCTATGGACTGGTAAGACCATATCCTCAAAGAAAACTGATAACTGAATTTGCCACTAAATTGCTCTTCTTCTTCTTCTTCTTCTTCTTTTAAAAGTTAAATTTTTAACTTTTAACTTTAAAGTAACTTTTAACTTTAAAGTTAAAAGTTAAAAATTTAATAAAATATTATTATAATATATTTTTTTAATACTATTTTTATTTTAGAATTTGAAAAAATTGAATTGTTTATTTTATTTTGTAGGAGAATTTTAAAAAATTGTAATGATTAAATAAGATGAGTTGAGAGGTGTTGTGAAAACAAGCGAGTGTTTGAACCATTCCTAGGATAACAAGAAAAGCCAAACAAAAATCTTCCATGATGATCTCCAAGTTCCAAGTGCTCCCTCACATCTAGTGACTAGCAGGGCCTGGATTACCGAAGGGAGGAGGAGACTGTCGCGACATACAAGTGAAGGCTTGTCAGTCGCACTGCAGCATTGTAATTTTCAAAACAAAGCAAGTAGAAACATGCTGTTTAGGTAAGACCTGTTTCGGGTGAATGGGAAAATTGAGTTCCTTTAACCAATTCAACACTTTCCAAATAATGGAAGAAGGCAGCTTTGAGCCCTCATCATATCTAGCTGCATTGTGAGAGAGCCACAACTCCAATATAATAAGTGCTGGAACTCTATTAACAAGTTGATACGTAGCTTCTTGAAATTCTACAATATTAACGATCGAGCAAACCTTTAATTAGCAACTGTTTCCACAGAATTAGCATCACCTAGATTTTAAAATACTATTGCAGAATTCAAATGAACATGCCTAGTTTTAATCTTGTTGCAGGAAAAATACAGATCACCGGAGATCCGTCGTTGCCAGCTTAGTTCAAGGAGTATACTCCTTAGAAAGGGACCGCGAGAGGAAGGACCTTGGTAGGTATCGAGAAGATAATGCTGAATCTTGGTGGATTTCCTTCAATTTCCACCTAGATGAACCTCTCATAGATGACAAGGACATATTCGGTGCTATTTATAAATACAATGGCAAATACGCATCAGCTGATTCAGACGTCCCAGAATATGTTATTGCCTTCCGGGGCACATTCCTCAAGCCAGATACAGCGATTGAAGACATCAAGTCGAACTTCCAATGCTTCGTTGACAATCTTGAAGAGAGTAGTCGCTTTAAACTTGCCCTGAATTATGTTGAGCGTTTTGTTGAGGCGAATGGAGCTCGAAATGTATGGTTGGCTGGACATTCTTTGGGGTCAGCTATAGCATTGCTCGTTGGAAAGAAGATGATTCTCAAGATGGAATGGTTTCCTAAAGCTTATCTTTTTAATCCTCCATTCCTATCTTTTCCCATAGAGCTGCAAGGGGGGGGAGAAAGTGAAGAAAGGAATCCGCCTTGCACACCGTATTGTCAAGGCAGGCCTCATTTTCCTTGCTGCAGAACGTAGTAAGCCTCAAATGGCGGACCATTTTGCTATGTTATCCAGTTGGACTCCTCACCTGTTTGTGAACCGAGCTGATATTTTTTGTGCAGCATATTTTGCCGACTTTGAATGCAAAGTTGGAGCCGGAGAAATCATGACACTAGCAGAAAATGATAGTATGAGGAATCTAGTCAGTCATGTTGTACTTCGGACAGATTTAAAAGATGCAACGCATCTCCTTCCTTCGGCACATCTAATTGTTAATGAGTCACCCAAACAAAAAAGCTGCCGATAATTCTTTTTCTTCAGATTTTCTTGAGGCTCATACAATTTCCCAGTGGTGGAGTCCTGATGTTCGTTGCCAATCAACTTTATATCAGTATCGTTAGAGCGTGTTATCAATTGTGATTCAGTTGCAACTTCTGTTGATTGATTTTGTTACTGTTAGTTTGTCAGTTTGTTAGCAAAGAGCTGCTGCAGCTCTAACACCTATCTAAATAGATGTACTAGTCAAGTGAATGATATCATCCAATATTCCTCTCTTCCATTTCTTTTTCCTCTGTTGGGAGTTTCTCTATTCTCTCTCCCAACTCCATTTTTGACAAAACCGACTTGGAGAAAGGTTCCCCAAGAGGAAAGTGGTGGGGAAGTTCTTAATCAAACATGCTCGTCAATTAGTGTCGCCTGTATTGGTGAGTGCATAAACATACCCCAAACATTTCCTAATGATGGGAGTATGTCATGTGGTAAAAGTCCGGACAACGCATATTGTTGCAGGAGGATCTGAGTCAGGTGATGCTGAGTTGTCAAACTGCATGTTGACTGTGCTGAAATACCTTGAGGTGGCGGATCAACGCAACTAGGGTAGGAAATCGTGATCTTTCCTTGATTGAGGCAGTTTTGGGCACGTTTCGGTATTTTGGCCGTAACTTTGGCTATAGGTATCAGAATCGCGTATGTGACCCCAATTCAGAAAGCTCTTTTTGGCGCGCACGTCGTGGGCATTGAGCTATGCTTGGTGCACATCATTGTCTAGGCCAAATTTCACTATTTTCCCCCCCGATTTCCTATTTTTAGTTATTTTTTGCCTTTTATGATAATATTTCATTTACTGGTTTGAAAGTAATTCTAAACTCGATCTTGGTTAGATTTTTGGCAGAATCACGAGATGTCACTTTTTCTTAAAAAGAAATTCCATAATCCCCTTCACCTTCCATTACTCCACCCACCCCATCTACTACATCCCTTCCAATTTTTCCTCAATCAATTCTTAGCCCAGGCCCAACTCTCAGTCAATCTGCTACTACTCACAATTCCATTCCTTCCATTTTAGGTCAAAGCCCACAAACATCTCTCAGTCCCACTCCTATCACACCACCTTCCCCAACTTATTTTTCTAACCCAACCCATACTCTCATCCCAACCCATTCTACTCCCTTTGAACCAGAAACATCGTCTTCCCCAAATAATACCCTATCTCATGTCCTGAATCTTCCCCTCATCCCTCCTTGTCCTCAAATCATAACAAGATCTCACACAAACTCCTCCAAACCTCGTCAATTCACTGATGGAACCGTTCCTTACCCTACTCGGCGATGCCTCATCTCCACCACCGCTATTCCCGATGAACCATCCACCTTCTCCTTAGCCTCAAAGTCCACTAAGGATAGGTTTGGAAGGTTAAATGAGATGCAAAATTCTTATCTCATCTCATCTCATTTCATCTCATCATTATAATTTTTTTTAAATTTTCACAAAAACATAATAAATAATTCAATTTTTTCAAATTCTAAAATAATAATAATATCAAAAAATAATATTTTAAACTTTCACCTAAAACTAAAAATTTTCATTTCACTATCCAAACCTAAGTGGCGTCAAGCCAGGTCCCTTGAACTTGAAGCTCTTGTTCATACCCATACGTGGACTCTAGTTCCACCTTCTAGTGCCACTAATATTGTTGGATACAGGTGGGTTTACAGAACAAAGTTACGGGCCGACGGATCAATTGAAGAAAGGAATCCGCTTTGCACGCCGTATGGTCAAGGCAGGCCTCATTTTCCTTGTTGCAAAACGTAGTAAGCCTCGAATGGTGGACATTTTTGCTTTCTTATCTAGCTGGACTCCTCACCTGTTTGTGAACTGAGCTGATATTTTTTGTGCAGCATATTTTGCCTACTTCGAACGCAAAGCTGGAGCCGGAGAAACCATGACACTAGCAGAAAATAATAGTATGAGGAATCTGGTCAGTCATTTTGTATTTCGGACAGATTTAAAAGATGCGATGCATCTCCTTCCTTCGGCACATCTAATTGTTAATGAGAGTCACTCAAACAAAAAAGCTGCTGATAATTCTTTTTGTTCAGATTTTCTTGAGGCTCATACAATTTCTCAATGGTGGTGTCCTGATGTTCGTTGCCAATCAACTCTGTGTCAATATCGTTAGAGAGTGTTATCAATTGTTGACTGATTTTGTTACTGTTAGTTTGCCAGTTTGTTACCGAAGAGCTGCTACAGTTCTAACACCTGTCTAAATAGATGTACTAGTTGAGCGAATGATATCATCTGATATTCCTTTTTTCCATTTCTTTCTCCTCTGTTGGCAGTTTCTCCATTCTCTCTCCCAACTGCATTTTTGACAAAACCGACTTGGAAAAAGGTTCCCCAGAGAGGAAAGTGGTGGTGAAGTTCTTAATCAAACATGATCATCAATCAGTGCCGCCTGTATTGGCGAGTGTGTAAACATACCCGAAATATTTCCTGACGATGGAGTATGCCATATTGTGGTAAAAATCAGGACAACACACATATTCCACAACCTAAATGTTGAAACAAGAGAGAATCTCGGCTGGGCTTAAATGCCCAGTCCTAATGTAATAATAAAGTGGCTTACAAGCTTATACTTTGCATTCGTTCGGCAGTTGCATAAAGCTACTTTCTTTGATACTTTTTTGGGGAGAGTTTGAATGGTAGGCCTCGCCCTTGCTCTAAAAGATTACCAATATCATAAGCGTGGAAACCACGACACTTTTGTAATAAGAAAAATAACCATTTCCTTGCTTATGAAAACCTTAAGAGCTCTTTACACCTAAAGAAAACTTAACAGCTACTTGTGGCAACTAGACCCCTGTTTCATATCCAAAGGAATTTTATAATAGGTGACACCCGATAACACATTAGGTTTCAAAAACTTCAGTCATGCCGCTCTAAACTTGTTTATTTCCTAGGTGTCTGTGTTCGACTTTTTTCAAGAAAGCCTATGCATCTGAATAATGGAGCCTGCATACGTGAGTGATCTCTCTGTGTCTATCAAACTTCAGTCCGTAGTCATGAATTTTATTTTCTGTTTTCGGGATTTACCGAATCTTTCTATCGCCGAGTGTAAAATTGGAAATGGGTGGAATGTGGAATTGTTTGATCGCTTAGTTGGCATGGAAAGGTCGGAACAAATATTAGAAGAATTGGGTAGAGTGAAGCAGGGAAAGGACACTCTTATTTGGTTACCGAATGCCCAAGGAAGTTTTTCCACTCGATCTGCATCGGAATGTATCAGGTCTAGAGGCCCAAGTGCCTTGGAATAAATGGTTGTGGCATCCTGCACTACCAAAAAAAATGTCTCTAACAATGTGGAAGGCATATAATAATTGTTTGCCGGTGGATGATCGTGTTCGTAGAGCAGGGATTCCGTTGGTTTCTAAGTGTGATTGTTGTGACAATGGGGGATATGAGGATCAGAGTCATGTACTGGCACTTGGGGCTTTTGCCGAATAGGTATGGAACAAATGTTGCTCTACTCTTGCTATACCTCAGATGGATGGCAGGAACTGGAAAGACAAAACAGAAATATGGTTTAGGCGTGCTAAATTTTCAACTCAACCAGGACAATTAATTGGTCTTCTTCCTAGCATAATCACGTGGAAGTTATGGACTCGGCGGTGCTTGGCTAGAATGGAAGGAAAACAGGAGTCTTTACTTTCGGTGTGGAATTCAATTAAATATTGGTTGGGTTTGATTGGGGAAAATCTGAAGTGTTCTTCCAATTTATCTAAGCGAGATGAGGAGATATTGTTGATGTTTAATATACCTGTCAAGCATAAACAGATAGCTTATCTGCCTTTGAAATGGGTGAAACCGAAGGAAGGTTGGCATAAGCTAAACGTGGATGGCTGTTCGTTGGGGAACGCAGGTTCATCGGGTGCAGGCGGAGCTATTAGAGATTGTAAAGGGAAGTTAATTTCAGGTTTTGCAATAGCTACTGGGAATCAATCTAACAATGTTGCTGAATTTTTGAGCTTGGTTCAGGGCATGAGAATTGTGGATTTTTGGGCATTCAAAATATAGAAATTGAGATGGACTCTAAGATTGTGATTGAGTGGATGAAGAAAAAAAGATGTGGTCTTTGGTACTTAGAACTAGTTAGAAGATTATTGGGAAGAGTTGATACAGCTGTGTGCAGGCTTGAATTACAGATATCGACATGTCTATAGGCAGTACTGTAACTCGTTGGCTGATGGCTTCGCAAGCTTGGGAGCTTCCGGTACGAATCAGACTTGGAATGACAGCTCAGAGTTACCTCCTGTAATTAGAGGAATTTATCGCTTGGATAATAGTGGCTTGCCGAGTCTACGCACAATGGAAATATCTCACTTGCGTTGCTGAGACGGTGCGTAGTTTCAAGAGGATAGACGTAACTTTGCTCATGGAAGATTGGCGATGGAATTTTTCGTATAAATGGAACGGTGTCTTTCTTTGGACTTATATGGTTTTTTTTTATTTAGTGCTTGGGATTGGTTATTCATTGTATAGATCTTGGGAATAAGGTGTTATCTTTCTTTTTGGACGTTTGGGCTTTATGGGTTTTTATTCTTGGTATTTTTTTCTTGTAAGCCCTTGGTGTTAAGATGTAGTCTCGGTTTTCCTCCATCATAAGTAAGGGTTACTTCAATAAAATTTGGGGAAGAGTCACTCTTGTACATGTGACTCTGACTCTTTAAAAAAGAAAAAAAAAAGAAAAGAAAAGATCATGATATAAGTTTAAACAATACTCTGAGATAATGATAGATTTATCTCAATAACTTCAAACATGCTAAACCTAGAGTACTATTCTTACTTTGTTGTTATAAAAAAAAAAAAAACTATAATATAATATACTACATGTCACATATACTAATGTAAAAATAATGTATTGGTATACACAACTTAGTTCATTGAGTTGTAAATGTGTTCCGTAAAGTTGAAGTCGAAATTGGAACAAAAATTATAAAGATGACAAGTTTACTAGACTTCGTGAAATCAACCTAGAATTTTTGAAAATTATTAATAACAACTTTGGATGGTATGAAGTCTAGCTTGGTGGCTCTGGAAAGTAACTCAAAGACTTACAATTTAATGTTTCATAATTATCTTCAAACCCCAATGTTTAATTGGTCAAAAATAGCTTGAGAATAAATTTCATTAGATCTTAATTAAAGGCCCAACATAGATTAGCACTTCATTTTAGATTTGATCAATTGTTAATCAAACATGTTGCATGCATGCACCAGTGTCTTCTATAATCCTGTATTGAATAAGCGATCCGAGTATGTACAATTAATGGACCCAAAAGATTCCCCAAAATAAGTGGCGAGTGTGTTTGGCCTATATATGTGTACACTAATGAATATTGATAGAGCTCTCTGATCTCCGTCCCCCTTTTTTTTTAGTAATTTAAGAGTATGGTATGCCGATAGTGTCGATAATTTGAGTTACAAAATGTGAAATGTCTATTAAATCGTAGAAAAATATTATTCATCATCCCTCACTATTCCATGATATGACATCAAATGATTGGTACACAAGTCAAACATGCATAACGTGAAATAAATTTTCAATCATTTCATACCTTGATGATTACAAGAGAATGATGTATAAAATGAGGGATGGAGATGTATCTCTTGGTTGAAGGCGCGCCCATTATGCGGCCATATTGAGCACTGTACTTGAGTTTCACTACGGAGAACTAAATTAAGAGGTATTCCAATCAACGTTTTATTGCGTAATGATCACTATAATTGCTCTGATAAGCTAATCACGAGATCTATGTAGACTATTCTTTTCTCTTTCTTATATGGTCAAGAGGGTTGCTAATGCTTCTCTAATAGATGGATCATTGGTTTATAAGCATTTCTTGGCCAAACTATGGAGCGTTTTTCCTTTGGAATCACGACATAAGGCTGCAATGATTGACTAGTCTTTTCTTTCATGATCATAATTTATCTTTTCTTGATTAGGAGGAGGAGGATGCCAGATGAACAGGCCGGTTACCTCATGGAAGAAAGGCAGTATTGCTCCTGAATTTTGGTTGGTTCCTCCGTGCGTGTATTATCTTTTTTCTTTTAATGCAAATGGAATCTCAAATCTGTATTGGAATTGAAAATTGAGTTCTATGTTCACTAGTTTAATCTTGTACATATATAGTGTGCTTGAAATCAATATAGAAGCTTTTTTATATATGGATATAAGAACTTATCAAAGCTCTCGTGAAATTAATTTCCACGGTTGGAATTGCTTATACAATAAGCGCGTCCTCTTCCATTGCACAAGTGAGTTTTTTTTTTTATCATGCTTATGGTCTGGCCCAACGGCACTCATGTCCAACATCTCAAGCTGTTAAGTGTCGGAGTAGCCTCACACATTGAGAATATGGAATTAAGGTCAAAGGAAGAAAAAGTCAGAAAAGAGAAGAAGAAATAAATTCTGTTATTTCTGTTATAAGTGGATAGTTTAGTATAAATACACTTGTACAGTTTACGTATATTTCATTCAATGTAATTCAGTCTATTACACAGATTCATTTCCTCTCCTCTGTTTCTTTCTTTTTCTGCCTACATCAAGCTCTCAATTCATTCTGCGTTGAGTTCTTAACATAGTATCATATTAAAAATCATCTTCTGCTTCCGCAACCTTATACATTCTTTCTTGCATTTCTTGGAGAAATTCCAGAAATGGTTTCTGACAACGAAGCTTCTGCCAGTTCTCATGCTTTTCATCGCCCAATAAATCTTTCAGATGATTCTTCAAGCCCATTTTATCTCCATCCTAGTGATAATCCTGATGCCCTTTTAGTCTTAGAAATATTTACTGGAGACAACTATATAGCTTGGAGCCGCTCGATCACAATAGCCTTGACTGTCAAAAACAAGGTTGTCTTCATCGATGGTTCTATTTCTTCTCCTCCAAATAATCAAGTTGTTGCTCACAGATTGGTTGCGTGCCAACAATCTGGTACTTTCTTGGTTAATGAACTCTATTTCTAAAGAAATAAGAAACAGCCTGTTATATGTTGCATCGGCTGTTGATATCTGGAATGAATTAAAAACCAGATACCTAAGAAGTGATGGACCAAGAGTTTTTCATCTTGAAAATCTCTAAGCTGCATAAGTCAAGGGTCTTTATCTGTCACTGAATATTTCAGTATTTTTAAAACCCTTTGGGATGAGTATGTTAGCTATAGGCCATTTACAACATGCACCTGTGGAAAGATGTCAACATGTACCTGTGATCTCTTCAACTTCTTGCTACTTCGACAACAGTCTGATTATGCGCTGAAGTTTCTTGTTGGATTAAATGATTCTTATGCCTCTGTTAGGAGTCAATTACTCCTTGTTGTTCCATTGCTTAGTATAGCCAAAGTCTTTTCTTTACTGCTCCAAGAAGAAAGTCAGAGACAACTTATAAATTCTGCATGCAATGAGACACATGCTTTAATGGCCAAGCATTTTCCTTAGCCAACTACTCAATCCAAGTTCTTGAAAGAAAAACCAAAGAAGTCTACCTTGCATTGTACTCACTGTGGATACAATGGGCATACAAGGATGGACTAGACCAAAAGGAAAACGAAACATGCCCTCTGCACATGCTGCCATTTCAACTGGAGAGGTCTATATACAAAATAGTAATGAGCAACAAAGGTTTTCTTTAACTTCTGAAGAATTCAATAAACTTCTAGCACTTGTCAATTCTTCTCAACCCTCTCAGAATAGCATCTCAATAGCAGCAGTAAACCTTGTCACTTTTTCTCAATTTTCTGGTACAGAACACCCTTTTATTTCCTGTAATTCTGTTTCTTCTACTCTAAAATCTAATTTTTCCTGAATTCTTGACACTGGTGCAATAGATCATATGATCTGTTCACCCCTCCTATATTCTTCTCCACCTAAACAAATTTCTGCTTCAATTAATCTCCCTAATGGACATATTGTTCCAACCTCACACATTGGAACCATGTCTTTCTAACACACTATTTTTACATAATATTCTGTGTGTTCCCACCTTTTTTTTCAACCTATTATCTGTTTCCAAACTAACCAAAGAATCTAATCTTTGTCTATCTTTTTATGGCTCTTATTGCATTTTACAGGACCAATCAATGAAGAAAATGATTGGAATTGCATTTGAGAAACAAGGACTCTACTACTTACCTCAAGCTTATTCTTGTATTCAATACAATTCTAATTCTACACATTTTGCTTCAGCCATTACTAAAAAACAGTTAGATCTTTGGCATTGTAGATTAGGACATGTTTCTAATTCAAGGTTATCCTATCTCAAAAAGCTAGAATCCTCTATAGCTCTTGATTGTAATAATGTATGTGACATCTATCCCTTAGCAAAGCAAAGAAAACTCTCATTTTCTGTATCTCAAAGTAAATGTAATAAAATGTTTGATTTGATCCATTGTGACATATGGGATCCTTTTGCCACTGTTTCTTATTCTGGTTTTAAGTTTTTTCTAACTATAGTTGATGATTTTACACGTAGCACTTGGGTATACATGCTTAAGGCAAAATCTGAAGTACCACTTTTAATAAAAAAAATTTTGCAAAATGATAGCAACACAGTTTAGTGTTTCTGTTAAAACTGTGAGATTAGACAATGGACCAGAATTTTTTCTTACTCAATTTTATAATGAAAATGGCATTTTACATCAAAGAAGTTGTGTAGAAACGCCACAACAAAATAAAGTTGTTGAAAGGAAACATCAGCACTTACTAAGCACAGCTAGAGTTTTAATGTTCCAAGCAAATTTTCCTTTAACTTTTTGGAGTGACTATGAGGTGGCTGCAGCACATATTATAAATAGAATCTCAACTCTTTTTCTTAAAAACAAAACACCTTATGAAATGTTTTTTAATGAACCACCTAATATTTCTCATCTCAAAGTTATTGGTTGTCTTTGTTTTGCTTCTACACTTACAAATCACAGACAGAAATTCGATCCAAGAGCTACAAAATAAATATTTTTAGGTTACCCTTATGATGTTAAAGGTTACAAATTAATGGACCTTAACTCCAACAAAATCTTTATCTCTAGAAATGTTATATTTCATGAAACCATTTTTCCATTTGCAGCTTTTCCATCACCACCTGAGACTCATTCTTTTTTGTTTCCTCCTTCAGAATTTCCCTATGATTCTGAAGTTCATACAAGTTCACCTCTTATTTCAATACAAACCTCATCATCTCCCTTGCAAAATGAAGGACATGTTCCTTCCAATGAAATAACTTCAAACACTGATTAGATTTCTCATCACAATGCTACAAATACATCCAATATCAGAAAATCATCTAGAATTAGACAACCAACAATTTTTCTGTAGGATTATTATTGTAGCAATGTTTCTTCAAATGCAAACCATGAATCTACTTCTACTGCTTGTTCTTCTACTAAAGGTAATCTCTATCATATTTCATCTTTTCTTTCTGCAAATAGATTGTCAGATTCACACAAAGCACTTCTTGCCTCCATTTCAAATTCCACAGAGCCTAAAACCTACAAACAAGCTGCTGCACTACCTGAATGGCAAACTGCTATAAAAACAGAACTTCATGCTTTAGAATTAAATAAAACCTGGAAGTTTGTTACTCTTCCTAAAAATAATCAGACCATTGGTTACAAATGGGTATTTCGAATCAAATATAAGGCTGATGGAACTATAAAGAGGTATAAAGCTAGATTGGTGGCAAAAGGTTATACTCAGCAAGAGGGATTGGATTTTTTTGATACATTTTCTCCTGTGGCTAAGATTACATCCATCAAATTACTACTTGTTGTGGCTGCAATTAAAAATTGGCACATTCATCAACTAGATGTAAATAACGCATTTTTACATAGTGATATGCATGAGGAAGTGTATATGGAGTTACCTCCTGGATTGATTGTCAAAGAGAGTAACACCGTTTGTAGACTTCTCAAAAGTCTCTATGGGTTGAAACAGGCTTCTAGACAATGGTTTGCAAAGCTTTCTACTGCTCTCACCAGTTATGGATTTGTTCAAGGAAACTCAGATTGTTCATTGTTTATTAAGAAATCCACAACTTCTTTTATGGCATTACTAGTATATTTAGATGATAAAATACTTGCAAGTAACAGTTGTCAAAAATTCAATTACTAAAAGATTTTTTGCATGATAAGTTCACTATCAAAGATTTGGGGCAGCTCAAGTATTTCCTTGGTTTGGAAGTAGCAAGGTCAAAGACTGGTATTTCAATATGCCAAAGAAAGTATGCATTGGACATACTTCAAGATTCTGTTGTCATGGGTTCAAAACCTGTTGCTTTTCCAATGGAATCTAATCTTAAGCTAATTACAACTGATCCTAATCCTTACGAGGATCCATTAGCTTATAGGAGACTTGTTGGAAGACTACTCTACCTAACAATTAAAAGACCAGATTTAGCCTATTCTGTTCAAGTATTAAGTCAGTTTCTTGCTAAACCTGCTGTAAGTCATTATCAAGCAACAGTTAGAGTACTGAGATACTTGAAAGCCACATCAAGACAACGTCTATTTTTCCCTTCATCATCAGATTTACAGCTTCAAGCTTTCTCAGATAGTGATTGGGCAGGCTGCACTGATACTCGAAGAAGCATTACAGGTTTTGCAATTTTTCTGGGCAAGTCACTGATTTCATGGAAGTCTAAAAAGCAAGCTACTATCAGTAGATCTTCTGCAGAAGCAGAATATCGTGCACTTGCAACAACCACTTGTGAAATTCAATGGTTACTTTATGCTTTACAAGATCTACGCATTAACCATCATCAGCCAACTTCACTCTACACTGATAGCAAGTCAGCCTTATCTATTGCCACAAATCCAGTCCAACATGAGAGAACAAAACATATTCAAATTGATTGTCATCTTGTTCGAGAAAAGCTACAGGAAAACATTATCAATCTCTTCTACATTCCATCAAGATTGCAATTGGTAGATATATTCACAAAGCCTCTCGGTTCCTTACTCTTTCATCACATAATTCGCAAGATGAACATTCTTAATATCCATATTCATCTTGAGGGGGGTGTTGGAATATAGCCTCACACATTGAGAATATGGAATTAAAGTAAAAGGAAGAAAAAGTCAGAGAAGAGATCAAGAAGAAATAAATTCTGTTATTTCTATTATTTCTGTTGTAAGTGGATAGTTTAGTATAAATACACTTGTACAGTTTATGTATATTTCATTCAATGCAATTTAGTCTATTACACAGATTCATTTCCTCTCATTTGTTCTTTCTTTTTCTGCCTACATCAAGCTCTCAATTCATTCTGCATTGAGTTCTTAACATTAAGGACTCTCCCAAAGATCTTGATCCGATCAAGCACGACACGATTAGACCTCCACAGGATAAAGTTCAATCAGAAGATTAACCAAATGTATCATAGTTGGACTTAGATACTAATCTTGTATAGCTGGGCATTATCTATCTTAATAGTATCTCCTAGACCTAGATTCCTATTCAAATAGTCTAAATGATTCTTGTCAATAATTTACGCTGCACCACAATTATGTGAGCTGAAATTATTCAATCAATTCCATACTTTGATATAGTATCAAGAGCCAATTGACTCATGTCAGTTTTTTTTCCAGTAAGGACCAAGTTTCTCAGCACTCTGAATCACATCTTTCATCTCCTCTCTTTTCTCGGTCAATCATATCATCAAACATCTTCCATCCTCCATCTGTCAACCCTTTCCAAATCTCACTACCTTAAAACTTACCTACGACAACTATCTTCTATCACTACAAGAAATATAGTCTTTTGACTCTTTTCCCACAAATGTTTTTTTCCACGATATACATTCGTAGCAAATAATTAACTGATGCCACTCGTGAGAAAAAAGCTAACCTTTTATCATGAGATCACGTTGGCCGGTAATACTTTGTGGTGAAAAATATGTTTGCAACAAAAAAAAAGTTTATTGTGGCGGTTTCGTAGATTAATAGTGTTTTGCGACGCGATTATTAGACTTTTGCAGTCGTTTTTTTCTCATCGCAAATAATATTACCAGAAATATTTTTCTTTCCTGAATTATTAGTTTTTGCGACGAGGTTATTAACTTTTTTCGACGACATTTTCTCACCACAAATAAACTTACCTAACACAAACTTTTTTAAAATCTAAGTTATTAGTATTTGTGACGATAACAACATACCACAAATACTAATAAAATTAAAACCCTTATTCCTTTCTTCTCCCAACCCTCGTCACGTCTCGTCTCCTCTCTCTCTCTCTCTCTCTCTCTCTACGATTGTCGAGCCTCTCCCCATGTTGGGCCACCGCGAATGGCTCCTTTTGCTGTCGAGCCACCGTGGGTCTTCCCCCCTCAACCCATCGCCCCCTCACCGACGCTCTCTCTCTCTGATCCCAGCTGATCTATGCACCTCTCCAGCCATGACCATCACGACCCTTAGTCGCCTATGGCTCCGCCATTCACCAACCGTCGCTCCACCCCAACTCCCACATCTCTCCCTCACACGGTCATTTTGTGACACTCCCATGGCAAGGACAAACTATTTATAATGTAAATAATAGGAAAAACCATTATAAAGGGAAATTTCTGCAATTAGTAACAAACGCATTCCTAATAGTTGCGAGAATTTTGTGATATGGGATAAGACGAGTGCAACAATGCCACAAGCTTTCAGCTAGCATCTACATTTTTTTTCCCTGGGAGTTGTCCTTTACTTATTTGTTAAATCTTGTTTTCAGGAACAACCGTACCTCTTACGCCGGTCTTCTCCTCCGTCTTCTCCACCTCCATTGCCTCTACCTTCTCTTCCTTCACCACCTTCTTCTCTTTCTCCCTCTCCACTTCCATCGCCGCCTTCTCCTCTTTCCCCCTCCTCTCCTCCTCTTCTCCTTCGCCGCCCTCACCGCCTATTCGATCTCCACCGCTGCCGAGCCCCTATCAAGAAAGTCGCTTTCTTCGGCGAGAAAGTCGAAAATTTTCTCCACAAAACCTAGTGGGCTCGACGGATCCAAGGTCGCACTAAACGATATCGTTCTTGCAGCTGACGAGGAAGGTTTGGCGTTCTCTTGCTCATCTTGGAAATCGGAAATTATTGGCATACTTGACTGTACGAGTGCAAGCTAGCGAGAGAACTCGATTGAGTTGAATCGCTCACGAGTTCGAGGTTAGTGTTTGCTTCGTGACGAGGGTTTAATCTGAGATTCTCAGGAACTTAACATGTAAGTTCAAGACCTTAGCAGATGGTTCCAGAAACTTTACCAATTTTGCTGAAAACTCCCACATACGTAACTACGTTTATAAATTCAATGGCTTACCATTTGTTTTTCTTCTTGCTTTTTTTTATCCCACTTGAATCATATGATGGAAATGGAATATCAAACAAGATTCCAATTTTTATTTTTTAATATAACGATATTTAGTAAATTTTATATATTTATTTTAAAAAACATTTTAACTTTAACTTTAAATAAGTCCAAAATAAATGCATCTTTCTTTTTCTTTTCTTTTTTTTTTTAATTTTGAAGACATATTAATGGATTATTATTATGCCTATAATCATTATTTTTTAGTTATACATTTCATCATGTGTTGGATTTGAAGTATTCTAACAGAGGAGTGCTACATCCCCGGGATGTAGCCCGAGGATTTTCCAAGGTTAAAAAAAAAATTATTTTTTTAAATTTATTTTCATTCATTTTTTGAAATATTTAAATATTTTTTAAAAAAAAATCACAATATCTTTAAAAAATACTTATTTAATCATTAAATTAAAAAAAAAAAAAAAATCACTGTCTGGAGAAATGCTCGGGACCATTAACGAGGATCCCAATCATTTCTCATTCTAATAAACTAAAACTACATTTCAAGCATTGTAAAAACCTGATAAATAGTGCATTTGCAGCAGTGCAATATTTTGGTCTTTTACATCTAATATTCCCTCTTTCCATAGTCTCATTGCAATGTGATAAACGTGCACTGGACGTGCCCAATTGACGTGTGCCCAGTTGAGAAAATTTAAAATAAAATTAAAATTGGTACTAAATGATAAATGAGAAGGAAAATAAAAAAATTCAAAAAAATTTAAAAGATGTCATAAATTTACGAACACGTATTTATTTAAAAGCAAAGAAGAGAAGACTATAGTCTAATTAATAAATCTAAACTCATTTTTAGCGTTATTTATTTATCACACCTAAAGGCCAAAATAAATAAATTAATTTTTTTTTAAAAACAATGATAGTAATTTTTCATAAAGTGTGCTGGTATCATTTATAGCAAAAAAAAAATTATTTTTCTTTTTTAAAAAAAGAAATTATCATTGTTAATTTTAATAGTTATAATTCGATGCATATGTTGTGTATTTGTTAGTTAGAAAATAAATATATAAAAATTACAGTACTAAGTTTCAAATAAATAAATATATTTTTTAATTTATAATTATATTACTTCACCTATTATTATTACTCTTAACAATTAAAAAAGAATGCGTACGTTATATATTAGTTATTTCTAGAATAAACATGTAACATGTCAATTTTATTAATATTGACCCCGTTTGTTTTCGTAAAAGAGATAAGATGAGATGAGAATAAAGTTAAAAATTGAAAAAAAAATATTGTTATAATATATATTTTTAATATTATTTTTGTTTTAAAATTTGAAAAAGTTGAATTGTTTATTTTATTTTATGTAAAAATTTAAGAAAATTGTAATGATTAGATAAGATGAGAAGTTTTATGAAAACAAATGAGACTATTAATCAAAACTATAGTACTAAGTGTTAAATAATTTGACCATATAATTATAATGTAAAGTCCCATCCTTTACAATAAAAAAAATAAAGAGATTGTAATACAATTCAAATTGTAAATTAGCTTCAAATTTCGAAATTAATTTGAGGTTAATAAATAAATTTTCATAGAATTCAAATTTGAAGAAAATAAAATACTGTCTAATATTAAAATTTTATTTTTCAAGAGTTACACTTTTTTCATAAAAATTTTATGAAGAGTTTGTGTAATTTGCAAGAAAAAAAAAAGTATAGGTCATTTGTGATTAAGTTTTTTACATGGGCTGAATTTTGAAATGGTCTATTTTTTAAGTGTAAAGCCCAAAAAAAGGCCCAGCCCCCTATTGAGTAATGAGTACCACAACGTTTAATGGAAGCCATCAAACCCAAATTCTTTTTGTCCTCTCTCTCTCTCTCTCTCTCTCTCCTCATTACTGGGTCATGCTCTCTCTTCACTCCTCTCCTCTCTGTTTCTCCGATCTTCCACCAACAGCAGTCGCGGCCATCTTCCTCCCTCTATCTATCTCCGCAATGCTTCTCTTCCATGTTTGTTGAATCTCCCCACTCTGTTTGTTGAATCCTATGGGCATCTTTATTTTATCTAAATATATATTACAGATTGTATTTTAGTTTGGTTTAATTTCATGTATATACGTTATTTACTTAAACTTGTAGAAATTCAAACATCTACAGATTGTATTTGGGTTTGCTTTCATTTCATGCATATGCGTATGTTTCTTTAGTCAGCCTGTAGAAATTCAAACATCTTGAAGTGGGAAGAGAAACAAGAAAAAACATACAGATGCCGAGAATCACAAGGAAGAAGATGAATTCGAAGGCCACCAAGAAGTTTGTGTGAGAAAGTAATAGAAGATATGAAAAAACGACACAGAGGAAGAAAAATGTTTCTGAAAACAGGGGATGAGATAAGTACAGAACGTGTAAGAGATAAAGGAAAAGAAACAACCGTAAAAAGACAATAAACACAATCGGAGAAGAGGAAATAAGACAAAAGATAAGGGAATTTGATACAAAACAAGGGGCAAAATTGGAAAAAAATATTAGACGAAAAGATGAATATACATGTGATTTGTTACAGCAATCAAATTCAAAAATAAATTCCATCAAAATATATATATATATATATATATATACTAGACAATTACATGAAGTCCATCATCTATATATATAATATATATATATATGTATATATAGTTGCTCCAATATTAATTAAGGAACATAATATATATGTATCATTTCTCCTGAAGTTTTCAGCTGTGTAAAAATTGGGTTATATAGTATAGACCCAAATTATATTCAAATTTGTAACTATTGACCTAATCATAAATCATAATTAAGAAATGAGAAATGATCTTTTTTGTTATCATTCTTCTGACATAGTACTGATCTAATATGACATAAAATAATTGAAAATTTATTTAGAAGTATGCGTGTTACTATTCATGTGAATCTCTATCATTGATCTCAATTACATATATTTTAATTAATTTTTTCAATTAATTACTATTTAAATTGCATTCATTTCAAATCAGATAGATCAGTACCATATGTGATTGCATGCCGATGATAATGATTTAAGTTGAAGAAAGTATTACTCAATTATTTATCATGGAATTATATAATGCTACATAAAAGAATGACGTGAAATCAGAGGATGGTTAAAAAACAAAAGAAATCTTTATTCAATAATGATCAGTCATGATCTCCTCTCTGTCTTGTCCCAATTTTTTTAAGGCAAATTAGACTGGTTGTTTATAGATATAAATAAATAAATAAATATATATAGATATATATATATATATAAGCGATGCTAGGATGTTGCTCAATTTTGATTGTTGGATGTGTTTATTAGTATAAATTTTATATTTTTTTTGTTCCTTTTTATTTTAAATTTTTTAAATATTTTTAAAAAATAAAAAATATGCCGATATATTAAAAGTCGTTACCTTAAACTTTAAAAGAATTTAAAAAAATTAAATACATTAACAATCAAAATAAAAGACAAATTCTTGGGATATATTAGCATTTCGTGTGTTTATATATAAATATATATTTATTTATAGAGAGAGACAATGTTAGGGATCTCGTGGATCTGTTCATATTTTAATTTTTTTTAATGATTGAAAAAATATTATTTATTAATATTGTGAATTTTTTATTTTTTTAAAAATATTTAAAAATGATATGTATCATTTTTATAACATTTAAATATTTAAAAAAATTATTATATTAATAAACAACACTTTCGTAAATGAAGGTCTTTACTGTGATTTTTTTTGTTTTGGATTTGTTGGTTTGTAATTACTTGTTTTGGTTTTGGTGGTTTGCATTAACTGAGAGGATTTTTTTTTTTTTTTTGTCTTATTTGTAATTTTTTAAATGTCTTACTGGTAACCATGGTATTTATATGCTACAAGCGAGGGTATATTAATATATATGGAAACAAGGTACAGTGTGAAAGCATTTAAAGCAATTGACAAATATTGGTTTGGACATTTGCGACTTGTACGATGATAAATAGCGACAGGACTGTCCCAAATTCCCAATTACTAAACCCACTGCCCACTGGAACTCGGAGAGCCACAAACTGAGGCAAAAATAAAGTAAAACTCCAAAGCCAGCTAGCTGATTCAGGGAGTACTACTGCATGCCTTTACTTTCCACATGTATATATATAGACTAGGAATTGTGTCCGTTTAATTTTATATAATTTTTTATTTTTTAAATAAATAAATTATTTTAAAAAGTAGAAATAATAAATTATAAAAAGAAAATTTAACTCATGATCTCTTATACTATACAGTAATATGTAATTTCTTATTTTCACCATTTAATTTAAATATATATATTGATATTTAAATATGTCTTTAAACATAAAAAATAAAAAATCACATATTAATATGTGATGCGGAGATAATGAATAATATTTCTTTAAAAAAAATTATTATAATATCTTTATTTTAAATCTAACCGATGATTTTTTGACATATAAAGAATAAAAATCCAAAATACTTTTCTTTTCCTTTACCCCCAACCCGCTTACTTCTCTCTCTCTTCTCTCCTTCTGCCCACATTGTCACCTAGTTTCTATCCAACCTTTTCACTTTTATACAAAAACATCTTCCAAAAAGTTATAATCAAAGTGGTAGTTCTCATTTTGTTATCTTTTACAGACATGTGCATTGCATGTGTGCCTAATTGAAAAAAATATGAGAATTTAAATTAAATTTATACAATTTTTTAATTTTAAATATCAATGGACAGAGTTTCATTTATATTTTAAGATTTTATTCTTGATCATAATAAACATCACATATGTTATGTGCAAATATTGATAACTACAACATAGAAATTATAATAATGTGTTAATCTTAAACTTAGAAAGTACATTAATAAGTGTTAAATAATTTAATCATATAATTATAATATAAATTTTCATTAGTTATAACTACAAAAAACAATTTGAACAAATTGTAATACATTACAAATTTTAAAAGTTAAATTTGGATTATTTATTCAAGCACGAATTAAAGGAAAAAAATAGTGGAAAGAAATAAAATTTATTTTTTTAAGATTTTATTTTGTTATTACAATTTTATGGGCAATTGGTATATTAATTTAGGAAAACATTTATCAAAATATTGGGCAATAGTTAGGTTGGAAAATATTTTTTAACACTCATGTATTTTCCACATCTAATGCCGTTTGAAGCAAGAAAAAATCCAACTCTTTCTGTGGGCCTTTGTAGTGGTTTGTAGTGTATTAATTTCTGTGGGCCTAGCTGGTGAGTTGGGGTTTTTGTATTTTATTGGGCCAAGTGTGTGTGAGTTGAGCCTAGCACGTGTGTGGAATGAAAATCCTAAGTTTTCATCTCTTTCCTTCTTCCTCTGGATGCGCCGCACAACATCTTCTTCTTCTTCCTTCTATTTTCGATTTTTTTTCTCCTTCTTCGTGCTGCCGACGCCGCCCACCTCCTCCAATCGAACCAATGCCATGTAGTGATTCTTCTTCTTCCTTGGTTGCTACCGCATTTCCTTCTCTTCACTGCGAACCTCCATGGCCTTCCCCGTGTCGCTCGGTTCCTCCCATTTTGCTGTGTGCTATCTCCTTGCCGCCGTGGCACGCATCTACCTCTGTGTCTAATAAGTTGGAGTTATTCTTGATCTCAGATGGATGATTATTTCTGAGTTCAGCTCATGTGTTATTTGGTCTTGGTGATAAATCATTTGGGTCAGTAGGAAATTCCTCATAAAATAAAGGATTCCCTCATGCCGGTTAACGGCGGCATGATAGGGGCCGAGATTGGAATGGGAGGGATGCCGGCCGGAGGAGAAGAGAATCGCCAGATGGTGTTGGCCATGCCGGCGTGTGGCGGTGCACTGCAGGAGACGAAGAAGCGGATGGGGGAGAGTGGAGGAGTAGCAAAACGAGAATTTTGGAATAGAAGCAGGGGCAAAATTGAAAAAAAATTTATTAGACGAAAATACTGTAGATCTCTCATTCGCGTTTATATATATAGTAGATATTATCTAATCTTATTATTATCTACTGATAAAGATGGAGGAGATAAATTTGTGCTTATGGAGTTATCTTCGAAATCTTTATATGATATTAAATAATTTGATTTTTTTTTTTTGTAGATGAGAATGACTTGGTCTTTGTCTCAATTACAAATTTGAAAAAATGGGGGGACTAATTAATGATCATTCTTATCATGAACTTCCGTGTTGGCCAAGTCTAATCGTTCTAGAATTGGGACGTAGTGGGTGCCGGGCACACCGAAATTTAGTTATTTGAAAGAATCGTGAATATCGATTGATTTAGCTAGGAAAATATGTTTCTTTTAATATATATAAATATATATACACACATATATATTATGAGGATTATTCCCTTAATTATTTGGACGTACAATTCCCTTAATTATACCCTAAGGACACCCACAAAACTTCCCTATTAGTAAATTTTAACTCACATCTCTTTCCATTTTACAAAACAAGGCCAATAAAAGAATTTTACTAGAGTCACAAGTTATTATCTAAGCTTATGACTTGATGCACTTAATCAAGAAGGTTAAGTCTCATTTTATAAGCCTTGAACCATGTCCTTTCTCATTTTCCGCCGATGTGGGATTAGCTAAGGAGTAAAAAAACCCAACACATCCATATTATTTGTAGATTTTGCTTATCGAAAATAATTCTCACATTGAATTATGTATTTTTTAACCAAATGATATATATGTATTTTTTTATATATATTTTACAATTAGCATCCACTTTGTATTATTAACTTAATATAAATTTTATGTATCAAAATCATCTTAATATAAATTTTACAAAGTTAATTTTAATAGGTAGGAGAGAGATAGTAAAATAATATTTGAAGAGTGAATAATATTTTTTTTTAATTTAAAAAAGTACTGTTTATAGTATGCAAAAATTTAGAAATACATACATTAATGTAGATGAATATAAATATATATTATTTAAATTTAAAAATAAAGATAAAGATAAATAAGTCATTATTAGTACTTAACTAGATGTGACTTTTTGGTTTGATTAGGTGGTTGGAGTCTCGTCATTCTACAAAAAGTAGTCATAAACAATAATAATAAAAAAAGCTCTGGGATTTCAGGATTGATTTTAAAAAAATTCTATACGCAGTTTTCACTTGAAAAATGTATGTACAGATCCTTTATTAAATAAGAAAAAATATCATTTTAGGAGGGATTTTTTTATAATTTTAAAAAATTTTAAAGATAAAATTATTTAGGCTTACATTACAATCTTCTAATAAGAACTGGACCTAACATTGCTCTTGATTTTATCCCCATAAAAAAAAAAAAAAAAAAAGTCCATTGAGCTATTTTGGTTTGATTGATTTTATCCCATAAAGAGTCAAAACCTTGTGGGACCTCATTTCCGCTGTGGAATGCTTCCCTACCATTATTGTGAAGCTATCCATTGAGCTATTTGGTGCGTTATGCTTATCTTTATTTTATAATCGATGACTTTTCTTTTTTAGCTGGTCAACAAATTTTAGTAAAAAATTGGTAATTAATATTTCTTAATAAGTCAAGTAACTAATAATTTTTTAATTTATTTTTCATGGTTTAATTTCCAACTTAATTGGAACATATTCCAATGACGAGGTCAGTCAACTAACAACTTGTAATATAGTCAACTAACAACTTGCAATTTCTTTTTCATCTAGAAGTTGCGTATATGTTTGATGGTTTAATTTCCAACTAAATTGGAATATATTCCAACGACGAGGTCAGTCAACTAACAACTTGCAATTTCTTTTTCATCTCCAAGTTGCGTACGTGTTTGATGGTTTAGTACCTATTTATAAGACTACTACTCTTCATTATTCATATAATCTTCTTCTTCATCTTCGTCTTCATCTTCTTACGCTAATTCCAAACATCCAACAATATAGGTAATTTTTGTCACTCAATGCTTTGCCTTATTTGACTAATTCCTGTTGCTCCCTCGAGTTTATTTGTGTGATTTTTTTCGATCTATCTGATATATTTATATTTGGTATCGAGTAATTTATAATTAATCATTGCATCTAGTTTCTCTAGAATTTTTGTTCGGATTTTATATGTCTATCTCTTTTGTTCTAAGTCTTAGAGTTGAAACGAAAACTCTAGGGAAACACAAAAATGTTCACCTCTCAAAAAAGAGTTTTCTTGCTATATACCTTTTTAAAGAGTTTACTCAACTTCTCTTGTTACCTGCAGTACTGGTCTGGCTTGGAAAATTTTTTTTCTTGAATTTCAGTTACACAATAATCGTCTATGAGGCTATAACGAGGAAAATATTCATTGCCACCTCCTTCTACCCGTTATTTTCGGGCCATTCTTGGCTATTGAAGTAAAGATAAATAACTTAGTCATAAAAGAATTTCATAAAAGTAAATTTATAAATTGACGTAATTTTATATAGTACGTCAGACTATAAAATTATTTTTACTACAAAATAGATCTAACGTATCACATTACGTTACGTTAATTTGTATGTTTATTTTTATAAAATCTATTTGTAACTATATTTCTCTGAAAAACAACTCTACAAATCCAAAAGAGGAATAGGGTTTTAAGTAGCAGAGTTACATATGCATAAACAAATGAGTTCTACGCTATTTATTGAGCATCAATATAGATTTTTCCTTTGAGAAATAATAATCACAAGGATGAATAGGATATTGATTGACATTAGAGTCTAGTGGTTTGTAGATACTTAATTAATGCTTAATTAATGCTTATATATTTTTATCCATTTTCTCAATCATATTTATCAAACGGACGGTGCTACCATGCCGTCAAGTCAAGTGTGTATGGTTGGACGTGTTCTTTAGTGTATTTATATTTTCTTTTTCTTTTTTTTTTCAAATATTTTTAATTATTTAAAAAAAATATTAATTCACTCATAATTATTTTCTTAACTATTAAAATAAATTTTAAAAAATTTTAAAAAATAAATATATAAACGATCAAATTAAAAGAACAAACTCAAACTATATAGAATCATTTTCTTTATTAAATTATGTTGAACATCCATCTTTTGATTATCTGGCAAGGCAGATTATTTCAGAGGATATCAGAAAGAGAGGAAGTTGAAGGACGCTGGGAACAATGAGCTCTAATTATGAAAATTTCCACGAGATAGGACCTAAACATCTCACAGCTATGGACTGGTAAGACCATATCTTCAAAGAAACCTGATAACTGAATTTGCCACTAAATTGCTCTTTTTTTTTTTTTGTCCTTTTTAGTTTGAGTGCTTTTTATCTTTTTAGAGTCGATTGATTCAAGGTTATCTTTATCGCAATGATTCACTGTATGAATGAGCTAAAGGTATGAGTTATATTAATTATGAAAATACGATGAAAACATATCATTTATATATATTTTTTTGATAAAAATAGACGTAATTCTAATTTTATTAATTTTTTAATATAAAAAAAATAAGAATTTGGGGTTACAAAAATCTCAAACCAAAAACTAAAAACAGAAGAAAGCCAAAAGACATATTAGTTAACTATCTATATAACAACAAACAGAAACACTAATTAATTGCAGAGTTAATGTTCTAAAATTCTCTATCTAAAAATCCAGAAAAACAAACATGTGAACAGATTAACTATATTTGTCTCTCTTTATATCTAAAACAGGGCAATCCTAATCTATTTAGCGTTTTAATACGAATGAGATGTTTTGGAAGCATATCAACAGAAGTAAATGAAATGTCTAGAACTGCAGCCCCTACGTTGGCAAGTCCACCAACAAGTTGGTTACCCTCTCTGAAAATATGCTTGACCTCATTATGTAGATAATGCTTCAAACTAATCACATCGTTTGTTTTCGGAAATGAGATAAGGTTAAAGTTAAAAGTTCAAAGTTAAAAGTTGAATTGTTTATTTTATTTTGTGAGAGAATTTAAGAAAATTGTAATGATTAGATAAGATGAGTTGAGAGGTGTTGTGAAAACAAGCGAGTGTTTGAACCATTCCGAGGATAACAAGAAAAGCCAAACAAAAATCTTCCATGATGATCTCCAAGTTCCAAGTGCTCCCTCACATCTAGCGACTAGCAGGGCCTGGATTACCGAAGGGAGGAGGAGACTGTCGCGACATACAAGTGAAGGCTTGTCAGTCGCACTGCAGCATTGTAATTTTCAAAACATACCAAGTAGAAACATGCTGTTTAGGTAAGACCTGTTTCGGGTGAATGGGAAAATTGAGTTCCTTTAACCAATTCAACACTTTCCAAATAATGGAAGAAGGCAGCTTTGAGCCCCCATCATATCTAGCTGCATTGTGAGAGAGCCACAACTCCAATATAATAAGCGCTGGAACTCTATTAACAAGTTGATACGTAGCTTCTTGAAATTCTACAATATTAACGATTCAGACAAACCTTTAATTAGCAGCTGTTTCCACAGGATTAGCATCACCTAGATTTTAAAATACTGCTGGAGAATTCAAATGAACATGCCTAGTTTTAATCTTGTTGCAGGAAAAATACAGATCACCAGAGATCCGTCGTTGCCAGCTTAGTTCAAGGAGTATACTCCTTAGAAAGGGACCGCAAGAGGAAGGACCTTGGCAGGTATCGAGAAGATAATGCTGAACCTTGGTGGACTTCCTTCAATTTCCACCTACATGAAACTCTCATAGATGACAAGAGCATATTCGGTGCTATTTATAAATACAATGGCAAATACGCATCAGCTGATTCAGACGTCCCAGAATATGTTATTGCCTTCCGGGGCACACTCCTCAGGCGAAAGACACTGATGAAGGACATCAAGTTGGGCTTCAAATGCTTCCTTAACAAACCTGAAGAGAGCAGTTGCTTTAAGCTTGCCCTGGATTATGTTGAGCGTTTTGTTGAGGTGAATGGAGCTCGAAATGTATGGTTGGCTGGACATTCTTTGGGGTCAGTTATAGCATTGCTTGTTGGAAAGAAGATGATTCTCAAGATGGAATGGTTTCCTACAGCTTATCTTTTTAATCCTCCATTCCTATCTTTCCCCATAGAGCTGCTAGGGGACGAGAAAGTGAAGAAAGGAATCCGCCGTGCACACCATATTGTCAAGGCAGGCCTCATTTTCCTTGCTGCAGAACGTAGTAAGCCTCAAATGGCGGACCATTTTGCTATGTTATCCAGCTGGACTCCTCACCTGTTTGTGAACCCAGCTGATATTGTTTGTGCAGAATATTGTGCCAACTTCGAAAGCAAAGTTGGAGCCGGAGAAACCATGACACTAGCAGAAAATAACAGTCTGAGGAATCTAGTCAGTCATGTTGTATTCCGGAGAGATTTAAAAGATGCAACGCATCTCCTTCCTTCGGCACATCTAATTGTTAATGAGAGTCACCCAAACAAAAAAGCTGCTGATAATTCTACTTATTCAGATTTTCGTGAGGCTCATACAATTTCCCAGTGGTGGCGTCCTGGTGTTCGTTGCCAATCAACTCTGTATCAATTTCATTAGAGAGTGTTATCAATTGTTGACTGATTTTGTTACTGTAAGTTTGTCAGTTTGTTAGCGAAGAGCTGCTACAGCTCTAACACCTGCCTAAATAGATGTACTAGTCGAGTGAGTGATATCATCCCATATTCCTTTCTTCCATTTCTTTCTCCTCTGTTGGCAGTTTCTCCATTCTCTCTCCCTACTCCATTTTTTACAAAACCGACTTGGAAAAAGGTTCCCCAGAGAGGAAAGTGGTGGTGAAGTTCTTAATCAAACAGGATCATCAATCAGTGCCGCCTGTATTGGCGAGTGTGTAAACTGACCCGAAATATTTCTTGACGATGGAGTATGCCATATTGTGGTAAAAATCAGGACAACACACATATTCCACAACCTAAATGTTGAAACTAGAGAGAATCTCGGCTGGGCTTAAATGCCCAGTCCTAATGTAATAATAAAGTGGCTTACAAGCTTATACTTTGCATTCGTTGGGTTGTTGCATAAAGCTGCTTTCTTTGAAACTTTTCTGGGGAGAGTTTGAATGGTTGGCCTCGCCCTTGCTCTAAAAGATTACCACTATCATAAGCGTGGAAACCACGACACTTTTGTAATAAGAAAAATAACCATTTCCTTGCTTATGAAAAGCTTAAGAGCTCTTTACACCTAAAGAAAAGCTTAACAGCTACTTGTGGCAACTAGACCCCTGTTTCATATCCAAAGGAATTTTATAGTAAGTGACACCTGGTAACACATTAGGTTTTCAAAAACTCCAATCATGCCGCTCTAAACTTGTTTATTTCCCAGGTGTCTGTCTTCGACCTTTTTCAAGAAAGCCTATGCATCTCAATAATGGAGCCTGCATACGTGATCAGTGATCTCTGTGTGTCTCTCAAACTTCAGTCCAAAGTCATGAATTTTCTTTTCTATTTTCTGCATTATTAAGATCATGATATAAGTTTAACAAAACTCTGAGATAATGATAGATTTATCTAAATAACTTCAAACATGCTAAACCTGGAGTACTGCTATTCTTACATTGTTGTTATAAAAAAAAAGTATAATTGTAACACCCGGGCCATTCAATATATTCTATTTTTTTTTTCTTTTCCATTTTTTTTCTCCCACCCGTTTCTCTTCCCACTCATCCGTTCCTTCCCACGTACAAAAAGTTTCCTCGCATCAAGCACGACAACTGCATGGTAACTGCTGCCCCCATGCATGTAACCACCCTTTCCCGTGCGCTCCTTCAATGCCAGGCATTTTGGTTTCTCATTACACTTCACCTTGTAGATCGATGCTCTCCATCTCTGTTTTTCTATCTTCTCCGCACCAAGTCGCAAGGCACCTGGAAATGCCACCATCCAATCACCACGAACCAGATGCTGCTGACGTGAACCCGTGTTACCCACCAACCTTCTCGACGAAAGCCACCTGTACAGCCACGAAGCCCTGCTGTGTTCAAGCACCGTCAACCACTCATCACCGAACCACCCCACGCTGCGACACCGTGAGCCTCCTTCACGCCTCCTCTCTCTCTCGGTTTCTGCCCCACAACCCCAGCATGACCACCACAGAAGTTCTTGCTCAGCCTCAGTGCAACAAAGAACTCCACCGCACTGCCCCTTTCACCATCAAGCCCCCGTTCAAGCCACTACATGTCCCCTATTTTTGACCCCCGAAAACAGAGCAATAAAACCACTTTCCCCCGCATCAGTTCTGCAGCCCCATGATACGTCGGTGAAGCTTAACGACGCCGACCAGCAACCCTTCCACCACCCACGTGCCACTCCATGTTTTGTTGCTGCCCCAAACACCCTGTCGCCGTCTCTGGCTGCCTCCGTAAGTATCTCGCACGATATCTCTCTCACCAAGTTTCCTCTCTCTGATTTATCTCTCTCTCTCTCTCTCTCTCTCTCTCTCTCTCTCTCTCTCTCTCTCTCT
>QEOT01002136.1:15478-40552 GCA_003123785.1 Pterocarya stenoptera | reverse complement strand
TTTTTCGTTCCATCTCGTCTATGTGTGGTTGAAGTCTTCGAGCATACTGTTCCACACATCTCCACAACTCCTCATTTTCTTTTTTTAAATCTTCAATTTTTTGTCGTTTACTTGCAAGTTTTTCTTGCAATTCAAGAACCTGAAGTTTAAGTTCGACAACCTCACCCTCTCGTGCAAGAAATCTCCTGGACATAGTATTTACGGCAGCAGCATATTGTGAACCCAACATTCTTGTGCCTGCGACCCCCTAGGTTCCCCTCAAGTCCTCTTTCATGCCTAACTCTTCTATGTCTACCCGACCCAATTTCAGATGTTAGGTCTTCCTCATCTTCACCATTTCCTTCATTCCCATACTTATTTTTAACCCTAGGCTCATACTGCCTCCTATTTCTCCTACCTTATAGATTTCTAATCGCTGCATCTTGATAATCCATCCCATCCCTCACTTCCCCAAACACCAAGTTCAACCGCTCAAACTATAGTTGCATGGCTTACAACACAAAGGATGAGTTATCTGCCATCACCCTTGGTGATGAGCCAATCCGGTGAGACGTTGTAATGTGCTACACAAAAGAATGTTAGTGGTAAAAAAAAACGTCACACACTCCCTTATGTGTTTACATCCAAATAATGGCACTCCACTTGTGTTTCACTCTTAATTGGCTTTTTCCCGATAATAGTCTTACACTCTTTTGCCTTTTACCTCAAGAGTTTTCCCACTCAAGTTCTTTAAGAACTAATTGAACTCAATCAAGACAATTCAACCTTTTTTTATCCCAACTAGTAATTAGGTCTAAGAAACAACAACAAGAGAAACACGGAAGGAATAAAATGACACGAGAATCAAGACAATTATACAAATGAAACAAGATACCAACTATAATGAAGTATGCATCCCCTTCTTTTCTTTTCTTTTCTTTTCTTTTCTTTCCACCAACTGATTTGATCACAATCGAAAGAATAAGTAATTGACAAAACCCTAACAATAACTCAAAATCCTAGAATAAGTGATATACGGCAGCCTCTCTCTCTCTCTCTCTCTCTCTCTCTCTCTCTCTTTTTGCAACCCTAATCAAAGAACAAGGTAACCCTAATCAAAGAATAAGGAAACCCTAGAAAACAATGAGAAATTCGGCAGCCCTAAGATGAAGGAAATTTTTGCACATTTTTTTTTTTTATAAGTAATGCAAAAATTAAAAGATAGAATTAGATCTAATTGGAAAATGTGAAGATCGAGGTAAGTTAGCTTTTAACTTACTATCAGTTTAATGTGTATGTGTGATGAGTAAAGGAACTATAGTGTATGTATATATGTTATCATATGCGCCATACTAAGTCATTACATATTTATCTTTTACATAGAATTTATTCTGTCATGAATTGTTCATTTGTTACGCAAGATATTCTGTCACATTTTACTATACATCGTAAGTATGTCTTGTTAAGTATGTCATTTGTTACATGTATGTCATGTCATGTAATATTCACTATTTCCAAGCATGTCATGTTAAGTATGTTGACTGTTACATGTTATGTTATGTTAAATATGTTTCTGTTACATGTTATGCCATGTTACGAAATGTTTCTATCTCAAGTAAGTCATATATTTCGAGTCGCGTTCAAGTCATGTTGTGTACATCAGGGCTTCTGTCCTTTCATATTCCAATCATGTTTCACCTCGAATACAGTTTGTGTATTTCAAGAACAGTCATGTCCAGTTGTTCGTGTATCTCACGTTCATGTACGCCCCCATGCAGTTAAATTATTGTTCAGTTTATGGTTATTGTTAAATCATAGCAACCCCAAGAGATAAGACTACCCTATCATGGTAATCCCATGAGATAAGACTACCCTATCATGGTAACCCCCCTAAAAAAGGATATCATGGTAATCCCATGAGATAAGACTACGCTCTCGTGATAACCCCATGAGACAAGGATATAATGGTAATCCCATGACATAAGATTACGCTATCGTGATAACCCCATGAGACAAGAACATCATGGTAATTCTATGAGATAAGAATATATTTCAAGTTCATGTTAAATTATGTCTCAGATCAAGTTCATGTTAAATTATGTCTCAAATCATGTTCATGTTAAGTAAAGAAGTCAGTTCAAGTTTATGAAAAGTTAAGTTTTAGTTTAAGTTCAAATTCATGTCAAGTTAAGTTTTAGAATTTAAGTCTCATATCAAGTTCATGTCAACTCAAGTCTCAGTTAAAGTCTAGGTCAGTTGAAGCAAGTCAAATTCTGTTCACACTTTAGTTTAAGTTATGTTAGTTATGTTATGTTGCATGCCAAGTTATGCTATGATTACTTCTGATTTTGATTATGCATTCATGCTTTTACTGCCATGCATGCATCATTAACCTGTGTGAATATATATTTTTTTTTTGTTAACTTACTGAAATTTGTAATCAAATCTCACTATGGTAGTCCCAACTACCATTCCCCTCGAATGGTAAATCTTGTTACAGGATCTGAAGGAGAACTGAGAATCGACCAACTAGACACGGTCGACTAAGCGACGATGCGATGTAGATGATAGTACGGTAGTTACCTCAGATTACTACTTGTATTTGTGGAGTTCAAACTCCAGCACTCTTTTGATCGCAATTATTTTAGACTAGTGTTGTGATCTCAGTTGTTTAGTATGTCATTATGTATGAAGTATGTTTTAAGTATTTGGGATATTTCAGTTTGGTGAATAGTATTGCTAAAGAAAAAAAAAATTATCCGCTGCGAATATTGCATAATGTTATATGCATATTAGGAATATTGCATCTTATATGTCATGAACGGGGGCAGGTAACCTTGTGTTGCTTGTCTCGACGCTTCAAATGTCGTCCGATCCCAAGCTGAATTTGGGGGTGTCACTAATGACCCAACAAACCACATCCATGCACTAGCATCTTACGCATAAGACTAGTAGGCTCACAAAGTTTATTCTCTCTAAACAAATACCAATCTAGTCTATAGCACTTACCAAATGATGCATTCTCACACGCTCCATATACACTAGCAAAGTCATCATCATCAGCATGCAATTCCTTATCATATTCAAATTTCAATAACTTTGCATCTAAAATGAAGACAAGGACATACCTTTTCTTTTTTCTTTTTCTTTTTTTTTTTAAGTAAAGAGCCTGTAGCCACCCTCATAGCAGCCCCGTCCCAAGTTTATTAATGTACCCTCACTTATGGCGAAGGAAAATCATGGTTATAAATCATTCACCTGAGGGTTTACATAAAATGAAGAACTAATACCATAACCCAGGGGATAAAAAATTACCAAGCTAATAACATAACAGAACGTGCAATGTAATAAGGAACAAAAATTACAGTTGTAAATAAGGACGTCCCCAAAAATCTATACGTAATAAGCCTCGAAGAATTCCCCTCCCAACGTCAGGATCTATAAAATAGTTACATCGATTAAAAGCACATTCTTTAGCCAGATAGTCCGCAACTATATTGGCTTCTCTAAAAATATGATGAATGGAACAATTTAACTCATAAAACAAACTTTTTAGATCATCCCAATAATCCCACAAATACCATAAGTTGCATTTACCGACCTCGACCCATCTCACAATAACTTCCGAGTCCGACTCTACCATTATGTCTCTAATACCCAATTGTTGTTCAACCATCAAGTAAAGCTCTCCCTTCAGCCACATTATTGGACACCTGCCCATAGTGAGCTGCAAATCTTGCAATCAGTCGACCACAATGATCTCTAATCACCCCTCCTCCACCCACACAACCAGGATTTTCAAAAGAGCTTCCATCGACATTAAGCTTATAATTGCCTCTACACGGCTTAATCCAAGCCACAGCTTTCATATTTTTATTAACAGCTTGAGCAATTGGGCAATTTAAATCCTGTAAAATTTTGAGATCTTGTCGCTGCAATCTATCAAACTTACGATGCGGAGAAAAAATATCTACTAACATCAGCTTAATCCACCGCACCACACCTTTCTAATCAGTTTTTTTTCCTTCCATTCTATCATCACATGCCGAGGCACGAATCCAACAAACATTCATAACAACATGCCATCTTCGAAGTTGAGGCAGCCAAACACCCAAAATACCTGCAAAATAAGTCCAAACTGTAACAGCCAATTCACCACTACAAAGAATTTGGTCAATAGATTCTTGTTGTGGTAATACACAACAATGACACTTTGACACTAGAGAAATGCCCGGCTTAATAAGGATATCATCCACAGGTAACACTTGTTTTTTAGGACGCCAACAAAGAAATGACATTTTCTTGGGAACAAATTTATGCCACAACCATTTTCTCCACAATGAAATCGGCCCTTGAGCTCTAATGAGATGCCAAGCAGATTTAGTAGAGAAACTTCCATCAGGATTAGGCTGCCAAATACGCACATCAGTACCACTTGATATATGAACCGACAAAGCAATTATTTTCTCAACCATCTCTTCCGACACCAACATAGGTAATTTAGAAATATCCCAACCTGAATTAGTTAGGATCTCAGCCACCAATAACTCTTCATCTCCGCTAACATCTTCCGAATTCGCAATGGCTCTATCCCCTAGCCAATTGTCAAACTAAAACATGCATTCACCATTTCTAAGCAAGATTCTTGAATTATTTATCACTATCGGCATCACTGACATAATACCTTTCCAAAATCTTGAACCTGTGGAATTAGAAAGGATCGTTTGGTGCTTCTCACCCACATATTTAGCCTTAAAGAATTTGGCCCAACATGATTTACCCTCTAGTAATTTCCAAGCAAATTTCATGAGTAATGACATTTGGACATCAACGAGGTTCTGAATGCCCAATCCCCCTTCCTCAACCGGCAAACATATATTTTTCCAAGACACCAATTTTCTTTTCCTTTTGTCATCAGTCGAGTTCCAAAGAAAATTAGAGAAAATACTCTTGAGAGTTTTGAAAACACCCTTAGGTAAATTCATAACAGATAAAACATGAATTTGGATGCTAGATAAAACATGTTTATGAAGAGCAATTTTACCCCCAAAGGATAGGGTGCTACTCTTCCAACCAGCCAATTTTTTTTTAATCTTCAACAACAAAGGGTCAAATAAGTTGATTGTAATCCGTCCCACATGCAACGGAACACCAAGATAATTACATGGCCATTTACCTTCCATAAACCCTGTTATCCTCAATACCTCAAGTCTCCTAGAAAGTGAAAATTTAGAGGAAAAAAAGATAGAGGACTTATCCGAACTAACCAATTGCCCTGACGTAGCTTGATATGCATGTAAAATCTTCATGATCTGCACTAAAGATCTTTTTCCTCCATTTGCAAAAATCAATACATCATCAGCATAAAATAAATGAGAAATCAAGGTACCTCCATTGGCATTAAAAGGCTTGACTTTCTCCTTTTGAAAATCATCATTAATCATCCGAGATAGAAGCTCTTGCGAGAAAATGAAAAGATATGGCGAAAGATGATCACCTTGTCTAATGCCACGAGAAGGTTTGAAAAAACCCATCATCAAACCATTAAGCATAACGGAACACATAGGAGAAGAAATGCAATTAAAGATGAGGCCCCTCCAATGATCCGAGAAGCCCAATTGCTTCATTACTTCCATAAAAAATCTCCAGTTCACCCTGTCGTACGCCTTTACCATATCAATTTTAATCATGGTGTTACCGCCTTTCACTTTCTTGTTCATACTATGAATCATTTCTTAAGCAATAGAAATATTATCACAAATGCTTTGCCCCTTAAGAAAAGCTGATTGTTCTTCAGAAATTAATTTATTCATGAGAGGCTCCAAACGGTTAACTAAAACCTTGGAAAGGATTTTATAGACAACAGAGCATAAACTGATAGGCCAGAAATGCGAGAAGCTCCTTGGTTCATCTACTTTTAGAATTAATACAATATTGGTAGCCCCAAAAAATGTGGTTAACGACTTCCCCTCAAAACATTCAATAGCCAACTTCAATAAGTCGTCATTGATAATATCCCAAGCATGATGGAAAAAACTTAAAAAAAAACCATCAGGTCCTGGACTACTATCTTGCGGAATCGACCATAGAGCCTCTTTAATTTCAATCATATCAGGAACTCTGCATAGCACCCGATTGTCAACATCAGAAATAACAGAATTTAAGAGATTCATACTAGGATCCGCTAGGGAAACAACCAACATTGATAACTACTGCTGGAAGAAGTCTACAGCCCCCTCAAGAACCTCTTCACCTGATTTAAGAATGCTGCCATCTTCAAGAGTCATATTGATGCAGGACGTAGCAACTCGTAAATAAAATTGCAACTCACACAATCCACTAGGCGTCTCACCTAGATCTTCCCATCTCAGGATTGAAAAACAAACTTTATTGATTCATCAAGAGGTGCCTCCTTATTGTCATACTTGACTCTTTAAATAGACTATAATCCTAATGACTTTGTCGATAACAAGTTCAACTACAATACGATAAAGACTTGTGCTAACAAATGATAACTTTTAGATAAGCTATGGCATAGTGATTTTATCCCTTTATTCTTGGCTATGGAAAATAGACTCATTAACAACTACTAACTCTTATGACTCCCTTTCATGCCCATACTCTATCCGTAACGTGGACTCCGTCAATTTTTCCCATCCCCAAAAGAATTCGACTCCGACGAATGTTGGGCCTGATAAAACTCATACAAGTCTGGGTCGATACGTTGAACTTCTTCCGTTTTTAGCCAACAATAGTCCGACAGTGGCCTGTTCTTCCACTTGACAAGGAACTTCTGGTATCCCCGTCCCTCCGCCACTGGAGACATTATCTCATCCACTGCAAGTTCGTCCTATACACTAACCATGACTCCCTTCGACACTTACAATCCTAGAAACACCTAAGTGCCAAGCATGCTCGATGGGTGGATTTCCTCCAGCAGTTTTCATTCGTCCTCAAGCATAAGGCGGGATCCGAAAATAAAGTCGCTGACTCCCTCAACCACAAGACCTTGTTGCTCACCACCCTCACAGTAACAATGATAGGCCTAGACTCCATCAAAGCAGATTACAGCATAGATACTAAGCTCAGTCCTATATATGCAGCAATGCAATCGAGGCCTTCTCCACAACACGCCAACTTGTAATACCCTGCGCCTTCCTTCCTTATGACGTAAGCAATTACGTCTGATGCGATAGACTGTCTGCTCCTCTCTAGTGTCTAAGAGCCCCGTTATGCATGCCAGATCTCGATGACATGCTTTAAAAGATACTACATGATTTCTAAAGCTAGCTTTATGTTTTAAAGTTATGTGTATTTTAAATGGGTTATTCTCATCGCTATTTAACTAAGTAATATTTTAAATAACTAAATTATAACATCTTTGAAGAGCTCAAAATATATTATAATTGTGGAAATCATTTTATATAAATGATTCTAGTTTTTCAAAATATTACGTGACTTAAATAAGGATGGAATCTTTAAATTAATTTAATGGTTTTACTTTCTTAAATATGTTAACTAAGAATTCATCATTTTATAAATGATAAAGGAATATTATTTTAAATAATATTCTATCTTGATTCCTCTCAGTGCTTTTAATTAAATAAACATTTACGCGTTTTCAAATCAGTATTTAAGGGTCATCGTGGGATCATTTTATTGATCCGCAGTCGTTGGGTTTTGGGATAAAACCCCAGCCCCTCTCTCTTTCTCCCTCACTTTTCCCCAGCCCTCTCTCTCTCTTCCCTCTCCTTCTGCGTACGAAGTACGCAGCTACCCTCTCGTCTAAACGCTCCACTGCCCAGCCCGCCCCTTCCACAGACACCGCCTCACCGCCCCTTCCACAAACACCGCCTCCCTCCGGCAAGCTCCCCTACACCGGTCTCCCTCGCCCACGCTCTCTCCTCCTCTCCCTCGGCAGTGCATAGCCTGAACGGGCTTAGTGGCCACTGCGCCATTGTGCGCAGTCCTCCGGTGCCACCACCACTACAGCAGCTTTCTATGCCACTGGCCATCACCCTCCAGTGACCTCGGCCTCCACCATGCAGCCACCTCCCTCCCATGCACGTACACAACTCCCTCCATGCACGGGTTCACTGTGCACGTTCCTAGCGCTGCCGTGCGCCGCCACCTTGGCCACCAGACACCACCATGAGCCTCCCCAGGTCTCCCCCTTCCTCCTCCCATAGACCCATGACCTGTAGCCCTCTCCTCCACCTCCCGGTGTCCCACTCTCTCACGCACGGGTTTTACACCCTCCACCGCCACCCATGGCATGTGACCTCCCTCTCCAGCATCCTCAGGCCACCACCAAGCCATCCCGACCACCCATGGCCCCGATCTGCCACCCATGCACACACACTCTCTCACTCTCCCACGACTTCTCCCTCCCTCACAATGCACGGCTAGTCCTCTCTCCACCATCGTGGACCACAGTGCCGCCACCACCGAGCCTCCATGGCTCCACCAGCAATCTCCCTTAGCCTAGCCTAAGTCTAAACCACCACTTTATGTAGTGGGTAGCCACTGCATGTGATGGACAGTCATTGTGCGTGACTGACAGCCACTGTACATGGCTAGATCCGCTATGATATGCCACATTGCCACCATCACAAAGCCACCTTAGGCCCTTCCAAGACCATACCTTGCAATCCAAACGCTTAAACAACCACTGTACGTGGTATAGCCACCCCGTACGTTCCTTCCGACGTTATCGCTGTGACGGCTAGCGAGAGACGCACTGGTTATCCCGTCGACGGTATAACTTTCTATCCCTCGCTATTTATATTACATGCTAGTTGGTTGGTTAGGTTGTGGACTGTGCTGTTAGTATTATAGGGTTCGCTATGTAGTATGGTGATATGATGGGCTATGACGTGAAGTGTTGGGCGTAGTTGGGATGTGTACTATGTAGTGTTGTGGACTTTGCTGTGAAGTGTGGTTGTGGTTTGTATGCCATAGTGGTGATGTGGCATAGTGCGGTGAAGGGAGTACACATGGAATGTACTCCATGTGGTGGAACGACGCACCATATGGCATGTATGCCATAGTGGTGATGTGGTGTAGTACTGTGAAGGGAGTACACCTGAAGTGTACTTCATGTGGTGGAACAACACACCATATGGCGTGTATGCCATAGTGCTGTGAAGGGAGTACACGTGGAGTGTACTCCATGTGGTGGAACGATGTACCATATGACGTGTATGCCATAGTGGTGATGTGGCGTAATGCTGTGAAAGGAGTACACGTGGAATGTACACTATTTAGTGGAACGACGCACCATATGGCGTGTGTGCCATAGTGGTGATGTGGCATAGCATGTGTGAAGGGCGTACATGAGGAGTGTACTCCATGAGGTGCAATGATACACCGTATGGCGTGTCGCCAAGATTAGGGTGATTGCGTAGTCGATGGGAAGAGCTTGATGTATGGTGTCGGGAACTGTGGAACAGTGTCCCAAAGTGGCTGAGATGTGGCTGTAGGCTGAGGTGACTAGTGTCGCCGTGTAATCGGCTTATGCCAGGAGTAAGTGAGAAGTGGCTAGAAGAGTATTAGAGTAGCGCAGCGGAAGCATGAATGGGCAATGTCACTAAGTGACGTGGTCGTGCTTGCTATGGGTGAAGAGTTAGCGTAAGAGTGATGTAGCAGGAATGTGACGAGGTGTCACGATGTGGCGGGAGTACGTGGGGAACCGTACTCATGATGAGTTGGAGGTTGACATATAGGTGACTTAGCAGAATGTCAGAGGACGTGATAAGGTCACGGTGTAGCTTGGGAATGGTCTCGAGCTATATGGCGTGACGTAAGGTGTTGTGGTATGTGTTGTAGTAGTGATATGGCTATAGTCTAAGGCGATGAGTGTCGTCGTGTAGTCTGCTTATGGCCAGGAGTATGTGCTAAGTGGCTAAGATGTATCAAAGTAAGTGCAGCGGAAGCATGATTGGGCAACGTCATGAAGTGACGTGGCCAAGTAGAAGTCATGCGGTGATGGGTTAGGATGTATGTGATGTGACATGATAGGGTCACGGTGTAGCTTGGGATTAGGCTCGAGCTATATGGCGTGACGTAAGGTGTATTTTTGGATGGAGTCCTGTCATGTTAAGTGTTGGATGAACTGTCATGAGGCAAGGCTAGCATGAAGAGTCGTGCTAGCCGGGTAAGAGAAGGTTGATATCGGAGTATGGCACTTGCCATACGAGCCTGTGACCAATGTATTAAATGATGGTCTTAAGGGATAAATGGGTAAGGTACGTGTGTTATCTGGTTAGACGCACATGCGGACGGATTCACTATATGTAATAGGTAATCTGTCCTAAGTATGGTTACACGATGCTTAAGCCTCAAAGTGGCTTGGAGCCGTGTGACGTGTATGGATGATCATGAGAAGTAGAGTGAACTAAGATACATAATTGTAATGATGAGGGTACTGTTTAAGAATGGGATGCGTGACTTAGTCAGTCTAAGTCATGCGTCGGAACGTGGTGAATGAGAAGAATGAGACAAAGGTTTTAGTATCTTAATCCTAAGGTGAATCATGGGTTCCCCCTAACGAGTAAGCACTCGAAGTAGAACGTAAGGTTGAAAGAAATAGTGACCGTAATGGTCCCTAAAGGTCTTATCCTAGTAAGGGACACGTAAGGGCATGGGATAGAAGGATAGTGTTCAAAGTAAAGCATAACTCTATTTCTAGTTCAGTTGCTTATGCACTAGATAGAGAATAACGTTAAGGTTATGTATGCATATAAGTTGCCATTTGACACGTGCACGAATGGACTGTATGGTATGAAAGTAGCATAGAGTCTAGGTAAGTGTTACGTTCATGCTCTTCTAGAGTCTTTTCTAAAGTATAAGAAAAAGAAAGAAACGTTTTTCCTCTAAAGATGCTTTATGAAATGACACGAAAGACATTTTTAACGAAAGCATGCTAAGTATTGAAAGGTATAAGTACGTACGGCCCCTCCTCGGCAGCCCCTTTTTACGCACCCAAAAGTATTAATTGTACGCATGTGAATGAATGACTATACGATGTATCTATTGTACGTATTTTCTAAAGAAAAGAAATGAAGCTTCGAGGCTTGTGCCCCGAGTTTCAAACCAATGCTTTGACCGACACAAAGAAAGTGTTTTAAAACTGGTCCCTAGGAACTGATGTTAAAATGCCCCTACGAACTGATGCTTTACTGATGCTATGACAGATGATGTTTAAGCCCATGCTTTTAAAAGATATTTTTCCATGAACTGTAAAGGACTGAAATGAATGAAAGCATGAAAGGACTAAAATGAATGTATGAAAACACATAACTGCCATATGTATGAATGGAAAGGAGTACCCAATGAATGAATGGGCAGATTGCAATGTCGAGTAGTAGTATCTGGTAGTGCACCCAATGCTGCACCCTAACGGAATGGGATTCCAACCCGTGGCCACGGGCGAATCCATTGACCCAAAAGGTCGCTAATCCCAGCACGCAGGGTGTAACAACATGCACTGGCCTATGAAAGTGAAAGAAAAGTAATGTATAAATGCATTGCATTCTTTAAGAAATGAAGGCACTAGCGGGAGAAACGTTTTGTGAAATGAAAGTCATGTTTAAAGATGAAAAGCCCCGCCAGTGATGTTTAAGAATGAAAGTATGTATGCATGTACGTATAGTATGTATAGAATGATGAATGCATGAATGAAAACCTACATTGCTATATTTTAACGGTATGAAGTAATGCTTACTGAGTATTCGACTCATTTTAGTTTTTATGTGTGCCCCTCTCCCCACAGGAAGCTAAATGGGCAGTACTCCCAGGATGGACACGACCAAAGGGGAAGAGCACGATGGTCTAGGCATGAGGGTTTTAAATGTATGAAAGGCCTTTTATTTTAAGATTTATGTTTTGTGCTGTAAATCTCTCTTATTATAAAAGCACATTTTATTTTGTAACGTAGAGTCTTGCACCCTGGGAAGGACAGTAAAAGGTTTTAAATCGAACGGTAATTCCCGTCATCCTTTTCTAAAATATTTTGTAAAAAGACCCACTCCAAGGACGGCCATTACACGACTACACCCTTAAGGAGGGGTTTCTTTTCTACCGTAACAAACTTTGTCTACCGGACACAAGCATTCGAGCCTTCATCACCCTTGAACTGCATGCAAGGGGAATTGCTGGGCAATTTGGACGTGACAAAACTATTCAGCTCGTTGAAGACAAGTTCTGGTGGCCGAGCCTCAAGCAAGATGTCCAGAGGATAGTTCAACGTTGTCGAGTTTGTCAGTTGTCAAAAGGGCAGAAAAAAAACACAGGTTTGTACACACCTCTGCCCGTACCGGCTTAGCCATGGGAGGACCTTAGCATGGACTTTGTGCTTGGTCTCCCCCGGACCATACATACGCACGATTCTATCTTTGTGGTGGTAGATCGCTTCTAAAAAATAGCCCATTTCCTACCGTGTAGCCAGACATATGATGCATCCAGAGTCGCAGCATTATTTTTTGCGGAGGTGGTACATTTGCATGGTATTCCAAAAAATATTATATCTGATCACGATGTTAAGTTTCTTAGTTACTTTTGGAAGACCTTATGGGTGAAGACAGGTACGACACTCCTGTTCTCTAGTGCATTCCATCTGCAAACGGATGGCCAAACAGAATCAGTCAACTGAAGCTTAGGCAACTTACTGCGCTGCCTCGTTACGGACCATAAAACTACATGGGATCTTCTCCTCCCTCATGCTAAGTTTGCATAAAACAACTCAGTCAACCGTAGCACATGTAACACCCTGATTTTTACGTGCATTTTATTGAAGGGCTTTTTAATTTAATATTTAATTTTGAGTTTGATATGAACCCGCAGGAAGGGAATCCCTTGAACCCACAATCAAATTGAAAACTCATCCAAGAAAGCCAAAATCAAGTCAATGGATGGAGAATCTAGACCTGATGAGAACCCGTTTCAAGAACCTAGATTATATTAAAATCTAGACCCGTTGAAGAACCCGTCTTAAGAACCCAGATTACAAGGAGGAACGCCACAAAGGTTGTGATTTACCTTTGATAAGTTCAAAAGTTCAATTAAGAACAAGAGGAGTAAAACTCAACTCACAATGAATAAATCATCAAATTTCATAAACTAATCGTCAAATGAGGCTACAAAGAGTATTTAAAGCAAAACCTAATTGAAACCCTAGCCCAAAATAAACCGCTTTCTTCCAAAAATAGCCCTGGATGAATAGTGCCGCGTGAACAGTACTTCGGCTACAGTAGACGCTACAGTACCTCTCTTCAAAACCCTAGTTCCTAAAATTGTAACTTTCCAAATAAGCTCTTGGCCAAAATACAAGGCCGTCCCAAAAACCCTAATTCATAAAAATAAGACATATGTGGGCCAAACATCCTAAAGCCCAATTATTGTAAACTAATAAAATAAATACTTAAACAAATTGAAAGCCTTCAATAACAATAGGCCCAAACAATACTTTAAGTCATGTCTTCCATAGCTTGTATCAAGTGGATCAAATCGGGTTCTCCTTCTTTAAAGTCCATTTTGTCTGTTGGGCTCTTACTAGCTTCATCCCAAATGGATCGCACCAATCCTTACATTGCTTCCTAAATCTTCTTAGCTCTTGATCATGTAATTGACCCATCTGAAACTTGTATATGATCTTTAAGACTAGGCCCATCTTGGTTCCCATCATTCCCCCTCTCTTTAAAAGGATTCGACCTCGAATCTCCACCTGGATCAAAGGGAAAAATCTTAGTAACATTGAAAATAGCAGAAACATGATACATACCGGGAAGATCCACATGGTATGCATTTTCATTAATTGGTTCGAGAATTTTGAAAAGCCGATCCAAGTTACGCCTGTCATCAACAAGTAAAGGCATTAAATCTAAAGGAGTAAATGGATTTAGTCTATAAACAATTTCCAACAGTGAAAATTTAGTAGTAGCATGAACACTCCAATTATATGTAAACTCAAGGAATGACGAACAATACTCCCACAAATGTTCATGAGACACATTAAAAGTCTTTCTTACACCAAAATGACCACTCCAATAATATGCAAACTCAATGAATGGCAAGCAATACTTTCCAAAAAGGTTCATGCAAGATGTTAATGAATGACAAATGATACTTCCAAAAACGTTCATGCAACATGTCAATGAATGGCAAATGATACTCCCACAAACGTTCACGTAACACATTAATGAATGGCAAAGGATTCTCCCACAAACGTTTATGCAATATGGTAATGAGTGGCAAATAATACTCCCACAAACGTTCATGCAAAACGTCTAAAGTCTTCTTTTCACCAAAATGACAACTCCAATGATATGCAAACTCAATGAATGGTAAGCAATACTTCCACCCATAGTCACGCCACACATTTAAAATCATTTGCATACCAAAATGACCCAACAAACCACATCCATGCACTAGCATCTCATACATAAAACTAGTAGGCTCACAAAGTTTATCATCTCGAAATAAACACCAATCAAGTTTATAGAACTTACCATATGGTGCCTTCTCACATGTTCCATGCACACTAGCCAAGCCATCATCATTAACATACAATTTCTTATCATATTCAAGTCTTAATAACTTTGTATCCAAAATGATGACAAGGACATACCTTCTTTCTAAAACATCCACCACAAAATTTTCCTTACCTTGTGTGTACTCGATTACATGAGGAAATGTCTCAATGAATTGCACCCACTTGGCATGCATTCTATTCAACTTACATTGTCCCTCCAAGTGTGTCAAGTACTCATGTTCTTCAAAGAGAGGACGAGTAGGGATTATAGCACCTGGCACAAAATCAATGTAATGTTCTATCTCCCTAATAGGTGGCAATCCACTAAACACACCGTTAGGAATCATGGCCTCATATCCCTGCAACAAAGAAACAACAACACTAGGCAAAGAGTCATTAAATTCGTTAGTACAAAAGTTTGCCTTAGCACAAAAACTCACTTTTGTTTCTTTTTCCTCTCGTGGCTCATCTCTTTTTTCTTGACTCTCAGCCACATCTCTATTTTCTTTTTCACTCTCTCTTTCTCTTGATGTTTCAACCACATTCTCCTTTTTCCTCTCGTTCTCTTTTTCCGTTTCACTCTCTTTTTTTCTTTCACTCTCCTTTTTTTTTTGAATTCTCAGCCTCACAATTGTTTTTCAACTCACTCTCTTTTTTTCTTGAGGTTTCAGCCTCACCCTCATCTTTCACCTTAGGTGGTTTGGTATTCCCCTTTGTTACAACTTGATCTTTTTTGTCCCACTTCGGTTTCCAAGGACTGCTAGAAACCGAAGTATAACTTGCTGTACCCTTTCTCTTTAACTTCCTCTCCACCTTCATAGCCATGTGCACCATGTCCTCTACCTCCACATAATGTTGCAACTCAACCACATTGGCTATCTCCCTATTCAACCCACTCAAAAATCTAGCCATCGTGACCTCCCTATCCTCCACTACATTAGCTCGAATCATAGCCACCTCTATCTCCTTATGGTAATCCTCTACACTCCTAGAACCTTGTGTAAGATTTTGTAGTTTTTGGTAGAGGTCTCTATAGTAGTGGTTAGGTACAAATCTCCGCCTCATGATAGCTTTCAACTCTCTCCATGTTTCTACAGGCCTCTCAAGATTCCTCCTCCTATTGGTCACTAATTGATCCCACCAAATAATCGCATAATCAGTGAACTCAATTACCGCCAACTTCACCTTCTTCTCCTCAGTGTAATTATGACTATCAAACACCAACTCTATTCTTTTTTCCCAATCTAAATAAACTTCAGGGTCAGTTCTACCTTGGAAAGATGGTATTTTCATTTTGATGCTCCCAAGGTTCCTATCTATTCCATCTCGACCCCTTGTTTTCCCCGTAAGTCCTCCTTCACGGCTAACTCCTCTATGTCTACACAATCCAACTTCAGATGTTAGGTATTCCTCATCCTCATCATACTCTCTATTCTCATACCCATTTTCAATACTAGGCTCACGTCGCCTCCTATCTCTCCCACCTTGCAGATTTCTAATCACTATTCTCGTTGATCCATCCTATCCCTCACTTCACCCAACACCACGTTCAACCGCTCAAACTGTCGTTGCATGGCTTGCAACACAAATGATGAGTTATCTTCCATCCCTTTTAGTGATTAGTCACTCCTATGAGACATCAACATGTGGTGCACAAAAAGAATGTTAGTGGAAAACCTCACACACTCCCTGACGTGTTTACACTCGAATAATGGCACTCCACTCGTGTTTCACTTTTAATTGGCTTTTTTCCGATAATAGTCTCACACACTCTTGCCTTTTACCTCAAGAGTTTTCCCACTCAAGTTCTTTAAGAACTAATTGAACTCAATCAAGACAATGCAACCATGTTTTATCCCAACAAGTAATTAGGTCCAAGAAACAAGAACAAGCAAAAGACTGAAGAAATAAATGACATACAAGAATCAAGGAAATTGTACGAACGAAAGAGTAACTATAAGACAAGATATCAACTATAATGATGTATGCAGCCCCTTTGATGATAAGGCTCAAGAAAAAAAATTTCAGATTTTCAATACTCTCTTTTTTTTTTTTTTTTCACTTTGGACGATTTTTTTTTCTTTTTTTTTGGGGACGATTTTTTTTTCCTTTCCTTTCTTTTCTTTTCTTTTCTTTTCTTTTCTTTTCTTTCCCTTTCCTTTCTTTTCTTTTCTTTTCCTTTTCCTTTCTTTTCTTTTCTCTTCTTCTCTCTAATCCAAGCACAAACAACAATATTCAATTGTGAAAATCAAGCAATTGAATCAAACACACAATAATTGACAATGAACTAGAAGAGAATCAATGGAACGGCACTCCAAGCAATTGACAAACTTAGAGATGCAAGAACCCTAGAATTTTGAAACCCTAGGAGGGCAAATTTCAGCCAAACCCAAAACCCTAATAATTTTGGCAGGGTACCTTTTGTTTTTATTTTTTTTTGGCAACCCTAGAACAATGAAGCCCTAGAATTAAATTTAAAGATGCAAGAAATAAAAGATAGAATCAGACCTGATTGGAAACCGAGCTCTGAATACCAAATGATATGAACCCGCAGGAAGGGAATCCCTTGAACCCACAATCAAATTGAAAACTCACCCAAGAAAGCCAAAATCAAGTCAATGGATGGAGAATCTAGACCCGATGAGAACCCGTTTCAAGAACCTAGATTATATTAAAATCTAGACCCGTTGAAGAACCCGTCTCAAGAACCCAGATTACAAGGAGGAACGCCACAAAGGTTGTGATTTACCTTTGATAAGTTCAAAAGTTCAATTAAGAACAAGAGGAGTAAAACTCAACTCACAATGAATAAATCATCAAATTTCATAAACTAATCGTCAAATGAGGCTACAAAGAGTATTTAAAGCAAAACCTAATTGAAACCCTAGCCCAAAATAAACCCCTTTCTTCCAAAAATAGCCCTGGATGAATAGTGCCGCGTGAACAGTACTTCGGCTACAGTAGACGCTACAGTACCTCTCTTCAAAACCCTAGTTCCTAAAATTGTAACTTTCCAAATAAGCCCTTGGCCAAAATACAAGGCCTTCCCAAAAACCCTAATTCATAAAAATAAGACATATGTGGGCCAAACATCCTAAAGCCCAATTATTGTAAACTAATAAAATAAATACTTAAACAAATTGAAAGCCTTCAATAACAATAGGCCCAAACAATACTTTAAGTCATGTCTTCCATAGCTTGTATCAAGTGGATCAAATCGGTTCTTCTTCTTTCAAGCCCATATTGAGTGTTGGGCTCTTCCTAACTTCATCTCAAGTGGATTGCACCAATCCTTGCATTGCTTCCTTTATCTTCTTAGCCCTTGATCTTGTAATTGGCCCATGTTGAACTTGCATAGGATCTTTAAAACTAGGTCCATCCTGGGGCCCATCAGAGTTGTTTAATCTAATTTAAACGTGTCTACGCGAGATTATTTTATGATTTTTAAATAAAGAATTATTTTAATGTGTTTTCATAATTTTAATTAGTGTTCTGCAATTTAATTGCTTTTTATTTTAAAGAGTAATTATGATTGGAGTTTAATATTTTATTTTAATTAGTTTTAAGTTAAGCTGATTTATTAAATTTACTGTTTTAAAAAATAATATTTTTGAGTATCAGTTGTGACTCAAAAGTGGTGAGGATTGGACCTCATTTTTTTCTGCATCTTTTCTTTTCCTCTTTCCTTTTTCTCTTCTTTTTCTTTTCTTTTCTTTTTCTTCTTTTTCTTCTTCCTCCCCGTTCAGACTCCCAGCTAGCCCAACCCTCTCTCTCTCTCCTCTCCCACGCACAACCTGCCTACAGCCACTTGCACTACCGCCAGCCGTCCGTGGCCTTCACTGCTGGTACCACCGGACTACCCAGCTACCGGCGACCTAGCCCACCAAATTTCAGGCCACCCATTGCCGCCGTTTGTCTCCGAGAGCCGTGCGAAGCCGCAGCACTCCTTCACCCATTCCGCCGCCGTCCGGCCACCATTGGCCACCATTTCTTCACCACTTCATCATCGGCACCTTGCCGTCCTAACTCACCCATTTTTGGCCCTGATCCATCGCGAGAGCCGCCCCTACAAACACCCTCTCCGATTTGAACTTTGTGGCCTTAAACCACCATTTCGGCCGTCACCCACGGCCAACTTTCGATACCATTAGCTTTACCGACCTCATTAGGCCCTACCCTATCAATTTCAAGTCTTCGTTTGACTCCGTTGGAATTTGGATTTACAGTGTATTCGGCCACAGTGTTTTTACACTGTGGAGTTGTTGTTTTGGTGCTTCCAGCTCTTCCGTGATCCTCCTAAAATTATTTTCAAGCCCTGTAAGTATTTCTCCAAAAGACTTTTAAGACTTTAATATATTTTTGCACTAACTTGTTTCATAAACTGTGTTTTGGTTATCTGGTACTGATAACTATTGGTTGTTGGTTAATTGTTGCTTTCATGGCATTGTGCACGCATGCGTGGGTGTGTGTGTGTTTTGAGAAAATTGTGTTTAAAATTTTACGGGTGCGTGTGTATCACCCCTAAGCCGAGATGGGATATTATCTCGGTGGAGCTCCTCTGGACACTCGGGAGTGGAATATACTGAGTGTCGTCCCCTAGGGCTTTTGCCCGGGACTTGGACGGGATGATAGTGCTCTCGATCCGACTCCGTGACTCCTCGGGCTGGCGGGGGTCAGAGGATGCCTAGCTATGTACGCGGTGGGCATGGAACTGGGCATCACTCATGTATCACTTGCACGGCCGTTACCTTTGGGGTGAAGATGGGAAGGTAGAGTATGTGGATAGCTCCTAGGGGAGACCATGGTGCATACGGTTAAAATTGAAATTAATGTAATTATTTCTGGATTGTTATTTTATGCCAAATGGTGATTTTTTGGCGTGTGTGGAAAAATTGTGATTTTTGAGAAATGGAGTTTTCTCGGGTTTTTAAGGTTGGGTCATAATGTGCATGCATAGCGTTAGTTGTTTTAATATATTTATTGTCTTGGAGCTTTTTGAGTTTTACTTACCTGCGGTACCATCTTTTTGGTACTGTAGATTTTGATGCAGGTTTTGAGGAGGCTGAGCCCGAGGATGCGGCTTCGCCTGAGGAGTAGGGACATTGGCTATATTTTGTGCTGAAGATTATTGCTGCTTTTGCTTATTGTATTAAATTTGATTTGATGTTTTTGTTTTGTAAGCAAAAATCATATTATGTTGACATGTGGATTTTTAGTACTTTGGTATTGTATTAAACTCTGGTACTTAGTTATTTGACTTAACCTTTCCGCTGCGTATTGTTTATTATACACGTGTTGCATTGCACACACTCAGCACATGTCAATGGGGTCCGTGACCGTGTCGTCATCATCCTGGTGTCTCGATTTTTGTGTGTGTCCGTATATGAAATTTGGGGGCGCCACAGGTAGTATTAGAGCGGTTTGGCTCCGGGTAAAGCCGCATGTCCCTTAGGTGAAATACCAGATTATTTTTAAGCTTGATTTGAAGTAGTTTTGAAATTATTTCATTTGTGTTTAATGTGTTGTTTTATTTGTTTTAAATTGTTTTATGTTACATTGTTTAATTTAAATTGTTTCATTTATATTATTTTGCGTTCTAATCGGAACTAAAGTGAGGTTGAGGTTGATGCTTTGATAGAAAATGGTAAGGCCAAGGAGACAGGATAAGGAACCTATAGAGGAATCATCTCAAGGCGAGATTGATAATGCCATTGCTAGAGCCTTGACTAGAATGGCAGACCTCTTTCACCAAAATATCAGACCACCACCAGTTGATTAAAACTTGGTTATGCAAGTGGGGTGCTCTTATGAGAGATTTCTTAAGCATAGGACCCCTATGTTCTTTGGAGTTGAAGATCCCCTCCAAGCTGAAGGTTGGATCAATAGGATTGAGAGAACATTTGAGATTTGTGGGTGCACTGAAGCTCAACAAGTTCTGTATGCCAGTTATTTGTTGCAAGGAGAAGCAGCAAATTGGTGGAGGGCGAAGTGGAATCTCCTAGAAAGAGAGTTTGGATCCTTAGCCGCTGTGTCTTGGTAGCGTTTCAAGAAAGAGTTTGATGATCGGTTTTTCCCTCCTACTGTGAGAAGGCAGAAAGCTAGGGAATTCAATAATCTGGTTCAGGGGAATATGACGGTGGACCAGTATTCACTTGCTTTCTTGGAGCTTGGGCATTTTGCGCCCCATCTTATTGCCATTGAGGAATTGCAGGTGGAGTGATTTTAAGAAGGTCTGCGTCCTGAGATACGCAGATTCATGATTTATCAGTGAGTTACTTCCCTCCATGAGTTAATTGATCTGGCTACTATGGTGGAGCGAGAAAATAGTTTGGCTGTAAGCTCCCCTCCAAGCCAAAATAAGAGGAGTTTTGCTGGAGAAGGTAGCAGTTCTGGATCTCCACAGAAGTTTGTTCAGAGGATTGGGACTCGATCTCAGGCAGCCCCTGGGGTGCGTATGGGAGGTCGAGCTCCAATCTGCCCCAGATGTCATAGAGCTCACGAGGGCGAGTGTCCCTCGGGTGGGATTCGATGTTGTAGATGTGGCCAGCCCGGACATCTATACCGTGAGTGCCCTAACCAAACTCAGAGAAGTCGAGGGGGCTGACGTGGTGGAGGAGCTAACCAGAGACAAATGGTTCAAGCCAGAGTTTATTCAATGACCCTTGGAGATGTTTATTATGAGTCGCCAGCTACTCAGGATGCTGGTGTGATTACAGGTATGAGTTTAATTTAATTTAATTTTTGGATTTGGTGTTTGGTGTTAATTGCTTGCTTGAATTTGTTTGGGGTGTATGTGTGCTTAAGGAAGAGTTCGCCTCTATGATTTTTATGCTTGTACGTTGTTTGATTCAAGGGCATCTCAGTCTTTTGTATCAGCCACCTTTGCACAGATGTGTAATTTGGTCACGGAGCCTTTACCCCAGTATTTAGTTGTGGCTCTTCCTAATGGGGAGATGGTATGTTGCTCAAAAATCGCTTTGGGTTGTCCTTTGGATTTTGGTGGAAGGAAACTTGATGGGAATTTAATTATTTTTAAGTTGCTGGATTTTGATATTATTCTTAGAATGGACTGGTTATATCAATATTCTACAAGTATTAATTGCAGAAATCGGACGGTTAGCTTTCAACTTCCAGATGGAGATTTCTTTGAGTATGCGGGAAGTAAGCTAAGAGCGAAGCCAACAGTTATATCAGCAATACAAGCGAAGAAAAATATAGCTTGTGGGGCGGATGCTTTCCTAGTCCAAGTGGTTTCTTCGCCATCTGGAAAGAAGACTTTGATGGATATTCCTGTTGTTGAAGAATTTCTAGATGTCTTTGTAGAGGATTTGCCTGGGTTGCCTCTAGTTTCGGAAATGGAGTTTGCTATTGATTTGGAACCTGGTGCAGCTCCAGTGCACAAAGCTCTTTACCGTATGGCACCAGCAGAGTTGAAAGAGTTGAAGATGCAGCTGCAAGAATTGGTTGATAAGGGGTTTATTCAGTCGAGCACTTCGCCATGAGGAGCACCAGTTTTATTTGTTAAAAAGAAAGATGGTACTCTCCGGATGTGCATTGATATAGAGAGCTCAACAAGGTGACCATCAAGAATAAATATCTTCTTCCAAGAATTGATTATTTATTTGATCAGCTTCAAGGTGCAGCAATATTTTCTAAAATTAATTTGAGGTCAGGGTATTATCAATTAAGGATAAGAGATAAAGATGTACTCAAGACGGCCTTTAGATCAAGATATGGGCATTATGAGTTCAAGGTGATGCCTTTTAGGTTGACTAATGCTCCTGCAGCTTTTATGGATTTAATGAACCGAATATTTCGACCGTATCTGGATTCTTTTGTGGTGGTATTCATTGATGATATCATGATTTATTCCCGAGACTTGGAGGAGCATGCTTATCATCTTCGTTTGGTGCTTGGGAAATTGAGGGAACATCAATTGTATGCTAAGTTAAGTAAGTGTGAATTCTGGTTGGAAGAAGTTAAGTTTCTTGGGCATGTAATTTCATGAGATGGAGTGGCTGTTGATCCTAGTAAAGTGGAAGCTGTTTTGTCTTGGCCAAGTCCTTCAACAGTGCGTGAAATTCACAGTTTTCTGAGACTTGCCGGATATTATCGTAGATTTGTAGAAGGATTTTCTCGATTGTCCGGACCTCTCACTGCATTGACCCGGAAGAATGTTGAATTTATTTGGTCAAATAAGTGCGAGAGAAATTTCCAAAAACTAAAGAGAAGGTTAACTTCGGCACCAGTTTTGGCTCTTCCAGAGTCAAATAAGCCTTTTGTGGTTTTCAGTGACACATCCAAGTTTGGGCTAGGGTGTGTTCTTATGCAAGAAGGATGGGTTGTTGTTTATGCATCTCGTCAGCTGAAAGAGCATGAAAAGAATTATCCTACTCATGACTTGGAATTGGCATCTATAGTTTTTGCTCTCAAGATCTAGCGTCATTATCTTAATGGTGTGGTGTGTGAAGTTTACACTGACCATAAAAGTTTGAAGCACTTATTTTCTCAGAAGAATCTCAACATGAGGCAGAGGCGTTGGCTTGAGCTGATTAGTGACTACCAGTGTGAGATCAAGTATCATCCGAATAAGGCAAATTTAGTCGCTGATGCGCTGAGTCGGAAGTCAGAATTTTTAGTTGAGGCAGAATCTTCAGATGTGGACTATCTTCTTTGTGGAATGAGAAGACTTCTTATTGAGAGTTCGCAGCAAGAAGAATTATTATCTTCGGTATTGGATGTCCGAGTTGTTGATTTTGAGGAATTAAAGACTCTCCAGAGAAGAGATCCGAAGTTGCTAAATATCAGAAAGAAAGCCAGGAAGTCTAAAGGACCTTCGCACTTTAGTTTGGATAAGGATGGCATTCTTTGATTTCAGAATCGTAGAGTTATTCCTCGAGATTCAGAATTTAAAGAGCGAATATTGGCTGAAGCTCATGCAACTCCTTATTCAATTCATCCTGGCAGCATGAAGATGTATCAAGATTTGAAGAAAAATTTTTTGTCGGAAGGGATGAAGACTGATATTGCCCTGTTCATTGAGAAGTGTGGCACTTGTCGCCAAGTGAAAGCTGAACATCAAAGACCCGCTGGTAAGCTTCAATCACTTCCTATTCCTGAATGGAAGTGGGATGATATCACTATTTTGTTGTGGGTTTGCCAAGCACTTCAAGAGGAAAGAATTCAATTTGGGTGATTGTGGACAGATTGACCAAGAGTGCTCATTTCTTGCCAGTAAATAATGCTGACTCTTTCGGTAAACTAGTGCGGTTGTATGTTAAAGAGATTGTGAGGTTGCATGGAGTACCCAAGAGTATTGTGTCGGACAGATACCCGCGGTTCACGTCACATTTTTGGAAGAGTTTGTAGGCAGCGCTAGGCACTAATTTGAAGTTCAGTACTGCTTATCACCCTCAAACTGATGGTCAATCTGAGCGTACTATTCAGACTTTGGAGGATATGCTGAGAGCATGTATCATGGAATTTCAGGAAAGCTGGGAGTGTGGCGCCCCCAACTTCCATGTACGGACACACACGGAAATCGAGACACCCGGGATGATGACAACACGGTCACGCACCCCATCGACATGTGCTGAGTGTGTGCAATGCAACACGTGTACAATAAAATACGCAGCGGAATGGTTAAGTCAAATAACTAAGTACCAGAGTTTAATACAATATCAGAGTACTGAAAATCCACATGTCAACATAATACAATTTTGTTTACAAAACAGCATCAATTCAAATAAAATACAAATAACAAAAGCAGAAATGATCTTCAACACAAAAAATAGCCATGTCCCTACTCCTCAGGCGGAGCCGCATCCTCAGGCTCAGCCTCATCAAAACCTGCATCGAAATCTACAGTTCCACAAAAATGGAACCGCAGGTAAGTAAAACCCAGAAAACTCAAAGACAATAAATATATTTTAACAACCAACGCTATGCATGCTCATGATAACCCAAGCGTAAAAACCCGAGAAAACACATTTCTCGAAAAACATAATTTTCTCACTCACGCCAAAAACACCATTTGGCACAAATTAATAAATCCAGGAATAATTCCTTTAATTTCAATTTTAACCATATGCACCATGGCCTCCCCTAGGGACCATCCACATACTCTGGCTTCCCATCTTCACCCCACGGGTAACGACCGTGCAAGTGATACATGAGTGATGCCTAGTTCCGCGCCCACCGCGTATATAGCCAGGCATCCTCTGACCCCCGCCAGCCCGAGGAGTCACGGAGTCGGATCGAGAGCGCTACCATCCCGTCCAAGTCCCGGGCAAAAGCCCCAGGGGACGACACTCAGTATATTCCGCTCCCGAGTGTCCAGAGGAGCTCCACCGAGATAATATCCCATCTCGGCTTGGGGGTGATACACATGCACCCAAAAAGCCTTAAATATAATTCTTTCAAACACACACACACCCACGCATGCGTGCACAATGCCATGAAATCAACAACCAACAGTTATCAGCTCAATCAGATAACCAATTCACAGTTTATAAAACAAGTTAGTGCAAAAATATATTAAAGTCTTAAAAGTCTTTTGGAGAAAT
>QEOT01002136.1:1091-14872 GCA_003123785.1 Pterocarya stenoptera | reverse complement strand
AATCAAACGCAGTGAAATGCTTTAAATAAAACAACAATAATTTTAAAACCCATAAACGAACCAATTTAAATCAAAGATCAATTTAAATCTGAAATAATAATTAATAAGAAGAAAGCCCAATAAAATATTTTCACAACTTAAAATATTATAAAATAATATTTTAAAACACCCAAAATGCTAAAACTAGAGAATCAATCATTAAATTAATTAAAATAATCATTCATTAAAATACACTAAAATACGGGGTGTTACAGGGAGAATCATTTGCCACTTATAGAGTTTTCTTATAATAATAGCTTCCATGCCTCCATTCAGATGGCTCCGTATGAGGCGTTGTATGGGAGGAAGTGCAGATCACCGTTGTGCTGGGATGAAGTCGGAGAGAAAATTAATTGGGCCTGAACTAATCCAAGAAATGCAAGAGCAAGTCCGAATTATAAGAACTAAAATGGCAGCAGCGCAGAGTCATCAGAAAAGCTATGCTGATTCAAGGAGAAGAGACTTGTCTTTTGAGGAAGGTGATTGGGTTTATCTCAAAATCTCTCCTATGAAAGGCGTTAAGCGCTTTGGTAAGAGTGGAAAGCTTAGCCCAAGGTATGTTGGACCTTTTCAGATTTTGGAGAAGGTTGGGGCTGTTGCTTACAGAATTGCGCTGCCAGAGTATTTTGGAGAAATTCATAATGTGTTCCATGTGTCCTCGCTGAAGAAAAGTTTTGGTCAGCAAGAGCCGCGTTTTGTTGATCCAGAACGCATTCAACTGCAGCCTGACCTTACTTATGAGGTTGTCCCGACGCAGATTGTGGATTGGAAGGAGCAAAAGTTGAGATCTCAGTCGATACCATTGGTGAAGGTAGCTTGGGGTGATCCGTTGGCTCAAGATTTCTCTTGAGAAAGAGAAGCAGACATGAGAGAGCAATACCCGTATTTATTTGGATGAATGGCGGTATGTCTCTTAAGCCTATCTTTTTGTTGCATTTCATGCCTGTCTTTAGCATTGATGTTTGACCTTACAATTTCGAGGACGAAATTTATTTTAAGGGGGGGAGGTTGTAACACCCCAATTTTTACGTGCATTTTATTGAAGGGCTTTTTAATTTAATATTTAATTTTGAGCTGTTTAATCTAATTTAAACATGTTTACGCAAGATTATTTTATGATTTTTAAATCGAGAATTATTTTAATGTGCTTTCATAATTTTAATTAGTGTTCTGCAATTTAATTTCTTTTTATTTTAAAGAGTAATTATGATTGGAGTTTAATATTTTATTTTAATTAGTTTTAAGTTAAGCTGATTTATTAAATTTACTGTTTTAAAAAATAATATTTTTGAGTATCAGTTGTGAATCAAAAGTGGTGAGGATTGGACCTCATTTTTTTTCCCATATTTTCATTTCCTCTTTCCTTTTTCTCTTCCTTTTCTTTTCTTTTCTTTTCTTTTTCTTCTTCCTCCCCGTTCGGACGCCCAGCTAGCCCGACCCTCTCTCTCTCTCTCCTCTCCCACGCACAACCAGCCTTCAGCCACCTGCACCGTCGCCGGCTGTCCATGGCCTTCACCACCGGTACAACCGGACTCCCCAGCTGCCGGCGACCTAGCCCACCAACTTTCAGGCCACCCCTTGCCGCTGTTTGTCTCCGAGAGCCCTGCAAAGCCGCGGCACTCCTTCACCCATTCCGCCGTCGTCTGGCTACCATTCACCACTATTTCTTTACCACTTCATCACCGGCACCTTGACGTCCTAACCGGCCCATTTTTTGCCCCGATCCGTCGCCGGAGCCGCCCTATGAACGCCCTCTCCGATTTGAACTTTGTGGCCTTAAACCACCGTTTTGGCTGCCACCCACGGCCAAATTTCGATACTATTAGCTTCACCGACCTCATTAGGCCTTACCCTATCAATTTCAAGTCTTCGTTTGACTCCGTTAGAATTTGAGTTTACAGTGTATTTGGCCACTGTGTTTTTACACTGTGGAGTTGCTGTTTTGGTGCTTTCAGCTCTTCCGTGATCCTTCTAAAATTATTTTCAAACGCTGTAAGTATTTCTCCAAAAGACTTTTAAGACTTTAATATATTTTTGCACTAATCTGTTTTATAAACTGTGTTTTGGTTATCTGGTACTGATAATTGTTGGTTGTTGGTTAATTGTTGCTTTCATGGCATTGTGCACACATGCGTGGGTGTGTGTGTATCACCCCCAAGCCGAGATGGGACATTATCTCGGTGGAGCTCCTCTGGACACTTGGGAGAAGAATATACTGAGTGTCGTCCCCTAGGGCTTTTGCCAGGGACTTGGACGGGATGATAGCGCTCTCGATCCGACTCCGTGACTCCTCGGGCTGGCGGAGATCAAAGGATGCCTGACTATGTACGCCGTGGGGGCGGAACTGGGCATCACTCATATATCACTTGCACGGCCGTTACCCGTGGGGTGAAGATGGGAAGCCAGAGTATGTGGATGGCTCCTAGGGGAGGCCATGGTGCATACGGTTAAAATTGAAATTAATGTAATTATTCCTGGATTGTTATTTGATGCCAAATGGTAATTTTTTGGCGTGTGTGAGAAAATTGTGATTTTCGAGAAATGGAGATTTCTCGAGTTTTTAAGCTTGGGTCATCATGTGCATGCATAGCGTTAGTTGTTTTAATATATTTATTGTCTTGGAGCTTTTTGGGTTTTACTTACCTGCGGTACCATCTTTTTGGTACTGTAGATTTTGATGCAGGTTTTGAGGAGGCTGAACCCGAGGATACGGCTCCGCCTGAAGAGTAGGGACATTGGCTATATTTTGTGTTGAAAATTATTGCCGCTTTTGCTTATTGTATTAAATTTGATTTGATGTTTTTGTTTTGTAAACGAAAATCATATTATGTTAACATGTGGATTTTCAGTACTTTGGTATTGTATTAAACTCTGGTACTTAGTTATTTGACTTAACCTTTCCGCTGCGTATTGTTTATTATACACGTGTTGCATTGCACACACTCAGAACATGTCGATGGGGTGCGTGACCTTGTCGTCATCATCCTAGTGTCTCGGTTTCCGTGTCTGTTCGTACATGGAAGTTGGGGGCGCCACAGCACAGGTCGTTCGCCATTTGAGATAGTCACTGGACTTAAACTGAGGACACCACTAGACCTTTCTCCCTTGCCATTACCACCTAGAGTCAGTGAACGAGCTACTGATGTTCGTAGACATCTGCAAGAAGTCCACCAAGAAGTGCGCAACCGTATAGCCCGAAGCAACGCAACTTATAAACAACATGTGGATACTCGACGTAGGCACATAAAGTTCCAACCTGGGGATTTAGTACTCATTTGACACCCCCAAATGCCACTTGGGAATGGACGGACATTTGAAGCTTCTAGACATGCAACACAAGATTACCTGCCCTCGTTCAGACATATATGATGCAATGTTCCTAACATGCATCTAATATTATGCAATATTTGCATCGGATAATTTTTTATTTCTTTAGCAATACTATACACCAAACTGAAAGTATCCCAAATACTTAAAACATATTTCATACAAAAGGACATACTCATAGCTGAGATCATAACTCTAGTCCAAAATGGCTGTGATAAAAAAAGTACTGGAGATGCAACTCCATAATACAAGTAGTAATTTAAGTTAACTACTATATTAACATTGACGCAGCACCGTCACTTAGTCGACCGTGTCCAGTTGGTCAAATTCTGGTTCTTCTTCAGGTCCTGTGACAAGATCTACCATTCGGGTGGAAATCGTAGTGGGACTACCACAGTGAGATTTGATTATAAATCTCAGTAAGTTAATATAAAACCTTCGAATAGGTTAATGATGCATGCATGGCAGTAAAAGCATGAATGTATAATTAAAATCATAGCATAACTTGACATACTACATAACATATTCGACATAACTTAAACTAAAGCGTGAACTGAACTTGACTTGCTTAAATTGAGTTGGACTTCAACTGAGACTTGACTTGACATGAACTTGATCTGAAAATTGACTTAACATGAACTTGATCTGAGACTTGGGTACTACATGGGTTTCCTAGAGCTATGTGTCCCTACCGATTGCTGCATCACATCACAGGTATCTGCACCAGCTGTGAGTGGGTTATGGCTAGTATCTGCACCAACCGTATGTGCCACACTCTATGTGGTCCCCATACCTCGTGTGCCATACTCATGATGGGCCCTCAAGAGAACTAAAATTTGTCTGGTATCTGCACCAGCTAAAATGTGACTCCATCGGCATTAGGGCCTGGCGCACTCCGGTGACCAGCTAGTTAGGCCACGGCCGCTACCCGTTGACTATATTTCATCAACTCAGGGAATTTCACACCTTATTAAACACTCCAGTGTGAACAAAGAAGTTCCACTAGGATATTACCCCATCCTAGCACTTAGGGTCGTGATTGACATGACTGTTCTTAAAATACACAAACTGTATTCTAGACAAAACTTGACTGGAGTACGAAAGGACAGAAGCCCTGACGTAACACAACATGTCTTGAACGTAACTCAAAATATATGGCTTACTTGAAATAGAAACATTTCATAACATGGCATAACATGTAACAGACAACACACTTAACATGGCATACTTGTAACAGTGAATGATAATTTCACCCTCTATATGTAGAAAAATGACTATTTTACCCCTAACTTAAGGATTTTGTATCCTAACTCTAAAAATCACCAAAATTTACATACCTCATATAAATTTTGTCGTAAACTCAAATATATATTCAAAAAAAAAATTAAAACTAAACACAACCATTATGCTATAGGGGCCGAAATTGTGATTTTTCTTTCAAGTTCAAAACAAATGTTTGTTTCTAACTTGTTTTGATCAACCTCTTGATCCATGACTTATAAAGATGTGATCTTTAAATAAAAATATCACATGGTTTAAAAAGGTGTCCTAAAATATATTCAAGCTTCAAACTCAAGATCACATGGTTAAACATCAACAAAAATATAAATTTAGACAAGGACATCATCACTTTGGCCTAACAGAATATCTCCTTACATAAAATCTCATATCTTCGAAACTAGCATCAAATATATTCAAAAAAACATTCTAACATGTATATAGGAGGCTTAGGGTCCTCAAATAAAAATATCAAAGTCATTGGATTAGGATTAAACCATAAAAGATTTAAACTTTCTCACAACAGAAACTGTTTTTCCTCTTCCAGTTTCTAAGTTTCTAGATCTAAGAAAATATTTCATTACAACTTTTAATCATGCAACAAATCCTTAAAAAATAATCATATACACATGTTAACAGTACTCTATAAAATTTTCGGACCAAGATCTATCCATTAGCTTGGTCAACAACTCCAAACTACAACACACTCTCTAGTTTATCGCCCAGATTAACCTTTCTAGAGTTTGAACAACTTTTTATGGAACAAATGATCTCCAAATGGAACAAATAAAATATCCACATAAAATAAACTAAGAAAGGAACAACTTTTATGAAGTAAACTTTGTGAGAAAACACTTACAAAAGCTTTGAATAAGGAGTTCAAAAGAGACCAGAAAAACTGCCCGAGAGAGTCTTTTGTATTCTATCAAGGAAAAGTGTAAAGGAGGGATGCTTTTTCGTGGGAAGTGGACTGGAGAGCCACTTATACAAGTTATGGAAAGTGATAAGGACTGAAATAAAGCTTGATTAATGGCCTTTTCTTCCCATTACAATGAACAAAAATCAGCCCAAGATATATTCTCAAGGTGAAGTGTAAAAATGAAAGAGTGAGGTGGCCCCTTTAGATTTTTTCTTCAAAACCTTCTAGGCCTTCTTTCGGAAATATCTGGTCACCCAAGTGGGGGTGCTAAACTTAGCCAAGAAGCAATGCCAATGAGACCAAATTCTTGGGCCTTAAAGGGCCTAAACCGAATGGGCCTCAATTTTGGGGTTTAAAGACGGTTTGGATTGCTATCAAGCCCAAATCCAATATTTCTTGGCCCAATCAATTTTTCAAGGTTAACAAGGTTGGATAATGATGTTCTAACATGAATTTGAATGACTAACAGAATGTGGAAGTAATTTAATCAAGCGATTAAACACAATGCTAGAAACTGATTCTATGAGGTATTTGAGGTCAATTTTATGGTTTAGATAAAACCATTTAGGATTTCCGTTTCAATGATGCTTTTGGATTCACAGTTGAATTCCAACCATATAGGATTTCACTAGGGTGGAAATCCTCTTTGGTTTGGCACAATTTGATTGGTTGGATGCAATAGGGTTTTTACTTAGGTGGCATGATCTCACACATTGATTCCTTCAAATCTATCAAACGTTCCTCTTGATGCCAAGTGTCTAGTATTATTCACTAAGTATGGCTAAGATCTTGCCAAGTGTCCAAATAAAACTTCTCTAATCTAATTTGGACATTCCACACTGTGATTTTGAAACACTACAATTTGTGCGTTTATCGAGGTTACTATTCACTCGGAAAAAGTGAATCATAAACTTAGCACTAAAAATTCTTAAATAATCATATTAACCTATAGTGAAAATCGTTTACCGAAATTCAACTTCGAAGTGCCCTTAAAAATAAATTCACAATTTCAAATAAGCATTTCATCCAAAAATATGAAAATGGACTTATTGCGCCATAAAATCTTAAATAATCAATTGAGTTTAATGGCACAGACCATAATGCATTCTGGCATTTATAACTACCTCAAATAATTAGAATCGCACTTCTGGCACTGTAGTGAGTGATAACACAGACTATGTTGACAGATTAAAACCTATACGATTGATTGATCATAAGTTTTCACGAGGTTCCTAAAGTAAATAGAAATTCCACCTTTGAATTTCTAGCGGGCTGTTACAACTCACACGTATCAGGCCAAAGAGATTCCCACAGGGGGCCCTTTAAAGTACTACGCCAGTTGGGTCCAAATGCGTATTTACTTGAGCTACCATCAGATGTGCAAATCAACCCCATCTTCAATGTAGAAGACCTGGCAGCGTACCCTGGAGAAGATACTTTGGCAATTGAGGATAACAAAAGTGCTACACTACCCTGCAATCACAAGCCTCAAGAAGCCATTGAAGCCATCTTGGATGATCAGATAGTGTCTACCTGACGAGGGGGATACTAGAAGTTCCTTGTCAAGTGGAAGAACAGGCCACTGTTAGACTGTTATTGGCTAAAAATTGAAGAAGTTCAACGTATCGACCCAGACTTGTATGAGTTTTATCAGGCCCAACATTCGTCGGAGTCAATTTCTTTCGGGGGTGGGAAAATTTGACGGAGTCCACGTTATGGATAGAGTATGGCCATGAAAGGGAGCCTTAAGAGTCAGTAGTTGTTAATGAGTCTAATCTCCATAGCCAAGAATAAAGGGATAAAATCCCTATGCCATAGCTTATCTAAAAGTTATCGTTTGTTAGCACAAGTCTTTATCGTATTGCAGTCGAACTGGTTATCGACAAAGTCGTTAGGATTATAGTCTATTTAAAGAGTCAAGTATGACAATAAGGAGGCACCTCTTGATGAATAAATAAAGTTTGTTTTTCAATCCTGAGACAGGAAGATCTGGGTGAGACGCCCAATGTATTGTGTGAGTTGCAATTTTATTTACGAGTTGCTACGTCCTACATCACATATTCTCCACTGTTTTAAATTTCTTTCTCATCTTAGAGAAGCATGGAAGAAAGCTGTGTTTTCATCCCCTTCGCGCATCCACTTAATTCTTGATTTTTGACACCTCATAATCTCCTCTTTATGCAAATATTGGATATGCTTTTGCTTGCATCTCAGGAGCTCGACTTCCATATCCAGTGAATAATTTTGCTGAACATTATTCTCCAGTTCTAGAATTTTCTCTTCAATTACGTTAAGATCCACATCCACTCTACCGAAGACCTCCATATTCCACTTCTTCAATACTTGTTTTAATTTCTTTAACTTACCACTGAATTTCACCATCGGACACCCTTGAATATCCTGATTGCAGCAATCCCGCACCACAGCTATAAAATCATCATGATAGCACCACATTCTTTGAAAACGAAAAGGCTTCGGACCAACTCGCCTATCCTGCAATAGATAGGTAACCATTGGACAATGATCTGACAACGTTCGAGGAAGATATTCCATACGCCCATTAGGGAAAGTCGTTAAGAAGGCTATGTTCACCAACACTCTATTAAGTCGAGCCCAGATTCTTCCACCTCCTAACCTCCCATTACACCAAGAAAAACGATTGATAGAATAAGGAATATCAACCAAACCACAAGCTTGAATACAGTTATTAAATTCTGCACGACCTCGGGAGGGACAGCAATTGCTACCAATTTTCTCTCCTTCAGCTTGAATAATATTAAAATCACCTCCAAGAAACCACGACAATCCACCAACATCAATATCCATAAGATAATTCCAAAGAGTACGCCGATGTTCTTGAAAGCAATTGGCATATGCAGTTGGAAGTCAATTCCATCTGCCCGGAACAACCAAACTTTACCGCCCACTTCCACATTATTAGAAAAATTAGGAAGATGTAACCATCGTGCCCAACGCCCACACTTATTGACTGAAAGAAAAGGTTCTAAAACTGCTACAACTGATGGACGGTATTTATTAAGAATACGCCGCAACCTAGCCTTCGACGAACAAATCCCTCTAATATGCCAAACAAGAATATTCATCAACTAATACCGTTTATTGGAACGCGTTGTCCATTCAAGAACAACAATTGGTTTCTTCATTTTTCCACCTCGGAATTTCTTTTTCAGGACTTCAATCTCACTATCCGAATCATAACATTTGGCTGCCAATTGTTCAATCTCATCCTCATTATCATTATCAGACAACGAATGACCCATCATCGGATAATTCAAACGAACTTTACCCAACATAATCTGCCTGTTATCACTGCAGCATAATTCACATTCAAGAGTTTCATCAATCAATTTTAAGGAACTTATGGGTGACCCACAATCTTCTACCACATCATTATCATTCCTAGTATCAGATTCCTTGAACCAAGATTTGCAACCTGGTTCTAATACACAATCCCGAATGCCTTCACCGCATTTTTCCTTCTCACTTTCATTATTCAGGTGACTCACTATAGTATCCACAGGATTATCATCTAGAAATAATTGATTCTTTGAGAGTAAAACACCATTAGGATCAACAAAAAATACGTCCATCTTATCTTGAGATCCAACATTGATTTTGCTTTGAATACGTTCCAAAATCACCTCCCTCCTTGCTTTCGATTTGTCCTTCTCTTCCTCTACGGTCCTCTGAATTGTCTCTTCTATTTTTTTCTCTCCCACCACTTTCCACACCTTTTTCTCCACCCCCTTTCTTTCCTCTTCCTCTACCACCTTCTTCTTCCCCTTCATGGTATTCTTTTCCTTGGATTTAAACTGGTTTTCCACATGACCCTGCTTTCGGCACCATTTGCAATATGCAGGAACATGCTAAAAAATTACTTCCTGATAGTGACTGTTCTCAAGCCCAGGCGGACCAATCCAAAAGTGGGATTTCAACTCCACCAAAACATCCATCTCCACACATATTCTAGCCACTTCTGGTCTCGTAACACACATGGTTGCATTATCACACTTCAAGTAACGTCTGAAACCCTTGCCAAAACTTTTCAGCATGGAATATTGAAAAAAGTTTAATGGAAGTCCTGGTAATGTGATCCATACGTGAACCAAAGGAGATTCATCATCTTCATTAAATCCCAGGGTCCAATGGGAAACTTTGTAGGGAACACCATCAACATCCGAATTTTCGCGAGCCATAGCAGTCACAAAGTCGTCTTGGTTTATCAGCCGAACCAGTACATTAGGAGGATTACGTAATTGCCCAACCACTGGCATGGATTTTATACCCCATCTATTTTTTATAAAACCTCTAATATGATCAAGAGATGGCCGGCGTCGTAGAAACTTTAAGACAATTGCAAACCGAAATGGTTCTGCCGATTTTGAGATTCAGCCTAAGAAAACGTAAAGAACATCTCCCCCTCAACAAATCTGGGTTCCTGAATCGGAATATCCATGGCTGGTAAGGGTTGTGGTCTATTAGCCACAATATCAGCATAACCTCTCCGTAAACTACCTCCAGCAGCGTCCTTCAAAGGTTCTTGATTGCCTCTATTCTCCTTCCCATTCACCTGGGCCGCTGCAGAAGACGACGGTTCCCCAGGATTCACCATGCAGGAAACCCAAGAGTTACCGCATTATGAGAATAGGTATCTTGGTGGTCTTGATGCACACCTCTCAGTTTCTTGGAGCTTTCTTGGAGAAAAAACTCTTGGTTTGCACTGCTATTTCTTGCTCTGTTTTTAAGGTCCAAAACAGAGGAAGCTGATGTCTATCGGTGGAGGAACAACCTTAGATTGTCCTGCTATGGAGTGTATGATAGATCGTTGTGTGGAGGCAATTCTATGTGGTACGAATATGCACGGCACAACGAGTTGTTAACGCCAGGGCAATCTTTCTGAATCTAAAAGCAGGACATACCTTCTTGCTAAAGCAACAACCACAAAATTTTCCTTACCTTATGTGTATTTGATTATAGGGGGAAAGGTATCAATGAATTCCTCCCACTTGGCATACATTCTATTCAACTTACTTTATCCCTTCAAGTACTTCAAGGACTCATGTTCGCCAAAGAAAGGTCAGGTAGGAATTGTCGCACCCGACACAAAATCAATGAAATGCTCTATCTCTCTAATAGGTGGCAATCTACTAAACACACCACTAGGAATCACGACCTCATATTCCTGCAACAAAGAGATAACAACACTAGGCAATGGTTTGTCAAGTTCGTTAGTAGTAAAATTTGCCTTAGCATAAAAGCTCACTTTTCTTTTTGTTTTTTGGTCATTTTCTTTTCACTCTCTTTTTTTCTTTCACTCTCTTTTTCATCTTCTTTTTTTGAACTATCGGCCTCAAGTGTTTTTCAACTTATTCTCTCTTTTCAATTTCACTTAATCTTCATACACTTGTCTTCGAGTCAATGGTACAAAAGTAATGGTCTTATTGTCTTTTACCAAAGTATACCTATTCTTGAACCCGTCATGAATAACTTTCCTATCATACTACCACGACCTTCCTAACAAAATACAGCCAGCATGCATAGGCACTACATCACAAAGCACTTCATCCATGTATTTTCCAATTGAAAAGAAACTAACACTTGCCTATTTACCCTAACCTACCCACAATCATTCAATCATTGCAACTTGTATGGTCTAGAGTGTTTTAAGATAGGCAAATTCAATTTCTCAATTAAAATAGTGCTAGCAACAGTAGTACAACTTCCTCCATCAATGAACTACATACCTTGTTGTTGATGTGGCATCTAGTATGGAAAATGCTCTCTCTCTACTGCTCCGTATCATCCACCTTGATTTGTGTATTGAGAGAACGTCTACCAACAAGAGATTCACCTGTCACAAGGTACTCCACTCCATTATCATCACTATTATAAACCAACCTGGGCATCTCCTCACTATCACCCACACTCTCAATCATCACCTCTCCGTTGTCACGCATAATCATCACCCACATATTTGGGCATTGAGATGTGATGTGCCCTGAACACAAACACTTAAAACATTTAAAATCTCTATTTCGTGAAGGTTGGGATTTTACCTTAGGTTTTTTGCTAGTTCCTTCATCTTTCCCCTTAGGTGGTTCGGTCTTCCCATTTGTTACAGCTTGGTCATTTTTGTCCCATTTTCGTTTCCAAGGAGTGCTAGAAACTAAAGTATACCTTGTCGTACCCTTTCTCTTTAACTGCCTCTCCACCTTCATAGCCATTTACACCATGTCCTCTACCTCCACATAATGTTGCAACTCAACTACATTGGCTATCTCCCTATTCAACCCACTCAAAAATCTAGCCATCGTGGCCTCTCGATCCTCCACTACATTAGCCCGAATCATAGCCACCTCCATCTCCTTATGGTAATCCTATACACTCCTAAACCCCTGTAAGATTTTGTAGTTTTTTGTAGAAGTCTCTATAGTAGTGGCTAGGTACAAGTCTACGCCTCATAATAGCTTTCAACTCTCTCCATGTTTCTACAGGCCTCTCAAGATTCCTTCTTCTATTGGTCACTAATTGATCCCACCAAATAATCGCATAATCAATGAACTCAATTACCATCAACTTTACCCTCTTCTCCTCAGAGTTATTATGATAATCAAACACCAACTCTATTCTTTTCACCCACTTTAAATAAATTTCAGGGTTAGTTCTACCTTGGAATGATGGTATTTTCATTTTGATGCTCCCAAGGTTCCTATCTACTCCATCTCAACCCCATGGGTTTCCCCTAAATCCTCTTTCACGCCTAACTCCTCTATGTTTACCCAATCCAACTTCAGATGTTAGGTCTTTCCCATCCTCACCATACTCTCCGTTCTCATACCCATTTTCAACACTAGGCTCACGTTGCCTCCTATCTCTCCTGCCTTGTAGATTTCTAATTACTGCTTCTTGATGATCCATCATATCCCTCACTTCACCCAACACCAAGTTCAACCGCTCAAACTGTTGTTGCATGGCTTGCAACACAAAGGATGAGTTATCTACCATCCCCTTTGGAGATGAGTCACTCCTATGAGACATCGTAATATGCTGCACAAAAAGAATGTTAGTGGAAAACCTCACGCACTCTCTTACGTGTTTACACTCGAATAATAGCACTCCAAGTGTATTTCACTCTTAATTGGATATTTTTCCTGATAATAGTCTCACACTCTATTGCCTTTTACCTCAATAGTTTTCCTGCTCAAGTTCTTTAAGAACTAGTTGAACTAAATCAAAACAATACAATCTTGTATTATTCCAACCAGCAATAGGTTCAAGAAACAAGAACAAGAAACAAGGAAGGAATAAAATGGCACAAGACTCAAGGAATTATTAAAATGGCACAAGAAACAAGGAAGAAATTATAAAACAAGATACCAACTAGAAAAATGTATTCAGCCCATTCAATGATAAAGCTCAATCAATAAATGTCTTTGTTTCTCTATGTTGTAACTATGTAGCAACCTTTGAATATGCTACATTTTCTTTTCTTTCTCCTTTTTTTTTTTTGAATTTTCTTTTTTTTTCTTTTTTTTCGTTTCTTTTTGTTTCTTTTCTTTTCCTTTCCTTTCTTTTCTTTTCTTTTCTTTTCCTTTCTTTTCTTTTCTCTGATTCAATCCCAAACATCAATATTCAATTGTGAAAATCAAGCAATTGAATTCAAACACACCAGAATTGACAATGAAGTATAAAAGAATCAATGGAATGGCACTCTAAGCAATTGACAAACTTAGAGATGCAAAAAACCCTAGAATTTTGAAACCATAGGTGATGCAAATTTCTGCCAAACCAAAAACCCTAAGAATTTCGACAGCCTACTTTTGTTTCTTTTTTATGCAACCCTAGAATTAAATTTACAAATGCAAGAATTAAAAGATAGACTCAGACTTGATTGGAAACCTTGCTCTGAATACCAAATGATTTGAACCCGTAGGAATGGAATCCCTTGAACCCGCAATTAACTTGAAAACTCACCCAAGAAAGCCAATGGAAAAGTTAAACCCATTAAGGAACTCGTTTCAAGAACCTAGATTATATGAAAATCTAGACCCATTGAAAAATCTGTCTCAAGAACATAATTAGAAGGAAGAACGCCACAAAGGTTGTGATTTATCATTGATAGGTTCAAAAGTTCATTCAAGAATAAGAGGAGATAAACTCAACTCACAACGAATAAATTTATCAAATTTCTTAAAAA
>QEOT01002135.1:79344-108411 GCA_003123785.1 Pterocarya stenoptera | reverse complement strand
AGGCAGTTAGGAGGTGGCCATTAAAGGCAAAGGAGTTGGGGCATTGCTGAGGAGGATACGTGCCATAACAGGTGTCAACTCCGATAGGAAGTGCTTGAAAAGACTTAAAGTTTGAAACCCTTTTTCTTCCTTTGGCTCCCTTGAAAAGGCAAATGATGGGAATAATAATGGGTCAATCTCTGATTAAGATCAGTGGCATAGAATCAAGACTATAAATATATATATATATAATGACTGGCCATTGTGTTGTTTTTTCATTTGGAATTTGGTTCTTTGTTCATTTCTTATAATCTTTACCTTCATATTTATTTTGATTTCAAATGGATGATGGATTTCAAAAGAGGGCCTAATAAAAAAAGAGTGGTTGAAGTTGTAAAGATGGAAATATATCTCATGGGCGACCGCTAGACTTCTTTTTTATCGTTTAATTTGTCAAGAACAAGAACTTTTGTAGTAGACTCTGAGTCTATGGCAAGCAATTAAGTAAGGATGATTATTCATTTGACCATTGATCTGATGAATCAAAACCCTCTATATATATTTTATACAAAATTAATACCATTTTTTAAAATAAAATAAAGAGATCAGATAAATTAAACATTTATAGCAACATCATTGAATTTTCTCAATCAAATAACTAAACTACGCAAAAAATGAGAAATACTTGTACACACTTGTCGTTAAATTATTGTGCTATTTCTTTGAAAGCTTTATTTATTTTGATTAATTCTTGTAAACGAAGATGTTTATTTTGATCTTTTTCTGGTGTTTCGATTTCCAACTCACTCATATATTTGATACGGGCATCGATGCCCAAAATAGGCTCTGCAGACTGCCGCAACATCTTTACCCCAAATCGATATCTCATAAAGAGGCACTGCCATCGACTGCTCGTGTCATGGTTACGTGGGGCACATATATTATATGAACATGCCACTTCGCATTAGGTGCGATTTAGATAGTGAGATGGGCATTAGCATTAGGTGCGCTTTAGATAGTTAGATTAGATGATAAGGTTTTAAATGAAAGTTGAATAAAATATTGTTAGAATATTATTTTTTAATATTATTATTATTTTGAGATTTGAAAAAGTTAAATTATTTATTATATTTTGTGTGATAATTTAATAAAGTTATAATGATAATATGATATGAAACACTTTCACTATCAAAATGGGTTGTGCTTTTAAACATTTTCACCGATTGTTCAATGTTCATGGACAACATTTCCTCTGTCTTGTTTTTTTCATTTACTTCAAAGAGTCAAATGTATACGTGCTTTCTTCGTCATGTAATAGTTTTTATTTGGTACCGGGTGTCCGAGAACAATATCCTGACTAATATAGAAATGCACAAGCCTTAGNACTCGAACCTTAAATCTTGGAGAAAGCATACCACCAATATTAAGGTGCGTGTTTACCAGTACTTGAGTCAATCATAGGGATTCTTTATGTAATAGTTACTCATATATAAATTAAGCTGCATATCTAGCAAAATAATAATAATAATAATAAGCTGCATAAAGAAACTACGAAGTGGAAGATTTGCCATTCGAATTGTCACAAAACGAATAAAATTTTGCAATTTTTATCATCGAAGAATATGTTATGATGAACCCAATACTTCATATCATATGCTTGCCAAATCTCACTTTCTTTAGTAATTGGAGAACAATAAATTAGTCATGTAAGATCTTTATTCACAAGCACAAATCAAGAATCTGCATTGCAAGATACACGGGAGACAAGGACATGAAGAGTGGACAACATTAGAAGGAATAAGCAATCGCGAATTAAGCATCGATTACAAAGAGTTTTTGACTACTTTTTATTCATATAATCATAGCAAGCAATGATATATTAAGCAATGATAGTTAACTACAACGCAGGTGGGGGAGGGAATATTTAGGGGCCTCACAACACTATAAGCGGTTGTACTTCGAACTAGAACATGCAATGACTTCAACTTAATTTTTGCCACCAAGAACTAATTTCATTCATAGCGGTAGTACTTCAAACTTCAAATCCGAAACCTCAAAAGCAAATCCTTCAAACAAAGCACACGCAACTGCATGTTTGCATGTGGTAAACATTAAGATAACTACTTGGCTAAGGGTTCCCATGCATCCATCCCGTAGAAAGGGGTTGATCCTTACTAAAATTTCGTAGCTTTAAAATCAAATACGCAACAATCCCGCACACGAAGCCAAGCGCCGCACTCGAGCCAACTAGAGAAACGGCTGTGCAAAGAAGCATCACAAAGGATTCCTCCTTGGTATTCATGTCCCTTGAAGCCATGGCTAGCTCAATCCCAGCGAACAGGAGGAGAACTCCTAAGACCCCAACAGGAAATTGGTTCAGAATCTTGGCCAAAGAACTCCCTAATACCAAACCCAAGACCAATTTGGCTGTGCCAAGAAGAGCCACACACCCACCACTCCTGCCACCAAACTTGTACTGGCCTGCTAGCCCTCCCGCTCCATGGCAACTTGGCATGGCTCCAAACCAACATCCTATAATATTCATTAATCCTACAGTCACCGAAAGGGACGTGGCCGATAAATCCTTTCCCGGAAAAAGATCAGATGACAACTTGCACACAGCTATCACAGAATTTAATACTGACAAGGGGAGCTGAGGAATTGTTCCCTTGATGAACCCTTCCCTCCAAGCATGTTTCGATATTTTCACCACTTCTAAAGAAGATGGTCCAAATTTGATGTCGTTCACCACTTTAGGTTTTCTTATAAAAGCCAATACAACACCCAAAAGAAATATAATAAAAGCTGAAGGAAGTGAGAAGATAATTCTTCTAAAGTTTCCTCCTTTTGATCTTGGGGCCGGCCTCTCTTCATAACCCAAATCATGAGTACCATTGACTTCTCTTACCTCCCTTTGTTCGTCGCCCGCACTATTGACAATGACAATAAAACAAGCACAAACAATGGCCAAGACCATTCCATCCAATCCAAGCCAGGGCCTTTCCCCCTTAGACTTAGACTTAGAAAAATCCTGAACTTTTCTAATGTACTTCACCGCGGTCAGGGCAAATGACAAGCCTTGTGCCAGCTGAATTCCCCTAACAACAGAAAGAGGAATTATCTTATACACGAGCTGCATCAACCCCGTGACACCCAAAACAAATAAAATCCCCCCGGTCAAGATTCCGGAAGCCATGATTTCCGGGACGCCAAAGCCGGTCCCGGAGATGGCCACAGCAGCGATGGACTTCATGGGCTGCACAGGCATGGGGACGCCATAAACGGCCCCAGTTATAATGTTGTAGAGCCCCGTAAAGATCAATGTTGTACCCAGGTTAAGGTTATCCACAAGTGTCAAGGCCAACACTATTGGTATATACGTGCCTAAGTCCCCCATTGCCCCATTCAATTCAGCCCATTTCGATCGGAAAACCAAGTTGGTTTTCACTTTGTCTACAACTTTAGCCGTGAAACCTGACACGGAAGATTTACGAGCGATTTCAGGTGGGTTTTGGAGGCCATGCAGATGTGGGGTATTAGGGTTCTGGGCCTCCATGGAAGTGTAACAGTGAGAGAAGACGAATGCAATATGGAAGGTTGGGAATAAATATGGATTGATGCCGTATTTTATACTGGATTCCAAGCTGACAGAAGGTTAATATGTCTTTTCGATTAATGTAGAGGGCGCCGGGAGAAAACAAAAATATATACGGCGTGCCATAGCCGCTATTGGTGGCCCAAGGTATCTTCACTACATCTGACTTCGAGTTTGAGCCCTTGTTAAAAAATTGAGATGAGGTGGATTGCAATATTTTGTAAATAATAATGAGATATTGAAATTAAAATAAGGTGAATAAGAAATGATTTGAATTAAAATAGTTTATATAGTTTTAAAAAATGAAAAATAAAAATTTGAATAAAATACAATTGTAAAGGACGGTGCCCCTTACTAATCGTAATTGTTAAAATGCAAATCGCTACGTAAGCGGCACTATATGTATGTAACACTTTTGATGTCTAAATTAATAATAAATAACGGATAATAACTCAATAATGTTTTTTCAAATGATTTAAAAATTACCTGTTGTCCTTATATATAGGCGTGAAGAATGATCAACTTTGCTCAATGCTTATCCCTGAAGTATTGGAATCATCTAATCATCACGTTATCCATATTCATAACATAAGTGTTTATTTGCCCTAATAAACATGGTGGCTAGGACCTGCGTTCGATCCACACGACTCTTTTGAGTAGTTATCCTTTATGGATGATGGGCCTTAGGCTCTTAGTTCGGGATAGGTTAATATTAACTCCTCCAACAATAAAATTAAAATATTGTTAAAATATTATTTTTGTTTTGAAATTTGAAAAAATTGAATTATTTTTTGTGATATTATTTTTATTTAGAAGTTTGAGAAATTTGTAATAATTAGGTTATGATTAAATAAAAAATTAAAAATTAAAAAATGTTTATATATTTAGTATTTAAATATTAAAATAAAATGAAATAAAATGAAATTAGATGAAACTCATCTTTCCAAATCTGGACTCGAGTGACTTCCTCACCTGCAGGTTGTGATCTTGGAAGCAGGTCAATGGGTTGGTTCTTATTATCCCGTGCAGAAGAAAAACTCTATTTTCAGTCGGTTTGCGCAGTCGGTATACAGTCGTCTGACAATACTGGACCCACTATTTTCTTCCTCCCACTTTCTTCTCTCTCTTTCTCTCCGCTTCTTTTTTCATCTGCCCACTTTCTTCCTCTTTCTCTCTCTCTACTTTAAACCTCCACTTTCGAGTCATCTTCTTCGCCCTCTGCTGCTTCATGGGCTTTCTTCGAGAAATGGAGAGGAATGGTACTTGGTATCAACCAAGTTCGGAATCCCTTCAATATAACGAACACTCTTGCCTCAAAGTTCCAAGACTAGGTTACTCTCCTCCCCTTGAAAGATCTCAGATTTGCTGAAACAACTATGACAGGGAACACGTGGTTGGAACATGCAGCATCACCTTATGGAGCTCAGCTAACAAATGTGCTCTTCATGGATAGAAGTAGCAGCATAATGGAGTTTTTCCCCAAAGGATGGTTGGAACACGCAGGCATAGGCTAGTATGCACATCACTGGATGGCAGATCTATCTGGGATGAAACACCAGGGTGCCTGGTGGGAACCAAAAGGCGAAAAGCAATGCCCATTTCCCCAACAAGGTCCGGCTGCTTTGACTTCTACAAAAATGGCCGAGTTGGTCAAAACGAAACCTTCTTTGTAGAGTGGACAAGAACCGTACTCAAACAAGTCAGACTAAAGCAAGTTGGATCAAGCCAACAAGATTGCACAACTGAAATCAAGCTCTTGTCTTTGCTAGTTTTCATTTCCCATCTTACAGACTTGAAGAGTACTCAAGGTTTCTTTTGATTTAGAGAACAAGCGATTCCTTCTATGAGAATGATACAAATAATTTTTCAACATTAGACACAACCGAGAAAAAGTAGAGTAAATTTTACCAATAAAAGATAATTTGTTATCCGCCATTGCACAACTAAAGAGAGACGCTTACAAATGGATAAGTGAACGCTTTCTTTTATATGAAGACCATGTCTCAAAAAACCAGGCACACGGCAAACTACCATCAAATTCAATAAGAACTAATATAACCTCTCTTTTTTTTACATCTAAAAGTAGTGTTCTAAAAAACAATTAAAAGATGTCAGGCCTCTCAAGTCCCAAGACCATGTCAAAAGGCTTTACAACGGAACTAGCGTATAAACCCTTCATTGGAAGTTCTTTGATGGGGAAATTCCACGCAGGACCGCTGATCCTCATTTTCTGGACATCTTGGACCAGAGGTAAACCACGGAAAAGCAAATTAGAGCAAAAACAACCACATGAACAATATGATTTCCACCATTATGGATGATGCTTTTGTTCAGTCTCCTTAGATTGTTCTTGACCCCTGCTTGCGCTTTAATTACTGTCAATTGCTGCAATGGACCAGATTAAAGAATGACTCGAAAGACAAAGGGAACAAGAATAGCCTCGTTTGGTTGAGAGAGAATGCTACGAGAGAAAAGATATTCAAGAGGAGGGAGGGAGAGAGCGAGTGGGTGAGTGCAGAAGAAAAGACCGTGTGAATGGGACCAGCTGTATTATTTTATTTTAATTTTAGAAGCCGTTTGCACGCCGCTTGTACAGAAACTCACTCAAAGCATCTACACTCATCAAATTTCTGAAAATATTGAATTAGCCCAAGCCCATAATAGGCTTCAGAAGCCCAAGATCCTATTGAAATAGCCCAAGCCAGAAAGACTACCGAGTGTGGACTTTTTGGTCCTTTTGATGACCGTTTTGGTAATTTTGATTTCATCCGATCACAGGGAGAGCTACACAGAAACATCGAAGAAACCCTCTGAATCATAATCTTATGGCAGCCCATTGAATTCATATACTCGAAAGGTACTTGTATTTTTTTTAATTAATTTTTCTGGTTCCCGAAATGAGTTTTTGATTTTGTGCCCAGCGATCCTCTGGCCTTTCTGCTAGCTGTTCTGTGTATTGGGAATTTGGGTTGGGGATTTCCATTTCTTAATGGGAGTTTTTTTTTTCTGTTTAGGTGCAGAAATTCGCGGTTGTGAAACTTTTTATTGTCTGTAGCAGTTGAAGAAGCATGAAAGGCCACGAAACAAAGGTAAATGAATAGCAGGAATTCACTTTGGTTCGACCGAAAGAAAGGCCTGAAAATGGCATTAACAAGCTTATCATGCAGTAACTTAAAACTGCCGCTCCTTTCTTTTCTTTATTCATGTAATGTGTTTTCCAGCTTTGAAATATTGTCATACCCCGTTGTCTGCTTGATGGTTCTGATGCTCAGTGTCTTTCCAAATTACGTTTGTTACTTGTCTTAATTTCATTTTCAATCATAGATGCCGAGAATGGAAGATATTCTTAGCCTTCCAGTGCAAGATCCTCCTTTTGCAGAGTTTTCTGCTGCTCATTTAAAGTGGGTAAAAGTAGAAGGTGGTCGCCAAGGTGGTGATGATATTGCTCTCATCCCTTATGCTAGAGTGGACGATTTTGTCAAAGGAGAATCTTCTAATGCAGAATGCCCTGCTAGTTTCCGCATTGAGTCAAGTAGGAAGAGACCTGAGGGGAGCATCACCAAACCGAGGGTTGATGGCTATCTAGAGTACACATTGTATGTAGTGATTGTAATTTGGAATCTCTTGGTGGTGCTCGAGTGGATCTTTCTACCTTTCTTCTTCCTTAAAATGAAAAAAAAAAACATTTTTCTAGTCTACTTGGCATCCTGATTTGGTGTAGCATTTGCTTTTTAAAAATAATAATAATAATAATAATAGTTAATTAGTGTGCAAAATAGATATTCTCTTTCCCATAAAGCTCGGCTGTCTTAAATAATTATGTTGTCGAACAAAAGACATTCCAAGAGCTCACAGTTTTTGTTCAAAAAAGGATGTGCATTTTGACAATTGTATTTAAGTTGCATCCGAAGTCACCGAACATATAAATCTTCATGGTGATTCTTCAGGTACTGGTGTTCTTATGGTCCCGAAGACTACCGAGAAAGCGAGTCTGGAACGGGGGATGTCTCAAACATCAAGCCTGCATCAGGGAAGGGGAGCAGGCCAGGGAGGCGTCACATGATGAGAGGTTGCCTTTGCCATTTCACTGTGAAACGATTGTATACCCGCCCTCTCCTAGCCCTCATCATCTATAATCAAAGAAAGCATGTAGATAAGACAGGAGCCCCATGTCATGGCAGACTTGATCGTGATGCTCTAGGGACAAGAGCCATGTATGCTCCAAGGATATCAGAAGAGTTACGCCAAAAAGTGATGGCTATGCTTTATGTTGGGATATCTTTGGATAATGTAATTCAGCATCACATGGAGGTGGTGCAGGGGCATGGTGGACCCCACAATCGGGATGATTTTCTCACTCGAAATGATGTTCGTAACATGGAAAGGCTTATTCGTAACTCTTCTCACGAGTTACATGCAAATGATGAATGCAGTATTAAAATGTGGGTCCAACGGCATCAAAAACATGTATTCTACTTTCAGGAGAACTCCAGTTCAGAACCCTTTATCTTGGGAATACAGACAGAGTGGCAGCTGCAACAGATGCTCCATTATGGACATAATGGTTCGATAGCTTCTCATTCGACATTTGGCTTGAAAAAACTTAAGGTACCATCCTTCCATTTTTCTCATTTCCATGTTTCCCACATAATGATGCTTTAAGTTCCCAGTCCTTCTTTGCCTTGAGATTAGGATATGCGATGATTTTCAGCTGTATCATTACTTAAGAATCTAAGATATTGAAGTAACTTGAATGGTAGTTGTCATGCTAGTAGTAGGGTGGTAAAAAAAAATTTAACAACTAACGACATGAATTATATTTTAAGAGGAGTTGAAGAGAGGAATACGTGTTATGGATTTGGGATCTATTTGAATGATTTGTGATACATGTATATAATAAGTTGTGTGCAAACCTTTCTTTTCATTAACATTTCAGAATCAATATTATTCTGATTCCTCTTTCTTTAACTATAGAAATTTAATGTCACTGGATAATTTGGATGTATAAACAGCTGAAGGAGCTTCTTCATGCTTGCACTTATTGATTATGATTAAATGCTACTACATACTTAAAACTTCCTTTTTTGTTTGGTTTCTCTTTACAGTATCCCCTGTGTACTTTACTCGTTTTTGACTCATCCCACAATGCAATTCCGGTTGCTTGGGTCATTACCTCTTCTTTTGTCGGTCAAGGTATCCATAAGTGGATTGGCTTACTTGCTGAAAGAATCCATGCCAAAGACCCCAGATGGAGACTCAATGCCTTTCTGGTAGATGATCCTTCTTTTGAGGTTTCCATTATAAGGTAAATCATAGTAGGCATTCCAGCTTTATTTATATGGTTTTGATTTAAATAATTTTTTTTTGAATTTTGTTGCTGTGATCATGCTTACATGCAGAGAGGTTTTCCAATGCCGGGTTCTATTATGTGGCTGGCATATTCGGCGCACTTGGATAAGAAGTCTTTTAAAGAAATGCTGTAACTTTGATGTGCAGCGAGAGATGTTTAAGCACTTAGGCTGGCTTTTATATTGCACAAGAAGTGGGCCAACTGCTGTGGATGCAATTGAAGAGTTTATGCAAGTATTTGTTGATCAATGTGCATTTATGGATTATTTCAAGATCCGATGGCTACCAACCATAGGTATTTGCTCATTTAAGCATGGTTTTTTATTATTTCATGTTGGAATGACTTCTGGCCATTATCATTTTTCCCTGTACTGTTATTTATCTGTCTTTTCATTCTTCCTTATTCTTATAATGATAATTCAGGACCATGGATCTCCCAAACATTGTGAACCGTTACATGCAAATCTTATCTCAATTGTAGCGTGCTTTTATTTTTGGCAGAGTTGTGGGTTACTGGTGTAAGGTCTCTTCCTGTGGTCAGTCCGGAGATTCTTGCTGCAATTGAGTCCTATCATTTGAGGTTAAAATCCAAGCTTTTCAATGATCAACATGCTAATTCCTGGGCAAGAGTTGACTGGTTGATCCACTTTCTGACGACGGAATTTCACTCCTTAAATTGGTTAGAACAGTACAGTGTGGAGACTGGGTATTTTGAAAATCTGAGGGATGAGTCTTTCTCAACTAACGCTTGGTATCAGGCTTTAAACATTGTCGACATTGATGTGATACTGGATGAGCAAAATCTTGAGTTTGCAAAAGTCATTTCTCAAACAGACAGAAGCCTGGTGTATACAGTTTGGAACCCTGGTTCGGAATTCGCCCTCTGTGATTGCCCCTGGTCAAGGGTGGGAAATCTCTGTAAGCATGTTATCAAGGTGGCAATTTTATGTAAAAACCGGCAGGTTGCAAGACCATTATTGGCTGCTCAAGTTTATCGGCAGACATTGCTTACCCTTCTGCAGAACCCCCCTGATGACCCTCTAGTTCTGGAGCATGCCATTTTACATGCCACTCGCTTGACACAGGACATCAAAGGTTTAGAAGATTTGTCTAATAGTGGCTTACTCCAACCATTACCTCCTGAGATTAACTCTCAAGTGGCAGATAATATTCTGCTTTTTCCCGGTCTTCATTGAACCTACCATTTACAAAGGGCTATTGAGCATCTTCAATTGAGCTGAATCTTCTTCAGCCAAAAGTTTCAATGGGGGGCTGTGAAGCCATGTGTTTTTATTGGTTCATATTCAACTTGGAAACAAGTCAGAATTAAATTCAGCACGGTTTGATTGCACGAGATAGCGTTTATTCATGAACATGCCAATCTTTGCTTCTGTAGGTACATTTCTTCAGTTTCAAAACCATCCTCTGTTTATCTACCTGACCACGATTCATATTTTCAGCTTCTTCTTCTTCTTTTTTGTTCCCTCTCATTCTTAGAATTTCCTTATTGACTGAAACTTATCAACTTTATGACTGCAGGAAATAAGGAGGGCAGAGTCCGTGGACGATGTGGCTTCAACATCCTACATTCTGTCTATAACCCTTGCTCAAATTACGAAAATTATTCAACCCAGATTAGAGTTATGATATGAAGAATGAAGATAGGTTCCAATGTCAAAGACGAAAACACAGAGAGAGAGAGAGAGAGAGAGAGAGAGAGAAAACCCTTTAATTCATAAAATGTACAGAGTATGCCGTGTTGGCGTGTTCCTTACTCAACGGAGGAGAGGTTCTTTCCGTGTGTTTGCATGAAATGATAGAGCCCATTATCCTCAAAATGTACATTGCAATCTGTTGATCTTCTATACTCTCATTAAAAAAACCTCTGTATATGATATTTAATGAAAATAGATGTATATATTGTATTAATTCCCTGACATCCACCTACCTACGTGGCCCGTTCTTATTGGACTCTTCATATACTGGCACTATTTGGCACTATTAGTTTAAATTTTATGTACGGTAAATTCTTTGTGCATTCTAATTCTAATAATATGATTGATGTATTATTTTTTTAATATAAAATAAATGTTAAAAGTTCTGACATATTAATAGAGTAGATAAAAAAGATGCAGAAGTGACTGAAATAACTAAACGGTAAACAACACAACAGGTATTGTCTGTGAGACTTATTGTATTTATAAATAAAATAAAATCTAATTATCTTTTTATGTTAGTCAATGAGATAAATTTTTATATTAATATTAATAGTCTAATTATTTTTCTATCACGTGATTCTAATCCTTCCACGTCATCGTCATAATTAGTGATTTTAGCACGTTAAAACACCACCCCCTAGTCTGGTCGGTTGGAGACGTGGCAAACAATCACAACCTGAGCCGACCATCGTAACACGCGTCGCCGTCCAACTCGCTTTCTCTAATAAACTTGCGGTAATCATTCACTGATCAACGTCATGACGAGACATAACTGAATATCTCAGATCCTGGCCGTTGGTTTTTCAGTCCAGAGAACAATCTAACAGATCGCTTCGAGGAGGGCACACTGTTCAAAAGGACCGACAATTTAGGGGTAGAGCTACAAGGCAAGCAAACCCATAATAAATACCGTAATTCTTTTTTCTCAACCGTCAGATTAGAATACTGCTTTCTTGACTCCATCTGGGATCGCTCGAAATGGACGCACCTGTTTTTTACGTTGATTAGATTCTTCGTGGGTTCGTCTTCAAGAGGTCGAAGATATTTTTAGGAACTGTAATTTCGTAAGACCTGTAAAAAACAAATCCTTGGCTCGTAGCTTCCGAGGCGAAGGCTCTCGAAGAAACTGATTTCTTCAAAGCTATAAATAGGTCTCGGTTTCGAATTTTCTTTCGTCGTCTTGATCTCTAAGTTTCGAACTCTCTCTTACGCAAACTCAACGTTAACACGGCAAGCAAAGTTGAATCGGAGCTCCGAAGATATACTCGGATCTACTCGGGATTATCTTTTCCGAGTTGGCGACCGGGACGTCTTTCCGCAGATTGAAAGTTCGTTTCTGTTGTTAATTTCGTACGGTTTATAGTTTCGTTTTGATCAGTCGTGTTTGAGTCGCCCTTTATTAGACTTAGTAATGTAGAGGGTTACATTTTGTTTGGTTTCTGAGAAATTTTGCAGAGGAGATAGGAAGTTATATGAAATGTTGCATGTTGTAGTTTAGTTGAATAGGTTTCGAAATTTCAATATTCTTTTTCTTGGTGTGCCAAAAAGTTCTGCACGTTTCCTTTCCGTTCAACGTGTGAACTGCTGTGGTTGTGATTCTTGGTCGAATTCGTTGAGGATTAACCGAGGAAAGTTTCACTCGATCGGTCTCCCGCTCCATTAAATGCTTCTGCAGCTAGGTTCTGGTTGTTGAATTTCATTAGAGTGTGGTGATGGTTGTGTTTGAGTCTTTTTTTTTTACCGCTAATGACTTATTATACGTTTGCGTTTTTGTACTAATTTTATGCGTACGTTTTTGCTTGAAATTTTAAATTCATACGCGAAGTGAAGTGCCAGTGGTGTTGTCTTGTTTCGGTAGATATTCTTTGTTACCATTAGCTACACGGTTGTTTGTAGTTGAGATGTTCGTGCGGTGGGTTTCATTTGCATTTTCAAGTATTTATGACCTCCTTGGATGATTTTTACTGTGGTTGAAAATCAATAAAACAGTTTCTTAGCAGGGTTGATATTGCTCCATTAGTCTTGAAACGACGGTACTCAATTAAGTGGGCATTTCTGGAACGTTGCTCATACATGTCTAGCAGTATTGTAGTTTCTTCATCCATGTTGTAGGCATTTTAAGATTTTGGGTTGCAGGTGATGATGCTTGGGTCGTTACATTGGTCAATTTCATCAATAGCTGCTTAATCCAATGGCAGAGATAAAGTAAATTGAGATGGCTAGGATTGATGGTTATTCTTTTCCCTTCTCTCTTTTTGCTTCTTTACTTTAGGAAGTTAACTTGGACTGACTGACTGAAGAAAGGCCACCCCAACGTCATTTCTTCTTTTATCCCCCGTGGCCCGTGGCCCGTGCTTGGGCTTTCTTTCTTCTTTTACCCCCCCCCCCCCCCCCCCCCAAAAAAAAAAAAAAAAAAAAAAACTTGTCTTTGTGAACCCTCTAGACCCTCCAGTATTTAAAATTGTGCTGTGGAAACAAGCAGTTTGTTAGGTTTTTGCATTGTTAGGATTGAAGCAGTAGGAACTGTTCTTCACTCAGTTTTAAAACGCTAAGATAGGTCATTGTAATCATGCCTGGGAAATAGGTATTTGAATTCAACACTTCTCTAAGTGGTTGGTCTTTAATATAATTGATTGACCCTTAACAAGCTGGATAGGTCTTTCTCTCCTTTCTTAATCTTGAAGCTTTCTTGAAGCCTGTCAATTTATGATCCATGTTGGTGGAGAGAGATGCGGCATCACTAACTGGGAAAGGACTGCATCTTCTTGAATAAGCCTCATTCTTGGAGGAGACTGAATTTCCATTTTGGCAACCATACCTTCCTATTGTTGCACTTCAAGACTTATTAGTTAGATAATGAGAGAATTTACTTATACACTGGTGAGCTAAATTATGAGTGGAGAAAAGCCTGTCAAGTCATTTGACGTAATGTTTAAGATTTTGGTAAGTTCCTTTCTCGATGGAGACCTGTAGCAGAGTTGCCAATTGAGGTTGCCAATTGAGGTAGGCTTGTCCTTGTCAGAAAATTACATGGCACATTTCTTCAAGCTCACGTACTCTTGCCCGTGATTTTACCTTCTTACTTCTTAGATCACATTTGATCAGATGATGTATTGGTTTTACCTTAGGTTGGGGCATCCCGTCCAGTATAGTGGATTTGGTTCTGAGACCTCTTCATGGAATCAAATGATCGTGCGATGCTATTGGTTACTATTCACAGCTGGAGGCTTGGGAGTTCCATTATATTGGACTCTTATAGATCTGCTTGTTATTGATGAACCATTCTCTCCAAGTATTGCTGATTGGAGCTGTTCAACCTTTCTTGGATTATGTTGTTGCTGATTTCCATTGCTCTGCAGCTGTATAGAAGAAAGCTACAGTATCATGAGATGTTTGCCTGGCATGGTCGGGTGACTGAAAAAATGTGTTTTGAAGTTTTAGAATGATTCCAAAACTTGTTCCTATATGCAGGTGCTTTAGCTTATTGCCAGCTTCTAGGTAGTTCATATTGTTCATCCCAAGGATCCAATGGGGGAAGTGGCTATGGAAATTAAGCATTTTGAGGCTCAACAATTTGTGCTGGAAGACATCCAATATACAACTTGTAAAAGTAATGGAACAGAGGCTGTGTGCTCTAAACGGTCCAATCAAGAATGCGTACTTGCAGACAGGTCAACAGGTTCTGCACAAACTGCTGAAGTATTGGAGAAAGGAATTTTGCAATACGGGTAAAGTCCTGCTTGTTTACCTGCCAATTTTTATTTGCCCCCTATTTTTCCAAAATGTTGATGACTGATGCCATACATTGTTATTTACAGATGTTTGCATTATCGTAGAAGATGCCGCATTAGAGCTCCTTGTTGCAATGAGATATTTGATTGTCGTCACTGTCACAATGAGGCAAAGGTTGTTGGTTCTCTGTCATCCCCAATCTATAATATATGTGACTTTTTTTCTTTTTTTTGATCGGTAATAATATATGTGACTTTTTAAATGTCGTTTGATTTTTACTCCTCTGTTGTCATACAGAATAACATTAAAATTGATCACAAGCATAGACATGACATTCCACGCCATCAAGTGAGACAGGTGCATATATTCAAGAGTTTTAGTTTCCTCTGTTTTTCTGGCTTTTGATGCATTCTTCATGGTTGTAATTCCTTCTTCAATATTTTCAGGTGATATGTTCACTCTGCGGCACTGAACAAGAGGTGAGGGTACTTACTACTTAGATGTATTAGAGTTTTGTTAGGTACTTCATAAATGGGAATGCAAAATTACAGAGCTTATGCTTGTAGAAGTGGCTGAATAACTATGGACAGTAATATGTTTCGCTCAAATGACATTATTTTTCCCTAAAATTCTTGTTATGGTGATCTCTTTGAAGAAACTACTTTAATCTAACTCAAGTTGCTCATTACGTTGGCTGCTGGTATTACAGGCTCAACAAGTATGTAGTAATTGTGGTGTATGCATGGGGAAATTCTTCTGCGAGGCTTGCAAATTGTTTGATGATGATGTGAGTAGTTATCTTTTTCCCCTCCACAACCCCCCCCCCCCAAAAAAAAGAAGAAGTAACAAGGACCTCGGCATGGTTGTAAAATAACTGCATCATAACTTTGTCTGTGTTACAGTCTTATTTTAAACTGTTGTCGGCTTGATGTCTTTGAACTAGTAGTTCAAGTGGACAGATTGATTTGATTGCTTCTATTTTGTTATGTTGCAGACATCTAAGGCACAGTATCATTGCCATGGCTGTGGAATTTGCAGGTATGATTGATCATGTCTCTATTTGGTTAGTCTTTAGATCATATTGAGCAAATAACTTCATTTATCAAAAAAAAAATATTGAGCGAATAACTACTGCTGATTAAAGAATCTGGTCCATATATATACATCTACGAGGGAGAGTTATTATACACGCATGTATATGTTTACAAATACAAATGTGCGTGGGTGTGAAGGGTTCCAGTATGTAGAAATGGTAACTGTGTTGTCAAGTGATTGCCTATCATCGTATTGAATCTCTATAATTTATGCAAGTTCTGCCCCTTTAAGTCCCCAACAACCATCACACAGTCTTTATATTCTGTTTTCTATGTCAATTTCCTTATTTTAGATACTTTTTTTCAATATGCTTTGTTGTAGAATTGGAGGGCGTGAGAATTTCTTCCACTGCTACAAGTGTGGTAAGATGCTCTTTCTTCTTAAATGTGTGAACTAGGATTCTAGTTTGGGAGCTTACAGATAATTATTTCAAGTAAGATATCGTATATTTGTGCTTATGTGCTTATTATATACTGGATCGTATTGAAGGTTGTTGCTACTCGATTCTTTTGAAGAACAGCCACCCTTGTGTAGAAGGAGCCATGCATCATGATTGCCCTGTTTGTTTTGAGGTATACGTGCTTTCCATTTTTTTCCATTGATGTAACATTTATTTAGATGAAATTTGAACCTTAGAAAATGGTGATCTGCAGTATTTATTTGATTCAAGAAATGATGTGACTGTTTTGCCATGTGGACACACTATCCACAAAAACTGCTTGAAGGAGATGCAGGATCATCTTCAGTGAGTGCTGGCAGTTTCTAGCTTACTTTGTTTCTTTTTTCTTTTTTTTCCAATTATTTCTTGCTTACTTCGTTTCCTCTTTTTTTTCTTTTTCAATTACGCATGTTTGGCATTCTACCTTACTGATTTGCTACATATCATGTTGACAATCAAACAGATATGCTTGCCCTCTCTGCTCCAAGTCTGTTTGTGACATGTCCAAGGTATGGGAGAAATTTGACACGGCGATCGCAGCTACCCCAATGCCAGAATCTTATCAAAATAAAATGGTCAGCCTCTCTGGGTTTAAATCTACAAGTAATAATCCAATTTCACTGTTCTTTTGGTTTGGAACTACTCAAACTTACCCGTGGGTAGCCCAAGTGGTAAGGGCGAACTTGTGTGCATGAAGCCTATGTCACAAGTTCGATTTCCCCTGGGATCAAATTGTGATTTAAGTGGGAGGCTATGGTGGTGGGTTGTGTTACTGCTTTTATTTGTAGATGAGATGAGTTGAGAATCTGAGATAAAAGTTAAAAATTGAATAAAATATTATTAAAATATTATTTTTTAATATTATTTTGTTTGAAAATTGAAAAAATTGAATTGATTATTTTATTTTGTATGGAAATTTGAAAAAGTTGTAATGATTAGATGAGATGAGTTGTAAAGAGTTATGAAAACAAACAAGGCTACTAGTCTCTCCGAAGGTATAGGTTTCATCGGTGAATCCTAAGGGTTTTGCCATGGGGTGGTTCCCTCATCATTATAAATAAATAAATAATTGAACTTGAGCCTCGGCCAATTGTGTCATTTTTATAAATTTAATATCCTTGCGGAAACCCTTGTTTAACCTCGCATGTAGTAATTTGTACCAATTCCTCTTTAGCTTTCCTAAATTGTTAGAACCACGTGGTAATGATACTTTTTACTTATCAAAAAAATTGTTAGAACCGCGACTGTCCATAACAAGAAGTATGCCAGATGCTGTTACTATATACACTATGTCCCCGGTTTGAAGAGTTCACCAGAATATTAACTATGGTTGTTACTGTTTATGAAAATCTAATGGAAATAACGTTTCACAGGTTTGGATCCTTTGCAATGACTGTGGGAAAACATCAAATGTGCAGTTCCATGTAGTGGCTCATAAATGCTTGAACTGCAAATCCTACAACACTCGCCAAACAAGGGGCTGAGCAAGTGACAGTGGCTAGAATGGACTGGAAAAGGCAATGACATCTACAACTGCACTCAAATGAATGCCAAGTAATCGGGTTTTTTCAAACCGAGCTGCATTCATGGGTAAAGGGAATCGTGATATTTCTCAGTCCTGCATCTTGTTCTCTGCTGGGAGATCTGTCACGATCCACCCTATCCTGTGGCGTGTTCTCTACCAGGAGAGCTGTCGTGCTCCGCGTACTCCTTATGTCCTAAATTATTTTTTCCTTTTTGTCTTTTCGCTGTCTCATTGTATTCTTGTACTCATAAAACCCCATCTGAGGTTCATGCAGACAATGTTGTTTTACTCTCTTATGGTGATCTTGAAGAGTTACTTTCTTGATCATCCTCAGTCGTCATGCCCTACAGACCTAGGAGATTTGTCACAGCATCCTGTAGAAGTGGGGTTAACTGGCAATCTCAGCCCACCTGTGAACGAAGTCGTTTGTATTTTGAGTTTGTGGAGATTGTATGTGGACCATGATACTTGGTCTTGCTAGAAGCGACAATATGTGCCACGATCTATAAATTCAACACGAATATCATATGAAATTAGCAGATTTGGATTTGATGTAAATGAGTTTAGGTCAAAACGAGTTGACCCATTAAGTCATTATTTATAAGCGGGTCAATAACGGATCAACTTAATATGAAGTCAATCTGTTTGATCTATTTAGAATTTATTTCAATTTTATTATTGTTTAGTTATAATATTGATATTTTTTAGTATGTTTATATTTTTATTGTTTTTATTGTAATTTTAGACCTATACTCATATTTGTTATTGTATGGTTTGTAATATTAGTTTTATCATATGTTTAAATTTGAAAAATATTGATGTATATTTTTTGAGATATTGTGTTTATTAATAAATGTAGATTTTAACTATTATGTGAAATTATGTAAATCATATCAAATTGATTATGTCTTTAGTTTAACCTATTTATATAAAAAAAAAATGATTTAAATGAATCGTGTTGTGTTAGTATATTTTTAATTAATTATTAAATATGTGACATGACACAATCCGTTATCTAATGAATTGGGTTAAAATTTCGAAGTTTGACACGTTTAACTTAATGGATTGGGTTAGGGTTGATCTATATAATCAAATGTTTATAATTTAATATGAACATGATCCAAAAATACAATTTGTCAACCCTAGTCTTGCCATGAGATGCGTGGAAAATGGTTGTCCTGGATTCCTGAGAGGCAGACGCATTACTAACCCATCGTGGAAACATTTCGAGTACGAACGGGGATGACATCGATTTTTTTAAGGTATCTGTCCGCTACGGTTAGATTGGGATTTCTTTATTTATTTAAATATTTTTTACAATCTGAAGAAATATAAACATTACAAATAGATTTTATTATCGAAAATAAAAAAGTTAAGACAAGGCAATGCCGAAAATGGAAGTCAAACTGGCAATATATTAAATTTACAATATGTCAGATTAATAAAGAGTTTCAAGATTTAGGATAAAGAGTGTTAGATTATTAAGATATAAAATGTCTCATATGCTGTTTTCGTCATCTTTCGTTGTTGTTATTCTTATTTGTAGTGAACTCTTTTTATAGCATAAAAAAATGAAGGGGAATCAACGGCTAGTACACAGTAATGGCGACAATCTCTCCCTGTGTCTTGTCATCTCCCTCTGTTCCTACACGGAGATCAGCAGACATTTCTACCCACAAACCCGTTTCTATAGCCACCGATGGCGCCATCTCTTTGTTGAGATCTTGTTCAAATATCAGGGAATTCTCACGAATTCACGCCCATTTAATCACCACAAACCTCATCCACGACCCTCTCATAGCCAGCCATGTGCTTCATTTCTTCATCTCCAACGATAACCTCAGCTATGTTCACCATATTTTGAGCCAAGAACACGGCCCGGAGACTATAATTTGGAACACACTTATTGAAAGCCAAATAAAAAATGGTTCTCCGCGAGAGGTCTTCGCAACTTACCATCACATGGTTACCCGAGGGGTACCACTCGATATTTCCACTTTTCGTTTTCTTCTTCATGCTTGTTCTGGTGTCTCCGCCTTTCGAGAAGGAAAGGAAGTTCACGGTCGGATTTTGAAATATGGGTTAGGTTTCAATAAGTCTTTGACGAATATTCTAATGGGTTTGTACTTGAAAGGCGGGGAACTGAAATACGTACACCAGCTGTTCGAGAATTTTCCTGAGAGAGACGTGGTTAGTTGGAATACAATCATATCCTGCTATATTCGTCAGGGAATGCCTCGGGAGGCTTTGAGTCTGTTCTGGAGGATGAAGGACAGCGGGGTTAAACCTGATGAAATAACCATGGTTAGCTTGGTTTCAGCCTGTACAAAATTGAGAGACTTGAAAATGGGAGAGAAATTATATCTTTATATTGAAGAAAATGAGTTGGGGATTAGTCAGAATTTGTTAAATTGTCTGGTGGATATGTATGTCAAGTGTGGGGAAATGGAGAGAGCACAGGATCTCGTGGCTAAATGTAAATATGAAATTGACGTTGTCTTATGGACTACAATGGTCAGTGGGTATGTGAAATCTAATAAAATCAACGCAGCCAGGTGCCTGTTTGAGCACATGAGAGAGAAGAATTTGATTACATGGACTACGATGATTTCAGGTTATGTTCAAAGAGGTTATTATTATGAAGGTCTAGAGTTGTTCAGAGAAATGAGATCTGAAAATATGGAGCCGGATGAGGTTGTTCTTCTGACTGCACTTTCGGCCTGTGCTCGTATGGGGGATCGTGAGTTAGGCAGATCCATCCACAATATGATTGTCAAATATGGCATGATTGTTGACGGGTTTCTTGGGAATGCCTTGATAGACCACTATGCAAAATGTGAACTATTGGATGAAGCTTGGAAAATATTTGAGCAGTTGCCATGTAAGACTGTAGTGTCGTGGAATTCAATGTTGGATGGGTTTTGCAGAAGTGGAGATATAGAGAAGGCAATAGCCTTCTTCAATGAAATCCCTGAGAAGGACGTGATTTCTTGGAACACCTTGATCAAGTGCTGCACCAGGTTTCATCATCACAGTGAATCGTTTAAGCTGTTCCTTAATATGCAAAGTCTAAATGTAAAACCCGACAAGCTCACTTTGATCAGTTTGCTATCCTCCTCTGCTAGTATTGGGGCATTGAACAATGGCGTTTGGGTCCATGTTTACATAAAAAAGAATCATATTGAATTGGATAGCATGTTGGGGACTGCCCTAATTGACATGTATGGAAAGTGCGGAAGCATGGATAAAGCCTACGAGTTATTTTCTGAGATAACGGAGAAAAATGTGTTTGTGTGGACAGCAATCATTGGGGCGCATGCCATGGAGGGGAAAGCTTGGGAAGCGATTGATCTTTTCCTGAAAATGGAAGAAACAGCAATAGAGCCAGATTATGTCACCTTTATAGCTCTTTTATCTGCTTGTAGTCATGGAGGCTTAATTGATGAAGGGTACAAGTATTTCAACAAGATGACTACTGTCTACAAAATTGCTCCTACAATCCAGCACTATGGGTGCATGGTTGATCTTCTAGGTCGAGTTGGGAAGTTAGAAGAGGCGGTAAAACTCATTGATAGTATGCCAATAGAACCAGATATCTCAATCTGGAGTGCCTTGCTGAGAGCATGTGGAAGCCACCAAAACATAGATTTAGCAGAGCATGCATTTAAACATCTGACAGAGATTGACCCTCTAAATGATGCAGCTCATGTGCTACTCTCAAACATATATGCAAAATCCGGTAGATGGGATGAAGTGAGCTGGGCGAGAAAGAAACTGCATGATCTAGGGGTACAGAAGCACCCAGGATGCAGTCTAATAGAGCTGAACGGCATTGTTCATGAATTCAGAGCTGGAGATTTTTTTAGCCCTCAATCTGCAAAAATTTATGCCATGTTGGATGAGTTAGAGGAAAGATTACCAAAAGAAGAACCAGAGGAAGAGGCCTTATCTCAGCATAGCGAGAAGTTGGCCGTTGCTTTCGGTCTTATAAGCAGCCCTGCAGGAACTGCCATCCGGGTTGTGAACAACCTGCGGATTTGTGGAGGCTGTCATTTGGCTATGAAGATTATATCTCAGGTTTATAATAGAGAAATTATTGTCAGGGATAATTACAGGTTCCATCGATTTATAGACGGGTATTGCTCCTGTAAAGATTACTGGTAAATCCAGTTTTGGCTTCTAAAAGCTCTTCATTGTTTTCGATATAAAAAGAAAAATGTAAAGATAAAAAGACATAAGAAATGAGTTGAAACATTATATACCATATTAATTTTGGTCAACGTTTTCTTTTGAGAGCAAGCTTTTACTTTTGTTTGGCAGTCAAGAATATAAGTGGGAAATAAATAATGGGGAGCCAAAATCAATAAATTTAGATCATCTAAATTTTTTTTCTAAGATAATCTATCTCTGACCGTTGCTTTCAAATCAACGAAAGAGATTTTGAAGCATTGATCTTAATCGGATTTAATACATGGGGTTTAAATTTATTTTTAGTGGTAAAGACTGTTGTGACAAAATTCTCTTCAAAATGTAGAGTATTGCATCAAATTTAGAAGGAAACATTAATAAAATATTTGGATAGCGAGTTGAAATGAGACGAAGGTTGAATAAAATATTATTTTTATTTTAAGATTTAAAAAAATTAAATTATTTGTTATATTTTATATGATAGCTTAAAAAAATTTTAATAATTAGATGAAATGAATTCGAGGCTCACTCAATTCAAACGATTGCTAAAAGTCTATGTTTGAGCATCTAAAACTAGAATAATCAAGGTTTGCCCAAGAAATGTGAAACGGATCAACGGTGCAGGTTGAAGTAGGCAAGCCCAAACTCATTACCATTTCGTAAAAGTTAATTAGGCCCATTTCATTGTGCACTTCAATATAAAAGCAGTTCGAGTCGGGTGGCACGTTACAGAACTTCCAGGCAGCCTTCCCTCTCAAATTCCCGTCCCGCCCATAGAAGTCCGACTCTCAAAACTCTCCCAGAGAGGAAAGCAATGGCGACCTCGCCACCTCACTCGGATGCTCTACTCCTTCCTGCTCCGGAAGCTGAATCTCAGCTCTCCTCTCTCGTCTACGGTCAGTTGCTTGTCTCTCGCAGACACACATAAGTCTCTCGCCGTCTATCCTAAATATAATTTCGTGATGTTGAGAAATTTCACATGGTTTGGAAGGGAAAAAAAAGAGTTCAAAAATTCTCACTGTGATTAATCTGTCAAATCACGTTTACTACTTCGGTTGTACGATTCCTTCGATTTTATTTCAGCAAAAGGAAAGGAACAAAAGTGCTTTCCAAAACGCAATAGAGTTCGTTAGTAATTGAATTCCTTCAAGCTTCCTGAGAATGTGAGAAGCTTTATTTTATCGCATAAAATGTTAAGCGCGAGTTCGCTCCCTCTCTCTCTCTCTCTCTCCAATGTTCAAGAACTATGTGGATTTTTATTTTTTTTCATTTTTCTTGTAACAGACATTGCACCAGGAGTATCATAGATTCTTGCTAATTATCCACCAATACTTGAGTAATTGGTGATATTTCAAAGTTGAACCAAATCTGCCAAAGCATCTTCTGTGTCTCTAAGTTTTTAATAAGCGACGTTTGGCAACGTTTTCTTTAAGATAACATTTATTAACTCATCAAGTTCTTATTGATTTCATGAACAGTAGAGGTATTATCCGAACTAGAGACTGAACTTGTCCGTCCGTACGTAGTATCCGAGAAATAGTGAATCACTTCACATCTGCGAAGATTCTCTCTCTCACCGTGTGTATTTATACTAGTTCATTTAAAAATGATAAAGCATATTAGAACAGTTTCGAATTACTGAAGCCTCTCCAATCAGAGGTCGTGGGTTTGATGCTCACACCAGCCAAAATCCTTTTTGCTCTAGTTGAGTCAGCTGCATGCTTGATTTGCTTCCATTTTGACGACAAGTAGAGTTTACTGCTTCAAATGAAGATTCCTAGAACCTGCGCATTTTTTCCTTCAAACTTGATGTTGCTTTTACTGAATGCAGATATGTTGCAAGAATTCCAAGGGGCAATGGAGAACATGCTTAAAATGATTAAGTGAGTTTGTAATTAGCACTACTAAGTTGATAGATTTTGCTTCTTATCACTACCATACTCTGCAGTGAGATTGATCAAAACTCTGCTGGAATAATGGAAGAGATGGAGAAATGCAAAGATTCTGCTGTTGAGAGGAAGAGGACCTTGGAGGAAGAGAAGGAACGATTTCAGAAAGCTGCTTACACTGTCTTAGACATGCTCAACAGAAGAGATTAAAAGTTGTAAGTGATTTTCCACCGGTATCCCTTTGAGCCTTGATGACTGATATGAATTCAAAGAGAACAATGTCATGTTTCTGAAATACTTGGAAGATGGTTGAAATCATCACTTGCCCATGGCAATGGATTACTAAGGTGGCATTTGATCAAATATTATGTTAGTGTTCAGAAGATAAACAAGTGGTCATTCTCTCTTAAAGCCCTCAACTCCTCCACTTCTGAGCCATCAGCCATGAGAACTTTGCTTCCTCTTTTGCCAAACTTTTTCTCTGCATTACAAAATGTAAGAGTATATCAGTCTAGTGAGTCTTCTCTTGTTTAATTCATACGAATGGTGAATCAATAAATTGACATAGAGTGAGAGTAGAAGATTAATAATCTCTGTAGTCTAAATAATATGGACATATGTCAAAGCACCAAACCCTAGCCCATCTATTGTTTAATCATGAGATCTCATGAATTTAATTTTATATTGTCACCGTCCCTCTGATTTGTTGGTGAAACATTTAAAATGTATTTTGGACTTGTATGTTTTCTGCCGAGGATATCTCACAGTATCTTGATAGTGAATCAGTGATTGGTTAAGTCCTTTAGCATGTCTTCTGGTAATGATTCATGAAAAATACTAGCATTTGAGAATCTTTTGGAGGTTTGCATGTGTGGTAATACCTGCTAATCTGAAAAGGCCTTCTATTGAGTCAGGCAGATTTATAAGCTTTCCCGTCATGTCATCTTCCTTTGCATTTTCATTCGGATGATGCCCATGGACTATCACCCTTATGGAAAATGTGCTTGTTATTGATTTAGAAGTCTCTTCTGTTCCTGCAAGACAGTAGCTTGAATTCTACAGAAGTTCAAAAATTCCTAAGAGTTCTTAAATTAGCATTTATTTAAGAAAAATCTGTAGCAATCTTGACTTGTATCTGTTGGTTGCGAGCCCAGAATGTTACGTGCACTAATTGAAGGATTGATCCAAGGGGCAGCCAGTATGTGCTGCTCATGAAAATATGCCAGTTGTGGGTAATCATGAGAAACCATGCAGGGTCTGGGACATTATGTGTAACTCTTACCTGATATTCCGTGTCTCACCTACATCTGAGTTTAAAAAGTGTGCACTAATACTAATAGCTGTCTCTTAATTTTATATTGAATGAGGCTTTAGGTTACCTTCTACATTTGGATCTCCATGATAACTCGGGGCTTCATGATTGTGTGTGCCCTCATTTGGCGCTGTATGCTGCAAAGAATATGCGCTGATTATCATTACCTAATTATTACAACTGGAATTTGTAACAGGCCTGGGAAACAATGACATATCTGTCTCCGGAATGACAAATAGATCAGAAGATGACATGTTCACGAATAGCTAGGATTGCATTGTACCTGTCTAAGTGCCACAGGATTTCTCTTACCTGTTAAAATTTTGTTTTCCCAAATCTTCTGTTTCTAAAACCAGAAGTTCTTCCATCTTAAGTTCCCTATGTTACACTTGTTTTTTCTTGAAAAATCAAAAAAGATTTTATTTGCATTTGACAAGCTGTGGTCCATATGTTATATGAGGATATTTTAACCATATTAGATATTTCAAAACACAATATCAACTAACTATAATTGAAAGTACTTACATATGACATCTCAACCCCTTAAAATAGTGGTGCAAAATGAGGTCACAGGTTCAATCTTTTTCTGCTACAGTGAATGTATTTTGTTTAGTGGATGTGGTAAATCTTGCTCATTAACACCCAGATAAGAAGAATCAGGTTTGCAAGCATAGTGTATATATGGAAAATTAAAGATTATATACCTCTGTGGTCAGGCCACCTAGCAATTCTGTTACATAGGGTATTTCCTCTAGCATCTCTTGTTTTAAGCCCTTCAAGTACTGTGTGGAGGATTCAGTATAAACAAATACATCTGACATTAGAGTGAGGTATAAAAATATAAAGAAGGAAAGAAAGAATGAATTCTCCAGCTGCCAGCTATATTTTGAAGCCAAATTCCATGGCTAAAATTGCTTTTTGTTCAGATCATGATATCTATCCATACAAAAATAAGGTCTTGCTTTATTTCACACCAAACCGTAAGGGTTCTTCTGCTGTGTCAATATCAAAGCAACGCTACATGTGCTTGTTTAAAACTTGTTTCAACTTCTTTAAGTCCCCATATGGACTTTCCAGGGAGAACTAATTTTCCCTATGACTTCTTTTGTGATGCCTGATCTGTTTAATTTCTTGATAAAACATTGATTCTGATTATAGCTGAGAATAGAACAGATCACAATTTTTAAAACCTGAATGAAGTTGGAGATAATTGTCTTTCCATCTTCACTATGTGGTTGCAGCATTTGCTTGAAATCATGATGACTGAGTCTAATGACCTGGGATAGCCTCCTGGTTCTCACTGTAAAAGGTTGGGGGATATTGAAAATCACCCCAATTTCCCCAGCCATGTCTGCAGATCCGAGCTTTGACAAAAACTGAAAAACTCATATGAGTTCATTCAAATAACATAAAAAATGTGTTGGGTCACTTTCAGAAAGGTTTATGGTTTGCTGTTTAAAACATGAGCAGAATCTCCCTGGCATCATCTCTTTTCTTTTTTATGTTAGTTTTGAGGAGAGGGGGGGATCTTTTGGAACTCTCTGCTCTATGCCAATTTCAGTCTTGTTTTCTATTTTTGCTATGTATTTTTATTGTGCGCAATTTTATATATTGTGTTGATAGTTGTGATGGACACTTTTCTTAATGAGTACATTCCCCCATCATGGACCTGGTTTACTATATTTTGTCAATTTTCGATTGCAGGTTGCTGTTCAAAGTGTATAGTGACAAGAATTGGTCTGTTTTTTTTTTTTTTTTAGAGAAAATGTGGCCTTTCAGCAAGTCTGATGTGGTTTGTTGCATCTACTTGTAGACTCTAGAAACTATCAGTAGTCTGTCAGATGTAATGCCTTGTAAATTTTGATCCAGAATTTGCATCAAGGGCAGGACGGTCTCTCTATGATTGTTCATCCTCTTAAATTCTTATTTTGTGCAAAAATATGTGATTCCCTATTAAAATTTGTAAGCCTTTTTTTTTTTTTGTTCACTTTGATGTCATGTGAATGAAATCTCTGGGTTACATGATGATTAGGATGTACAATGCAACATAAGTTTCAAGAGAATTACTTTTTGTCTGAATTATGTCTGCCTATTAAATTGAGAATCTGTTACCTCATGCTGGTTTTTCCTTTAGGGAGAGAGAGAGAGATGCTATACCTGCTCTGTTCCATTCTTGTATGTCAGTATGTCCTGCACTTTCAGATATGGTTCAGATTTTGCACCTGAGATTGTATAGAATGGGAATGCCATGGGGAGGGAGGGAGGGAAAGATGGTATACCACTGCTCCTGATACTAAGATGTAGAAATCTGTTGCTATTTCATTTTGTAAGATAACTTCCACCTTAGGGGGAAAATATTCTGCTTTCATCTCTGTCACCTGTGAGAAGAAATTACACCAGGTACTACTAAGAGAGCAGCTTTCTAGAATTAAAGATCAAATTTTCCTGCTTAGTACTCTGAGTTTCTTATTTGATTCTGATGATTGAGTTACTGGTGAACTGGCAATCTTGTGGTTTTACCCTAAAGTGCCGTAGACATATGGAACCTTCATGATCAATATAAGTATTTAATCTTTTCCACTAGTTGCAAAAATTTTGTCGGATTATTACTACTAGTATTAGTAAAAACATCACTCATCAACATGCTATAATGCAAACATTATATTGGATTGAGAGGGAAGAAAGATATTTACCAATTGGGCAATGAAGTCTTCTGAGACTCCTTTGAATAGGTAGGTGTTTTCAGCAGTTCTGCGGAAAAGGTGCTGNTAGCCTCCTGGTTCTCACTGTAAAAGGTTGGGGGATATTGAAAATCACCCCAATTTCCCCAGCCATGTCTGCAGATCCGAGCTTTGACAAAAACTGAAAAACTCATATGAGTTCATTCAAATAACATAAAAAATGTGTTGGGTCACTTTCAGAAAGGTTTATGGTTTGCTGTTTAAAACATGAGCAGAATCTCCCTGGCATCATCTCTTTTCTTTTTTATGTTAGTTTTGAGGAGAGGGGGGATCTTTTGGAACTCTCTGCTCTATGCCAATTTCAGTCTTGTTTTCTATTTTTGCTATGTATTTTTATTGTGCACAATTTTATATATTGTGTTGATAGTTGTGATGGACACTTTTCTTAATGAGTACATTCCCCCATCATGGACCTGGTTTACTATATTTTGTCAATTTTCGATTGCAGGTTGCTGTTCAAAGTGTATAGGGACAAGAATTGGTCTGTTTTTTTTTTTTTAGAGAAAATGTGGCCTTTCAGCAAGTCTGATGTGGTTTGTTGCATCTACTTGTAGACTCTAGAAACTATCAGTAGTCTGTCAGATGTAATGTCTTGTAAATTTTGATCCAGAATTTGCATCAAGGGCAGGACAGTCTCTCTATGATTGTTCATCCTCTTAAATTCTTATTTTGTGCAAAAATATGTGATTCCCTATTAAAATTTGTAAGCCTTTTCTTTTTTGTTCACTTTGATGTCATGTGAATGAAATCTCTGGGTTACATGATGATCAGGATGCACAATGCAACATAAGTTTCAAGAGAATTACTTTTTGTCTGAATTATGTCTGCCTATTAAATCGAGAATCTGTTTCCTCATGCTGGTTTTTCCTTTAGGGAGAGAGAGAGAGATGCTATACCTGCTCTGTTCCATTCTTGTATGTCAGTATGTCCTGCACTTTCAGATATGGTTCAGATTTTGCACCTGAGATTGTATAGAATGGGAATGCCATGGGGAGGGAGGGAGGGAAAGATGGTATACCACTGCTCCTGATACTAAGATGTAGAAATCTGTTGCTATTTCATTTTGTAAGATAACTTCCACCTTAGGGGGAAAATATTCTGCTTTCATCTCTGTCACCTGTGAGAAGAAATTACACCAGGTACTACTAAGAGAGCAGCTTTCTAGAATTAAAGATCAAATTTTCCTGCTTAGTACTCTGAGTTTCTTATTTGATACTGATGATTGAGTTACTGGTGAACTGGCAATCTTGTGGTTTTACCCTAAAGTGCCGTAGACATATGGAACCTTCATGATCAATATAAGTGTTTAATCTTTTCCACTAGTTGCAAAAATTTTGTCGGATTATTACTACTAGTATTAGTAAAACATCACTCATCAACATGTTATAATGCAAACATTTTATTGGATTGAGAGGGAAGAAAGATATTTACCAATTGGGCAATGAAGTCTTCTGAGACTCCTTTGAATAGGTAGGTGTTTTCAGCAGTTCTGCGGAAAAGGTGCT